>JAQFVV010013250.1:0-185249 GCA_028023455.1 Epiperipatus broadwayi
GTATTACATAAAATGTTTGCATCTATTTTTATATATTATATGTCTACATACCCACTGCTTTACATATCCAAATTGATAAAGTGAATTAATTAACATGCTTCTATCTACTTTTATATACTATATGTCTACATGCCTGAATGCTTCTACCTACCCAAATGATCAACTGAATGAATGAAAATGCTTCTATCTGTTTCTATATAAATATATGTCTTTTTATATGAATAGGCTAGAATATATTCTCACCCAAAGGATTAAATATATAGTTATACCTGAGAACAGTAGTGACTTATATGTAAATACGTGGGATATTGATCAAAAAATAATATTTCTACCATGGAATATGAAGACAAATATCCGTAATGTACACTCGGATATCTGAGCTGACACAGTATAAACTGTTAATAAACCTTTTAGGAAGGTCTTACTATCCAAGTCATTATTGAATAAATAAATATTGTTATATAAAATAATCTATTTAGACATTTTTATTTCAAATCACTCATCATTTATTGCACTGGTTCACGGGAATATCATGTCTTCTGAGCTATGTTTGGCATAACTAGATCTGAGTATAAGCTTGTAGGGAAGTTGAGACTCTAGTGGTGCTGTCGGAGAAACTCCAACAGACCCATTTTCTAGATGTTTCCAGTATCTTTAATGCTACATCCTCTGATGAGCATGAAATATTGTTGTAGGAGAGGTAGTAATGCCAAATCTTATTTCCATCCCACAATATGCTCATCAGGAAATAAAATCAACTAAGAGAGGGATTGTAGGTCAGTCTGGTTACAATTTTATATAATAAAAAGAGCTCTATAATATTTTTGAAACTGATCATCATTTTTTGCACTAATCATTATTAATCATTTAACTATTTGTTGTTAAATATCTTATCAAAAAAATTGTTGTTGAATATCTCAAATGTTAGTGTTCACACTTGGCTTTTCGTCTTGAGTCACAAGACTAGAATAAATTCAGTAAATTATTTTATTTTCAACTGATTAAATAAGGAGTTGTATGATGATATAAGTGCAGCAATTTACTTAATGTAGTTGGCATAATATTATATATTAGATATGCAATTTATTATTTACATGTGTATTGTGTTTTGTATAATTATCCTTAAAAAACTTATGGAGATTGAATAATTAATTAAATTAAAGAGATACATCTTAATGATTTTATGATGTCTCAATGCTATTCTGGAATATGGAGTAGATTCTCAAAACCAAACAAATTTTTTTATAAAGATAAGAACAAGATCTTATCTTTAAATTAAATTTACCTATATGTTCCAATCTAAAGTATCTTGCTAGAGAGAGAGTAAAGAAATTTACTCTGTTCACTTTTAAATCCATTACTTTCTTATATACATTAACATTCGCAAAAAAATCCTTAGATTTACTATGTGTTAATATTACGAATTAATATAAATTATGTATTGTTCAGATTTATTTATTGGTTAAATAGATGATATATGAAATCAAAGAATGTAATTATTATGTGTATTACTGATTATATAATAACTCAATGCAGTCACGCTGAGTACAGAGGAGAGTCTCAAACCCAAACACAAGATACAGAAATAGTGTTCATCTTATTCAATCCTAAATTCTAACTCAAGTATAGGCCAATTTGAAACATCTTAGATTAAGAGAGCGAATATATTATGATGTTCGTTTTTATATCCTCTATTTTCTTACATTTTAACATTTAGTAATGTCTTCACTTTCTAAACCAAGAAACTTAAGATTTGCCTATATAAATCAGAATTTAGATTAAAACCAGATGATCACTCTTTATCTTCATAAAGTTTCTATTATGTATTTGGGTTTGAGAGCCTCTTCTTTACGAAACATGACAATGTTGAGTTACTATAAAATCAGTAATGAGTATATGTTAAAATGGTTAAATTCTTTTCACTTTTATTTTATAATACGATCTATGCAATTGATAAATAAATATGAATATTAGATTGAATATTTGAAGCCATACCTAATTAAAAGTAATAGTTAATGTTACATTTAAAAATATTCACTTCTACAAATATTTCTCGCATTTTTGCTAGTATATGTGAATAAATTTAATGCAAAATAAACTTTTAATGATATTTCTCAGAATAATAAAACTGAAGGTCTATAATATCTTGTATACTAATGTTTACCCAAAAATGATAAAAGGGAATATCCAAATATAGAACTGCCATTAAAATAACAACAACACAGATTGTTCAGAGAGACGGTTTATTACTAAACGTTTAGTGAACAAAACGTCAACAAACAGACTATAAGTGTAGATACCTTATATACTATTTAAAAGAAGATTAATATTTGAAAATTTAATTTTACCATTTATTTTTATTTATTTTAGTACACCATGCTCATATAGAAGAGATTGTTTATAATCATGATGCTATTAGAAAACCATAGACTGTTAAATATGAGGTCAGTTATAGTAGCTCATTTTCTAATAACATCACATATTTTTATATATGCTGTATTTCTAATAACTATCAACATATTATTTTTGTACTCTGGTTAATACACTTATGAAAAATTATCATTTTGTATTAAAGATTGAGGGAGTTATTAATTATCTCTTATAAGATGTAATATGATGATTGAATATTTTAGGTGCTTTTATAAAAATCTAATGAAATACTATATTTAATTTTTACAATCCAATTTATTATGTTAATTTTGGTTGTATATAAGTTTCACATAGACTTGGGATTATACTATTGAGGAAACAAATTGCAATAAAAAATATTTTTGGATTATTTTTAGATTCATCAATAAATTATAATGATTTGGATTCATTAAAAATTAGAAAGGTCATCGATTGTAAATGTGGATTTAATAACCCTTTAAGTAGAAAATAATTTCTTATCGTAGATTGTAACAGTTTTCACTAATAATACAATATACATCTATTGCCATACAATCTGGACATGGCCATGGTACCCTGTGAAGCTTGGATCTCAGCATTACTTGAAGGTACATCAAGTTTTACCTAACTAAACTGTATTATACTTTTAATCACAATAATTCCTGTTTAATTCCTGGATTTGAAACGGCATTCTCAAATCTTTAATTTTTGATTTACAATTTATACTTTCGACAATTGTTTCTTAAAACCACACTATGACCTTAATTTTACCCTTTATTTGTTTATGAGCCAGTGGCAGAATATGGGCATGATGGTAATAATCTATGAAACCACCAATCGCTATGTGGTGAAACATGGGCCATTAAACCAGATAGTAATAATTATAACCTTGCTCCATAAAATTATAAATGGTAGCTCATCATGTATTCAAGGTTTAAAGTAAAGAAAAGCTATATAGAGTAAAATGCTTTGTAGAGAAAGATAAACAATCTGGATTTTTAAGTTATCTCTTTATTAACCCAAATATTAAATTAAATCAATGGCAATGAAATTTTAAGAATAGATAAGGTATCTGATATAAATTTAAAAAAAATAGTGTTTAATTGTTCTATTGGCTAGCAAATTTATTAGATTATTTTAGGTATTAATGTTGTGAATATCAATAGTAGTAATTATATTTTGGATATGCTCCAGAATTGACAAAGCAAAGTAGAAGTAAGCTGTAAAAGGCAAATGGAATTTTATTGTTAATCTTATACATCCTAAAATACCCAAGAATTAACATTGGAATACCACCCGGATGCTGCGAGTATACCTTGTATACATCATCATCAGAAACAAGATGACCTCTACCATTTATGATCTATTTACTATGTTTTTGATTTCTGAATCTATATTAGACCAATCACAATGATACAAATAAGTTAGGTTATCAAATTAACATTATTTATGACTCAATAAATATGAAAATAGTAATTGGGTAATAATATTCATAATTTTATATAAATAATATAAAATAACATCCATATAATTGGTCTAAATGGCACAATGTAACGCTAGTGAAGTAAGTAAATAAACAAAATAAAATACTATCTGTTGTATTTACTTCCATGCATGGATATGTTCATGAGTTTTAGATGATAACATCTAAAAAAATTATTACAAATGAAATTATTTTTACTCTTTATGGGGATGAGAGAGATCCATATTCAGACAATGGCACCTTCAAAATGTCAAACCAGAACAAAGTTCACTTATACCAAAATTATAATAACAATGATAACAATTGGAATCAATAAAACATATGAAATTTGACTATAATGATGATATTAAATCAAAAGTAAATTTTAACTCCACCTCTGCTGAGTTGGGATAGCTCAGGCTAAAACAGTACCTATAATAAATTGTATGACAACACCTCACGATAATGTCCTTTTTTGACAGATAAGAGAACACACGTAAATGCAACATTATTAATATGAGTGACACCTATGTGTGTGTAGTATAATGAGGTGGAGACTCTAATCAAACATACATTTGTATAATGATAATCAATTTCATACGTGTTTAAGGCTGTTTTCATCCATGCAAGTAATAATGAGCGCAGAATTACCCTATGCATTTTCTAACAACGATTAGAGCAACTAGCCTAATTGCAGAGTAGTGACTTAACTACCAGCACTGAAACAAACTTAAAGTGATATACAAACGGATAGTAATAGTTATTTTGCAGATTGACCATCAACTTGCAGAATGATATAAAAAAATACAAGATGAACACTTGCTTTCCAGATAAATTAAAAATAAATCACCCTCATTAATGGATACAATTGGAAGACATGCACAACCAGCAAGTCTGATTAAAGACAAAAAGATAGAATAAAAAATTTATTATAAGAAACACTTGAGACCACTTGGCTTAATTATAGGCTAAATGGTATAAAATATTACCTCAAGATTATAATGTAAAGTTTAATCACATAACCTCTAGCAAGATGATAAAGATTAAGTCAGTGATAATGATATCATTATAGATTCATTAAAGGAATCCAAGACCTTCTGTAAATGCATGTTTCCTAAAATGACTCTTTGTCAAACCCTACACCACAGTAAGCAAGTACAAATATTTAGCCAATGTATTATATGATAATCCATTAACCTTACATATTTGCTAGATAACGTAAAGTCACAATAAAGTACAATAAAACATGAAATGCATGTTCATTAAATTACTCATCTACGATGAAATGCATATTATTTAAATCCATTTGCTATTAGACAACCAATTAACAGCACCACTTCTAAACTTAATTAGACAAATGTGTAATTCAAATAAATATTTTCTTTTTTAAAACAACACAGAATCCTAAATATTGATTATGCACCTTTTCATCTCCATTTGTAAGAAATGTAAACATAAGTTTGTCTATTTATACATATTTTCTTGGAGAATTCATGATATTTGGGGGTTAGTGTATAGATATTTAAATCAAATTACCCCGTGAGTTAATGAAATTGCATGGTTTGGTTTTAGGATTAATCCGAAGTTGAAATGTTTTACCATTTTTATTGCGAATGTATTTGATAAAGTATGATCGTTAGAAGGAAAATAATTGTTTCATGAATGTTGAGTAATAGCTCAAAATAGCTTCTTCGTGAAAAGTTATTTTTTTGAACACTATTGTAATTTTAAAAAGATAACTCACAATGTTGCTTCTAATATAAGTTTAGAAGGAAACTCATAATAAATTATTCATCATCCAGACAATAACACACGATAGGTTTAAAACAAGAGTACCTTTCACATATATATAATATTTGGAAGTGTCTAAATCATAGAAATAGAACACCATATCCCAAGTTTCCACACATATATAACACTCTCATGTGTCCTAAAGTTCATGAGCAAACTTTATCTAAAGTTAAATACTGTACTTCGTTGTACAGTTTCATAAAACTATCATAGGTGCTTTTAGAATTGCTATTTTGGTTGTTGTTATTAACAATGAATTACTGTGCATTTCAGTTGTAGACCTTATAGAAAATTGTCAGCTGTTATTCTGACAGTTGGGAGACTTAAACAGATTATTTAAGATATTAACTATACATTTTTGCTATTAACACTTGATAATACCCAATTTAAATTATTTAACAGAAGTTTCAATATAATTTTCTTTCTTTATTTTCCCATTCTCTCCTTTTAAAAAGAGAAGTTTCTGTTATTTTATATGTTTAACAGTAAAAAAGATCAAATGAATTTTATTACTTTATTGTAAACTTGGTATCATTACAGCAGTTCTCAGAAAAAATTCTCTGGCAGTTCTAATTTTTTCTTAGCCAATTAAATTTCTTCCCATTGCATATCTGTTTTAAAAAAATTAGAAATGAAAAGAAGACAAAAAAATGTATTTATTTTATTGTATCTTTTAAATTAATTTAAAAGGAATTAAATAAATCCTTCAATTAAACTACAATAATCTTTAGGATTATATGAAAAGAAAACAAATAGTAATTGTTATTGATCGCACCATGCTTGAGGTAACATGATGTTGTTTTATACTTTTAGGTTCATCACAGTTCATCTGACTTTTTATTTGGAAACAGTGTACAACTAATATATGAAAGAAAGTGAAGAAAGGAAAATACAATAAAACAAAATTATACAATAATAAAAAATGGAATTAAATAATCTCACTGTTCAATAAACTTGAACACAATGGACAAGCATACTGAAATGCCAGCCATGATAACAAACTCATCTGGAAGAAGATAAACATATTTTTTACTAGTTTTACTAAGCTATTTATATTTTCTCCCAAAATATAAGGTTACAATATATATATATATATATATATATATATATATATATATATATATATATATATATATATATATATATGTTGAAATGTAGACTTTCACGGGTAATATATATAAAAGACATATTTTTGGGTTCATCCATGTTAAGAATTTTAATATTAATATACTGACGTCTCGACTTGGTCACACAATACATCCACTGAATCAGTGGATGGCTTGTGTGATCAAAATATGTCTTATATATATATATATGCAATTATATAACTGAATATTTATAAATACAGTAACTTAATAATTAAAAAATATTTTTCTCCACTTAGGTGATAATCGAAAGCGCTCTTAAGTGGATAAAATATTTTTTAATTATTAAGTTACTGTATTTAAAAAATATTCAGTTATATAATTGACGTATATTGTTTTTAAAAATACAGACATCGAATCATTATATATATATATATATATATTATTTAGTCAGTGGATGTCTTGTGTGATCAAAATATGTCTTTATATATATATATATATAAATTTTATTTAGTCAGTGGATGGTTTGTGTGATCAAAATATGTCTTATATATATATATATAAATTTTATTTAGTCAGTGGATGGCTTGTGTGACCAAAATATGTCTTATATATATATATATATATATTATTTACTATCTGTCAAATGACAAAATAACCAATTTTTGGGGGATATATACCATCACTGACATGATTGATAACATAGAATCCAGCCTATATTCCATCATATGCTTCAAATCAATTTTCATTTATATACCATCAAAATATTCAGATTGATATTAACTATAAACAACAATTTAGTTATAATATAAAAAATAAACATTACTTTCTATAGGAATAATGTTAATAGAGAAGAAAGTGTTTTGAATCTAACTTAAATTTTACACAATCTAGCTTCCACATAAACATTTAGATAATAATAAAAAATTTAATTAAACATCATACAAATATTTATACATGTTTAAGGAAGTCAAAAGTAATTAATTTTATTTTTGTTCACTATAAAAATTTCCATAATATTTAAAATGACATTGTTGGATTGAAAACTGTTAAATTCTGATAGAAATGTTTCAACTGTAATCATTATTATCAACAATTTATCTAACAATGTGCAGATCGGAAGTAACTTAAGTCAAGCCTTCATTCTATCAGCATAATATCATGTGATTAGAGAAGGTCAGTTCAGTTAAATTTCTGATAATTTAAACACTGAATATTAATGAGTAAGTAAATAATAGTAACAATTTTCGTATAAATTATGTTGTTATGCATGATGAGGTTTCAATTATTTTCAGGGTTGCTGGATTTTTTTTTTGTCAAAAAGATATAATCAAAATGGATTGATTATCATTAAAAGATTATGGAAACTTTCTATAAAGGATATAAAATGATATTATAACTGGTAAATAATAATATTGCATATTTATATGGTTTTATTGCAAAATTTGCATATTTATATGGTTTTAATTCAAATTGTGATGCAATATATAAAATTGATTTTGTGCAGTAAATGAAAAAAGAAATTACCTTCCAGGTAAAGGCTTTCCACTGGGAACATTATCAACAATAACACCTTTCTAAAACAGGTTGTGTATCACAACCACTTATAGCATTTATATTATATGTATTATTGCAACCCTGTCCTCCACTCTGGACGACCAATGCATAAAAAAAGGAATCAAATCTAAAAGTAAATTATATATAAATGTTCATATTTTTGTTTCTAATTTGCACACATATACTATGAATTCATCATTTTTTCTTAAGAATATGTGTATATATGTAACACAAATAAAATATCTGTTAATTAAAAACTATTATAATAACAATAAAAATAATATAATAATAATTAACTATTATATATATTCTTTCAATCCACAGAAGTACTTTTGGTTAATTCCTTAACTCTCCTCAACTGCAGTTAAATTTAAAAAAAAAACATAAATGAAGCAAACACCATCAATATAAACCCATGAATCCTGAATTTTAACATTAGCAGTTGGTCTATTAATTATATATTTTTTTTATTTATTAAAATTGCCTCGTTTATTTTTCTTTTATTGTGGTTTCTGTATTCAAATAGAATTTTAGCACTTTTGAGATCAAACTTAAATTTGTATTTACATTGCCTTTCATCCAAGAAAACTGAAGCACACACTAAATCTCTACTACTACTACTACTACTACCACTACTACTACTACTATTACTATTACTACTACTACTATCACTACTACCACTACTACTACTGCTACTGCTACTGTTGCTGCCGCTACTGCTGCCACTGCCGCTACTGCTACCACTACCACTACTAACACTACTACCACTACAACCACTACTATTACTACTACTGCTATACTACTACTACTACTACTACTACTACTACTACTACTACTACTACTACTACTACTAGTTTTAAATCAGCTTTATTAAGTAAAAATGTTGTTATACATAGTGAAAAAATAGGTAACTTACATTATTTCATCAGTTACATTGCATTTTACAGTGAAATAACAAGTATTGAAGTGGGGAAAAGGTCAGTTAATGGGCAGGTTTTATGACAATAAAAACCAGCAAAAAAAAAATTTAAAAAAACAATCAACAAATAAAGTTCTTCTTTGGGTTATGTTTTCTTTGTATGTAATTGTGATTAGGCTTTTGGCATCTGAATTGATTGCCAAGGGTCTGTGAATAGTCCAAATGGGGGCAAGCATTTGGTCCCTCTTCCTTATTACTTATAATTTATTAAGGTAAATTGTTCTGTATTTGCAAGAAGTAGGGTTGAAAACAAAATGACAGCGCACAAACCAGAGAGTGAAAAAAGGTACATGTGTATTCTGATTGCGGAAAATTTACCTGTCTGTATTGCATTAATTAATAACAATAGTATGGTATCATTACTCCCAGTGAGTGTTGCAATTAGTTCTCTATAAATGTTAAGAGCATGACAGTCAGTGATAATATGGTTAATGGTCTCCTCATCCCTATGACAAAGTGTACATTATGGATTGATGTTGGCATTTTTCATTCTTGTTGTCAGAAAAAAAAACTTGTAGGTAAGGCATCAAGATTAATGTTTACTAAGAAGTCAAGATATTTTGGTTCTAGGTGCCAATATTTAAATCTTTGTATAAGTGTCCTATTTGATATTGAAAGACTACTGCTATGCCAACCAAAGTAATCAATGGATGTCAAAAGGCTTGTGCATAAAATTCCTATATAGTGCCTACTCATCTAATATCCCCAGACTAGTTTCTGGCTTGTGGCCTTCATCAGTGTGGAGCTTTGGATCTGAGAGCACTGCATCTACTGAATGGAGTGTTTTGAATGTTTTAATAACAGTAATGATCTAACATAAGAAATAGTGATCATGTGATGTTTAGTGGTTTATTATGAAAACTTATTAAAACATTGAATGTTTATTTGAAAAAATTGATTCTTATATAACAAATCACAAATATTCAAATTAATTGTATATTACATACTTGTAAATGTTCTTATTACCTGTAATTTATTAAAAAAATTCTTACTTGTATTTGAAATTTTTAATTTTCTTTATTACTCTTTCTAAATGGGCAAAAACAGTACAATTCTAAATTTTGAGATTTATGAAATACAATACTAAAGGAAAATTAAATTATAAATTACATTTTTCTCAAAAGAAATTACATTATTCATCAGTTCATAACCAATATAGCAATAAAAAGGAACTCTCTTAATAATAACAAATAAAAAAAGAGTAAGAAGATTTCTATTTAGTATTTAGATTACTGGTGCATAAGCAGAATGAAAGATGGCAAAAAGGGATAAAGATTGGTTTCAGTTCATCGCTAACTTATTTTAAAACATTTTACAACATATGTGATCCAGATAAAATGGTAATAATTTAAGGGAGGTACCTCTCTTCGTTTTTTAATATCATTAATATGGCTTCAACCCTTGAATACTAAATTAACAATGCTTTGATAGTTAATAGTAGAACATCTTTTTAACTTTAAGATAATAACTCCCCTATTCATTGAAAATTATTGGGTGTTTTCTCAAAAACAGTGTAGCTGTTTCAGGCAATTTATATCTGGGTTTATTTCACAATGCACATTTTCCAATAATACGTTTATTGATAGTTAAATCGATATATTAATTGTTTCCAGAAATGCTTATAAAGTTTTATTTTGGCTAGTATAAGTCAAAGAAATTAAATAAAACCAAACATTTTGATCTCCCTGACTTAAAATGTATATTATGATATTTTCCAGATTAAAGCATAATCTTTTGAATTTATAAATCATCATTATTATCATCATCATCATCATCATAGCCATCATTGATCCACTGAAAGATGAGGGTCTTTACACATTTCCTCCAGGTTTTATGCACTCAAGAAACTCTCCTCTCTCACAAATGTTCTTTTACCTCCATTTGATATGTGATCATTTTCTCTGTTTTTTCAATCTCCTGGAATACAGTTTAAGATCTCAACTATTAGTTTTTAACAATATGTGCAGCTCAGCTTCAATTCAGCCCCTTAATTAATTCAATGAACCTAGCAATTCTAGTTTCTACTGTCATCCATATTGACAATTCCAGTTTCTACTCTCATCCGTGTCTTTCATTTTTGATCTTTTGTAGTACTGTTAATATACATTTCAAACAAACAGTTTTGAGCAGACTGAAATCTTTTTATATAACTCATTTTTTTTGTGCCCAAGTCTCAGATCCATATGTAACAACTGATAAAACACATTTATTAAAAAAAAAAATAATGTAGATATATTTTCATTTATTATTAAATGATTTCTATCAAGAAAACTTCATAAAACATTAATTTTATAATTAATTTTGTCCATTATATTTTCACCTGCATTAATAATCTGACCAATATATAGTTATTAACTTTTTTGATTTATCATTATCGTTTTTATCTTCTTCTTTTGAAAAAATAATCGATTAAAATTATTTGTCTTTTTTACTATTTATTTCTATTCTTACATTCTTACTTTCATTTGATAACTCTTGCAATGTTTCTTAACATTCTGAAGCATTAATTGCAGAAACAACCACAATATCTGCAAAATCACGATGACATAAATTATTTATATTTAGATCAAAGCTTTCATTTTAATCCACAAAATGCTACTTGTAAAACTGTTACTGAAAATTTGGAGATATGGAGAACCCCTGTCATATACACTTCTCAATGTTAATCTATATATATATATATATATATATATATATATATATATATATATATATATATATATATATATATATATATATATATATATATATATATATATATATATATATACATTACATGAGCGAAATGCCCAGGCACCAGTTCTATTAATGAATAGAACAATATAAGAAAATATATAATATAAAATTATTACTGAGACTCTATATTTAAGTTTATGTTCAGCTCAGCTCAGTGGGAGGCTATAGGCAGTTCATAAGATATATAATAATAAATGAATAAAAGAAGAAATGTTATAAAACATTCAATATAATGTGAATTCCTTTGTTAATGAATTGTATTATAAAGAATCATAATGTTTATTTGATACAGTCTATTAAAATATACTTTAAACTTAATTTCTTCCTTCATCCAAGTATAACATATATCAGCTTGCTATAATTATATTCTTAAACAATTCTATTACTTGGCATATCATGATCTAAACATCTACTTTAATGCCAATCAAGAAATAAACAATAAGATCTCAGGGAATTTAACAAACACAGTTGAATTAATAAACTACATTGCCCATAAGTTATAATTCTAAAGTATGAGAAAAATATAATGAAACTAATTGACTAAAATATTTTACTGTGTTTCAATAATAAGATAACGACAGAGATAGGGTATTTTAATCTCATATCATCATCTAACAAAAATATACTGGCTTGGCAACCTTTCTAATACGTTTATCAAGTAGCAAATACTCTTTATAATGCTTGGATTAAGGAAAGCAATATTGTCAGACATTAGCAAATTTAACATGATAACTTTAAAATAGTATATCTGTTTTATAAAAGATTTATAAAATATGGAGATGTGGAAATGAAAACACGAATGTATACAAAATAACTCACGACACAGTTGTTTGAAATTTAAATAACTAAATAAATCATTTATTACAAATAAACAAAATAAATTTGGACTTAACATAATATTTACAAAATAGGTCTTAGTTTATAGACCTTTAAATTATTAAATAAATCTTTATCATCAGTTTGGAATTCCTACTATCTAAACAAAGTAATAATAAACTTAAAGATCCCGACTTGGAACACATACTTGCTTATATGTTTTATCCATACGACAATAAATAAATGAAATACTATATTATTAGCACAAAAAAAAAATATAAATACTTTCGAGAGGATATTACTGTTGATTGACAAAATAAATCAAAACATTTATATTTGGCTTTCAGCAAAGCAACTTTCTCTAATTGACTAAATAATCATTCCAATTCTTTATACCCTTTCTCACATAGCAAAATCATGTTTATTCTGATGATTTGATGATTAATTTTTATTTAAATAAATACATTGTATTTTAAAGTACTTATTTCCTGTTTAAATCTTAATGTTTTATACTTCTATTAACTGAATGTAGTATATTTCAAAGCGTTTATTTCTCATTTTTATATTTCAATAATTCTATACTTTATATACGCGATATTATTTAAATTACGCGTGTGTGTGTACTTTCAAGCAGCAATATTATAAAACAATCCTTTTTATAAACTCTCCCTTCATTAAGAAATTATCATATAATTATTTTATTTCGAACAATGTCGTAATTCATCAATAAATATGACACTAGTACTACATCCAGAATTAATCTAACAATTTATCTAGCCACATTTTAATTAACACAAAGCTACATTTTCATGATTTTATATACTATACGTTATACAGGGACTCAACATGAGGAGCAGATAAACATCTATTGAACACTTCTACCAGAATTCATCTAATTCCATATATACCTTTGGTGGAGAACATCTACTCAACACCAAGAATCCAAGAAAAACGTCACATAACTTCCTAAGCATCATTTAATCATCTTTCAACAATAACTCTTTTACTTCTAAATACATTATTTGGTGGGGATTTTTAATTCCTCGACACCAGGGCCCTAAGAACATCACTTCAAAAATATCATTAATCATATGCATATAAAATAAAGTAGGCTCTACTCATGGAAATTATTAACATATATCAAATAAGCAAAATTTTTTATCCCTATAAATATTACAACGCAGTCAGATTTCTTTCTATTCTCATAGCTTCTAAAAATATTGAACCTTATAAATACATGCTGGCAGACAAATACCTACAGATAATATCAATCTGTTCAACTCAGAAAATACGACACTGTACGAATTTATGCATAAAATATTCACAAATTATACTCTATCACACAAATATTACAATTGTGCAAAACAAACACACTCGCGCGAATAAAAGTACATATAACATAAACCCTAAATTACGCACTAAGCAGGTAATATGATAATTAAATATTGCATTAAGGTATAACCTTTAATTTAATAAACGTTAAGTTACTTTTTTAAAATTTAATGGTTCTAATTATTACAAACGAACTTTCTTTTATATCTAACAAACTATTTTATTACGTTTGTTGATTTAAAAAAAAAAAAAAAAACAACAATAATAATAATAATAATTCTCACTTTAAGATAATAAAATACACAAAATAAATGTAAACCTCTCTAATAATACATTATTATTAATATTTCTTTCATCCTCGTAAGGAGAATAATAAGACATCTTTGTACACAATCATTTTTTTTTACCGGGCGTACTCCTCCTTTGAGTACGCTTCGGAGAAGGTCTTGAAAATCAAAATAACACATATTGTAAATGAACATAATACTAAATAAAACTTCTCTACCTATCATATACCTTATATATAAGTTAAGCAATAAAAAAAAATAAAGACACAAAAGTTATTAGTTTTGTAAGTTGAATAAAAGTTCATTCGCAAAGCTCCGTTCGGGTTATAATAAACAATATAGGATACATTCCAAACCGAATTTAAACTAAATGCACTTCTGCAGTATAACTTAAAAAAAATATAAGCGTAACTTAAATATGCCCAGCACCTTTCAGTGTTCATAACATATCCATTTGAGACACCAAGTCACACAAGCAGTTAATTTTTTTTTCTTTATCATACTGAAGTATATATGATATTCCTCATGCCGTGAATTAAATACGCAATTGTCCTTATTATTTTGAATAGCATTCTACACTTTAAATTGTCTTTAGTAATTCTGTGATTAATAATGCTTTGTTTGATATTCCGTTTTTATTGAAGAGAACCAAAATTTACCAGCAATTTTGTCCTTTAAATTCAATTTAAACAGATCGGAAGTTTATATTTTATTTCCTTAATTTATAAATGTGTATTAGCTCCAGATATATCCAATAAGTGAATACTGTTATCTAATTAGGAAGAATTTAAACATGGTATGCTCTATCAAGATAGACACATCCTTAAGTCTATGTATAATCCTCGCAAGACATAGCATGAAAAATAGTGAGAACAAAATGTATTCTATATAACAGTCTGCATACGTTTTCCTTATAACACACACAAAAAAAAAAACACGTTGCTTAATGATAAAATGATAATAGTTATATAAACCATTCTTATTTAAAACTGAAATAAAATAAAATAATATAAGCTGCATGATATTAATATACATTTTTACAAGAGCAACAGTGATGAAGAGAATAGTTTAAAATGTTTAAATTGAAAGAGAATGCAAAACTGAGTACCTCTTTAAAGTTTAGTGCTGCATATTGAAATTAGCTCCTTCCATGATATATTTCTTATAATCTGACTTCAGCAATTAACTTTAGTTGTTTGAAAAATATAAGCCACTGTCTTTTTGGCTCTAATTCTTTACGAAGCTAATTTTTTTTACATACTGGAGAGCTTTGTTAAAAGCTCTCTCTTTTGCAACAGCTCATTTTTTTCTGTCCTTTTTACTTCACTCCCATGCATCTTGCTAACTCTGCTAATTACATATTCAAAAAAAAATCTTTACAAACAAAAAAAAAAAGATTTTGATTTTCAGAATTAAATGACAATAAAAAAATAATAATAATGAAATAAATATATTTTACAAACCTGAAAGAAAAATGAATATTAATTAACTATCAAATAAAAATGATTAATAATTTATTTAATTTGTAAAATAATTTATTGATTCAACTATCTATTAATCATTGGAAAAAAAATATATATTCGTTAATTATTTAAGATAACTACTGTAATTTAAATATTTTTATTATGAATGTACTATTTTTTGCTATTATTCAAAGAATGAAAATGAGATAAAACATAAGGCATTAATCATACAGGCATACACATACATGCACTACAACCTAAATATTGAACTGTCTTAACTAAATATAATTAAAGCTGCTATTAACTGTTGACAAAAGGATAAGAATTAATGAATAAAGGATTGTACAAACCATTCAACTAGATATACTAACACAGGATAACTTTACATTTTTCCAACAAAATATATCAATTCTCATTAATAAACAACCCCTCTTCCTTACATTATATACCCATTAACCACAATAATACTGATGAATACCTATCAAGTGGTCAATAATCTACATAAGCAACCCATATTTAAACCCTAAACGATCTTGTTCAAATTTTTTTAAAATTCCAAGGCTATTTCATTTTTTTATAATACAATATAGCTATTTAATTAAGATACAAGGTATCTTAAACCCTTGTGCCCATTCAGATGGTCACAATATATATTACCCATTTGTTAAGGCTAGGTATGCTGAAAAAGGTAAATTTCTTAAAAAAATAAATTAAGGTAGTTGTAAGAGTTATAAAATACTTGTTAAAGAGTCACTGTACATCACTTGATGGTGCTGTTTCTGTGCAAAAACACAAATATGTCATTTACATGACAAAATGTATGGTGTATAGAGCAATTCTGTTCATATTAGACATTATAAGATCTAGATGGCATTTCACATAAATATTACAGCCCACTGATGTGCTTTGTCACACTATGCAAATAGCGTACAGTTCACAGAACACTACCATATGATGTGAAGGTATATGTAATTCAACTGGCCATAACACTTTTAATGTGTATTCAAAGTAATGCTCTTAGACCCTAGCTGACATACTATTACATACTAATAATTGTAAACCCATCTCCACACTTCCCTACACATATTGGAAGGTGAAAACAATTTCAAAAGGTAGGGCTAAATACCATTTCCCATAACTCATGTGAATAAAGATGTTTTTGTAAGAAGAGCTAAGAGAGAAATTATAAGCTTGGTTTGATTAGAGTAATATATCTTTTGAATGATCCTTCAGATCAGCAAAACCACCATTCCCCACTATCTGTACATTCCAGCATTATATGCGGAAATTTAATTTAATGGAATTTAATTTATTTTGGGCTGCTTAGTTTGTTAAACAGGTGTTATTTTTTTTTTTTTTTAATTTTTTTTAAACATTTAATTTACTATTAGAACAATAACATACATTTTTAAATACAAAAAAAAGTGTTTTTTTTTTTTGACATTTAATGTAGAATTCTAAGAATAATTTCAACTTGTCTAAGATTGGATGTTGCTCTGAAAATCATAAGCTTCATTTGATCAGAATAATGCATCTTTTTAATGATTCTTCAGATCAGCAAAATTATTGGTCCACTCCCCCCTGCACATGTCAACACTATGTGCTGCAATTTAGTTGAATGGAATTTTATTTAATTTGCGATAATTCGTTTGTTAATCAAGTTGTTGTTGTTTTTTTTTTCATTTTTGTTTAAATGTTACATTTACTATCAGAAGAATAACATATATTTTTAAATAAAAAAGGGTTTCGTTTTATCCCAGTCCACAAACATTATATTAAAACATTTTGCACAGAAAGGGTGCCACAAAGTGATGTACAGTAGTTATTTAACAAGAAACAGTTATAATTATAATTTTATTGATTTAAAAGGAGTTGAACTTGTTTAGACAAATTCATAAATAATCATACAATATTTTGAAACCAGTTTAACTATTAAAGTTATAAAATGAGAGCAGAATAATTTAATGTTTTACATTAAGAATAAAATGATATTAGCCATACTTGAAAATGTGTTTAATATCATATTAAATAATTATTTTAAAATTAGTGTTTTACAATATAGTTATAAATATAGTTGAGTAAATTACTAAATCTATTCTTAAAATAAGTTAAAACTATTTAATAATTATTTATAAAACTTGTTAGTATGTTATGGTGTATCAGATATCTCAGTTTTATTTATTGTCATATACAAATGTCAAATTTACTATTTTAAATTTCATTATTATATTTAATATTTCATATTATGTATTATTTTTCAATTAAAAATTCATTTAAATTTATTTCAGACGTAAGTTTCAAAATTGCAACATTTACATCTGGAAAAGCTTATCACATGATTGGCAATATATGTATAATGTTTGCATAAATTTAAATAATGTTTTAATTACTTTTTAAAATTATTAATAAAATGGGAACATTTGAACATTATAAAATAAGTCTAGAACATATTTAAAATTAGTTTATAAAGATATTTTAAACTAATAAATATAAACTAAAATTGTACATTAAATTAAATATTTACTTATAATTTAATAAAATGGTAAAGAATTAATAAATTGTATTATTAAAAATATTTTGTTTGATTGAATAGATTTATAAATAAATTAAAGATTAAATATTTTATTATATATATTTTTATTTAATAGTTGACTCATTATTTTATTTTCAATTTTAAAAGTACCAAATTTAAGTAATATGTAAATTAGTTTATTTGTCTGACTCTATTTATCCAATCAAATATCTTGATGAAAAGGGTATAAATACATATTGTATTATATCATTATTAGGATTATAATAATTATTGTTGTGTTAATCATTACTTATTATTAAACAGTATAAAGTTGTATTACTATAGGCTTGTAATATAGTAAAACCTACTAGTAAATTGTTTTAAATTTTTTAAATATTATTTTATAAAGTTTAAAGTATAAAAAAAATAATATTTAGTTTTACAGTATGTGTGGCTAAACCAATTTAAATTTCCTGTCGGTAAACTGTTCAGAAGTTTAATTAGAATTCATTATTAACTTATGGATCAGGAAATTATAGTCTGGTGTATCAGTGGATTAGTGACCAAAAGTCAAAGCATATATGGAAGCATGACCATACCAAGGTGGTGTAAGAAATAATTCAAAATTATAGACAATTATATTCTTTAGGAATATAGTATATACAACAATTACATTTGTATTAATAAAAGTAATAATTTTAAAGAGACATGGTACCTTTAAAAAGATGAAAGTATAAATTACTTTTTCATTATCAAAGTCATTGGAGATGAAATATAGCATATCGTTTCTAGAATATTTATTATTGTTGTCTAATATTTACAATTCAACAATGTTTATTTTAAAACAAAATTATATTTGGGCTTGTGTAATAAGAAATTTTAAAGATGAACTATAGAAAAATATAATTGCTGAAAAACGATATGTAAAAGATGTGAATATTTGAATGTAATAACTACTGTTTGTTTGCTACATTTTAAAAGAAGAAAAAAATGTTTAATGGAAGAAAATATATTATTAAGAATAAATGACACTTAATATTGAAATTTAAAATAATCTATTTACTGTTTTATTGTGCTTTATTGTATTATAATAAAAATGATAATATGTCTGTTTTATTCATTATAATGAGATCAATAAGTATTACTGAGCACGATGCATCTATTTCCAAAGAAAATTGGATATGTACATGCATGAAAGGAATGGATTACTGACTTTAACTGAATATTTTATTTCACATTAAACAAATTATATTTATCCCGAGGAAAAGTTTCGGGTAGAGACTAAATAATTTTTCAAGTCAGGATGAAGAATATTTTTTTATGATTTTTCCAGATTTAAAAGTTGACTGAGATTTATTTATTTCGTTTTTTCGTTGTTGCTTGGGATTTAAATATTTATTTTATGTTGAAGGAATGAATGAATATAAGGATGTGTGGATTAATAACACATACAGATTTTGTTGAATAATTCTACTATTAGAATATAGCTGGATGGCTGTGGTGGAATTTTAATATTTATTGTATAAGAACCTCTCACTTACCATGATAAAATGTTAGAGATGTTATATTTTCAGCTGATGATTTTGATGCGCTTATAGTCTAAACCGAAGGTTGTCTAGTCGAATTATAACTTTGAAAGTTCACATGGGTATTCATTCATTATATATTTTATCCCATAGTTCATAGCATAAGAAGAGGCATAATATAGGTCATTTAAGCATGAATGCAGATGAACCATTTGATGTAAAGCCCATGAAATTTTATGTAAAGACACTTCAAAGTGCTTTTATAAAAAAACTTGTTACCAACATCGCACCTAGCATAGTATCAAATGTCATCATCTCTTATACTAGCACATAATATGGATAGTTTTGCTTTGTTTATAAACTAGCATAGTAAGTATCAATCTCATAACCAGTATAGTAATTACTGACCTGTGTGAGAATTGGTATAAATGTAGTTTCAACCACTTATGCTTGCATAAGTTATATAGAGAAAATGTAGGATATGACCTCTAAGAGAACAACGTCATTGAGTCTATGAAGGTCAAATAATGTCACACATGGGTAAAGTTTTGTAATGAGTATCAGAATAGTTTCCAAACATAAATGTGATTTTGCTAAATAATTCTGAGTGTAAATGGAAGCAGTTATTTCAAATTGTATTTGGGTTTGGACAAATACACAATTATTACCATTATAACCAAATAGAAGGTTAGTAAGTATATCATAATAGAAGTAATTCCTAGTTAATTATTTAAAGCATGAATATTAATTTAAGATAAGATTTAAGTTATTCTTGGATTTGAAATATGTGTGTTTTACATATAAGAAATATAATTTCCAAGTTTATATTTTAAAGAGTTAATAATTGCCAATTAATTGTTCTTAATAGTATCGGGTATATGTTAAAACATGTTTTAGTTAATTACTTAAAACACTCATCAACTATTGTATAATCTAATAATGTTGGCTTTAGTGGACAATAATAGTTAAGTCGTACATTACTAAGGGCATAGTGATATTTTGCAGTATTTGTTCTGCTTTACGTAAATACTGGTAAATGTAAAGAGATAAAGAGAGGAAGATATAACACTTGCTATAGCATCAATGTTTACCACTTTGTCAATGGTAGTATTATTATTATTATTATTATTATTATTATTATTATTATTATTATTATTATTATTATTATTATTATTATTATTATTATTATTATTATTATTTATAATAATGGTCACATGGATTTTACTGGGAATCAAAATGCAATGCCAAACTATCACTTTGCTTCTTATTGTTTGAAAATTAATAACTGTAAATTATTGTGTTTAGAAAATTGTAACTTCAGTTTGAGTTAAAGTATTTATTTTATTGTTATTGTTTTATAGAGTTAAAATTAATTTCCAAAGCTTATTTGTGTTAATAAATTGATATTTTATATAATTTAAAGCTATGTTGTTTTGATATTATTTATGTGCCCCTGTCCTTAGTTATCATTAATCAATACTAATGACCATTCATCAGCACTACTAAGTAAATGCACACTTGTAATAAATCACTTATAGTGAAACCGCTGTTGACATGCTTATCAAATGATGATTGTACTAAAGCACATATGATTATGAGTGTATAAAAGTTTCAACCATCCCGAAATTGATAAGTCAGGTATAAGAGTCATTATTATCAATGTATGTTATGATTTCTCACTATTATTATAATAATCCAAATTATAGTTTGTTTAGAGTTATTAAGTATAGTGGATCATTCTTTAATTGTTAAAGACCCTATAAGACTTTAAATAATTATTTTACAGTTTGTTGTCTCATCGCGCGGAGCAAAATGTTATCATTGTTTGATAATAATATTATTTTACATCTTGTACCTTTTTTGGGAACTTGGGATTTTATAAAATTGCCCATTGTTATCCTTGGTTTTATTCTCTGTTCTCTGTGTTGTCTCTTCTACAGTGAGATATTCCTGAGATTTTCATTATAAGAAGAAGTAAGATTTGAATCTTAACTTACTTTAATTTACAACTGGGATATAAATTCAGGTTCCAATCAATTTTACTTATTATTGGCACTAATATTCAACTGGAAGATTATTTTACTCCTAGGTAAGTGAGATTATTATTGTTGGTCATGGAGATAGCATTGCAATTCTTGAAGGGTTAGAATTTAATGGTATTTCTATTCTAAACACATCTCAAGTTATTATAAGGAATTTATCCCACTTTCCTTTTTATTCATATCATAGACAATCAATGAAAATATTTAATCTAATATATGAACATCTAGACACACATATAGATGCATAAAATAAAATAATTTGTCAATATTTCGTAGTTTATTCAAGTTTATATACTGACAACATAATATATTATTGAATTTACATAAATAAGATAATACTAAATTAAATTAAAACTCACCTTGTCTCAATTCCATAGCCTTTCCATCTATTATAAACAAAAACTCTTTATTTTGGCTTCCAAAGTAATTTGTAACTTCAGTCATGGAATTTGTATCTGTTAATGCTTCCTGAAATTTGTGGCATACGTTCATCAAACTGTGAAATACTTTGTCGACATCTAGATCTGGAATTGTCATAAATGTTATTCTTATACTTATTACTAATAGCAGTATGTGATGAAAAATTATAAATAGAATCATAAGAACATCTTATTTAAAAATAACTTAAATGATTTTATTTAAAAATAAGTTTATTATCTCATATTTGCTAAACAGAAGCAAATGAGAGATTCAATATAGTAAAGAATAAACATATGCATGATATAAACATAGTGCGTCGTAATCTTAAAACCAAATATTCTGATTTAAAAAAAATTAATATCACTTTTAATGATTTCAGATCCAAAGACTAAAATGTCCAGTACCAAGATCTTGCCTATCACTTTTTAAGATTAAAATCACGTGACCTCATAAGAAACTACATATTTAAGATTGAGAATAGTGGTATAAAGATGAATGTTAAAGTTAAATCTTTACATGCTTAAAATCAATAGACTACTGTTGGTGCTTAAAATGTTGCATAATGCTCTATTCCTATAAGCAACTATTAATAATAATAATAATAATAATAATAATAATAATAATAATAATAATAATAATAATAATAATAATAATAATAATAATAATAATAATAATAATTGAAACTTTTTATTTTTAAAATTAGGATAATTCCTCTGTGTTTGTTATTATGATTCAACTTTCTTGCATTTTCTATATATTTATAGAATGATTCCAGAAACAATGGTATGTTTTTTTGTTCACAGACATTTTCAATATTGCTTTTCCTTTTTTCATCATAACTGCAGCTTATTATTGCTAGGAAAAGCTTTTTGCTTTTGCAGCATATTACAAAATGTTGTGGTTTCAGTTTTCATTGCCAATTTTTAACTGTTGTTCCACAACAAAATTGTAAAAAATGTGTATATAAATAGCTGATTAAAACTATCAATATATAAATATTAAAATAAATTAGTATCATTGATAGATAAGAGTGTATGAATAACTTGATAATATGTATGTGTGGCGTATATAGTTAAAGCTTAAACAAGTAGAAATGAATCTACATTAACTAATATTTTATATGTTTAAAGACTAATCGTAAATAGCTTAAATATTAATTAAACAATAATATTTCTTGATATATGTCAAATACTGTAAAATTATTTGAATATATAAAGACGTTTCTATTTTATACAAATAATTTATTTCTGATTTGAACTGAAGTGTCAAATGTTTAATTTGATAAAGAAAAAAAAAATACATTTTGATATAAACGATCGTGTTTTGCATCTAACGTCATTATAAAAATCGTAATTAAAGCATATGGTCGAGAGTTTTTTTAAAGCTACATTTTTTTTTTTTTTTTTGGTTTTGATAAATGTAAATTAAAGACTACATAAAGTTTAAATAACATATAATCTTTCAATTTTTTTAATTAAGAAGGAAAAAAACTCATTTAATATTTTATTTATGAATTCCATAGGACTTAATATAAATAACGAATATTGTTTGATTAAAGAAAATATTAAGCCAAGGCAGATTCAAAAGAAGTGCAGTTGTTGTCAGGTTCCACAATAGTCAAGTTTAAGCTCCAAAAAATAGACGATTGGATTGACATTGAAATCTCACCGTCCAATAGGTCTGTGCATACAATACATCTGTACACGTTTTGAAATTATAAAATCTCAACTGCCATGAGGATTATTAATATTTATTTCGGATATCTTTTAAACAGTAACACAAAATCCAATAATATTTATTTATAAAGTTATTCTAATTTTCCAAGATTTCATTGGTGCTGAATTTATATTTATTTTTTGGGAAAAAATGATTATATAGCATTATTTGTGCTGTTACTGATAGTTTTATTTATTTATTATACACAAGTAAAATAAATTAGCTAGTGATTAACTACATATAAACTTTGGCAGGTTATTTCCAACTCAAAGTACGATATTGATAAAGAATTCTGGTTTTGACTCTCTAAAAATATTTAATACATTGTACTGATTTGACATAAAAGTAACAACTATAGTCAAGCGTTGTTAGCCGAGCGGTCATCGAAACCGCCTTGCAAGCAAGTAGTTTGTTGCAGACGGTTGTGGGTTACGTCCTGGCCGACGCTATGACATATGAAAAAAAAGTAAAGAACTATTCAAATCAATACAATAAACTATTACTTCTGTGACAGGATTTTTATAAGATTTAGTAATTTATTAAATGTCAGACAATGTTTTTAATAAATTCATTTTTCTCCCAAATATGTTTACTAAACTTTTTAAGCCATCTCGTCAATCAGACAGGGCATTTGGATCTTGCAACAGTGTACCTGAACCTTTAGAATTAAGCTGATATTCTGAGAGTCATATGACGTTTGATTAACTTATACCAAATTCTGTCCAATGAACATAGAAACTAAACAGATTTAAATCTATATGTCTGTAAAGTGAGTTAGTAAGATTGGAAACATTTATATTAATTAAATTTTGGACTGAGAGATGTACAGTATACCTGAAATATGAATGATGGTTACTAAAAGGATCGCGCACGCACTAGATCCTAAAAGTTCAAAAGCTCAATTCCACGATCAGAAGCTCTTCATTGTTGAAAGTTATAAAATTGAAACTAATCAGGAAATATTGGAAAGAAATACAAAAAGAAAGAGATATAACTAAGTAAAATCCTTTGGTATTTATAAGTTACTGAAGTTTGCAACAAGTGCTGTTAAAACAACAATATATAAAATACCATCATCACAAACTTTCAGGAAAACACTAAATATGAATATTAAACTGCTGTGTGTTTCTTAAATATGATAGATTATTTTTAGAATGCCTGGATAATTATGTAAAAATAGTTATTGATTTTGTAACTTCATTAATAAACATGTTGTTTACACTCAAGATGTTTCAAATCAGAAGAAAAACAACATTTTAAAATGATGTCGCCCCCCCCCCCCCCCCCCCCCCCCCTATTACATTACTAAAAATATACAGTAAGAAAAATAAACCTACCTGTATGTTTTAGAAAATTAGAAGTTAGAATTTTTACTTTGAAAATAAGTTGATTTTTTTTTTCTATATGTTCAATTAAACATTATTTTTTAATTTGAATAATTTCACATAAGTAATAAAATAAATGTATTGTAGTAATATATACTGTAATACAATTTTTAAAAAAAAGCACTTCAGTATAGATTTGTTTTTCATTATGATGAAAATCTTCTGCGGAAGAATATAAAAACTTTTAAATTCAAATTTAGTTTCATTGCTATTCTGTACTTTTTAAAGTGAAAATATGCATTTTTTTTCCTAGTGATATAAAACTTTTCTTTTTAGATACTGTATTTAGTCATTATTGTCATGAAAAAATCAAAAAAAATATTTGAGCTTGGAAATCAATGTGGTTATTTTACGTCACTGGAACCGACCAATTTTTTCCCCATAGACCCCCATTATAATACGTATTTTGTCTATGATATTCTTGCTTAATGATGAGTTTTGGAGAACCAATTGCCATCGCTAAGCGGGTAAAGGTGTACTTCAAGCAAGATAGAGATAAAGGGGTGGACTCGTTACAAGATATATATATATATATATATATATATATATAGAGAGAGAGAGAGAGAGAGAGAGAGAGATAGAGAGAGAGAGAGATATTAAACTGAATAAACCTTTTTTTGTTAGCCATTAAGAGCAGCTGGCATCTATTTCTTAAGCTTTGATGTATTTAAATCCACATTTATTTCTCATTTGAATACATCAAAACTTAAAGAATAGATGGTTGCTTGTTCCTAATTAATATCTATTGATTATACGAGTGCCACATATTAATAGCTTGGAGAAAATAGTCACTTCTGTTTAATATATATATATATATATATTCTAAAACTAGCAGATTAATCCTTTCACATGTTTTTAAAATGATTTTATAGAGTCATTTACTTACTACAAGGAGGATCAGAAGGACCTTTATATTCAGGCATTGATGATGGTTCCTAAAATGAAATTTGAAGAGTGTGTGTATATATATATATGATCACTAGATGGAGCGTTACCAATAGTCCTAACAAGATTTTGTTTACATAAATGCCGAGAGATATAGAATTCAAAACCTCTATCCTTGTCACCCACCTCCAGACCAGATGGTTTTAATCTTATGGCTCATGTCAATGAATGGCTGGGAGACTAAAAACTAAATCTAAATCCTAACTCTAAAGTCAGCATTTATCAAACACATTTCTATCAGTTTGAAAACATGAATTTATCAGACACATAATGTGTTTAAACCCAGCTTAACATACTAGCTTGTTATGAACTATTGGTAAAGCTCCATCTAGTGATCATAAAATGCAAGCTTAAAGCAAGATACAAAAATTATAACTTGTTTTGATTATATATATATATAAGATGTGAAAATTAGTCTCATCTCAAATCAAGATTACAATTAATACACCTATTTGTGTAGCTCCATAACCTTATAATTGTTAAGGTTGCTGAAATTTCAGAATAAAATAAATTTAGTAACCAGCTGGAATTGATATTGTTAATAAATATTAGATTAATAATCAACTAAATGGGATGGAGACAGAATTTTAATTTTAACAAAATTACTTTCATAATTAAATGTAATTTATATAAGTAAAAGATATAAACAATGTATTGAGTGCAAAACTTTATTCGTGAAGATGATTAGGCAGTGCTTAACATGCTTTGGACTGGATTCAGTACTAATCACATTAAATCTTACAGAAGTGGGAGGAAAAAATAATGTAGTCTGACAAACAAGTAAAGTAATTTTAATATTGTTTGATTTATAAATTAAATCGTTAAATTGACCCATATTCTGGTGAAGGGATTGGAGCCTTTTTTTCAATTGATGGCATGCTTTTTTTCACAGATGTGCAAAGTTTCCTTCACTTTTCACATCTCTTGAAACTTAGAACATTAAAAGAAACAAGGATAAATTTAAGTCCACTACCCTCCAGTTATCATGGCACAAATCATTATCTAAATGCAAATATATTTTCTTTCTGTGACTACACTACCCAGATTATTTGCCAACATTAAACATTATAAAACTGAGAGCCCATCGTACCTCATGATTAATTTCAGTGGAGTCCACTGTTTTAAAACTGCTAAAATGATAGATTATTGGCTAATTGATCAGTTTGGCTTTGACTAATGCATTGTTAGTTCTTCATTTGAATGTGTCAACAGAATTATAAACATTTCATCTCCATAATGAAAAATGCATTTCATTACTTAACATTACTGCACTGTATGGCTATATTCATCATACAATCTCTATCTAAATTATTAATCAAGCCTGTGAACAGGATGACCATAACACCCCAAAACTACATTTATTATTGATGTTTTCACTTAGATATATTATGATATTACTGCTTCCTTTAATAATATACATTATAAAGTGAAGGAAGTTTGGCCTATTTATCTTTACATTAGTGGTATCATTTTCAGTATATTTCTTAATAAATTAAATAAATTATCTTACATAAATAGCATGCACAACATCTTAAGCTGATATATTTAAAAATATGTAAATGATATTTTCATTAGCACCTTCAACATTATGAGTCAGATCCAGCAGATATTTAGAACTAATCACCTCTTAAAATGGATTAAAGAGAATGAAGATATTTTATGGCATAAAATTTCTCCATATGTACCTTCAATGTGACACAGGTGTACTAATCTGTAAAATAATTGCTAAACCTCTTCATATATGTGGTTTTATATACCTAAAATTGCAAACACAAATAGCACACAAATTTTCAGGAATTAAGGTATTACTACACACATGCCTTCACGTCTGTAAATTTGTGTCTGACTGAAAAAAATAACACCAATACATATATATATATATATCACAGTTGCACAGTATTGGATTCAATGATTCACCACTTAATCAGATTATAAAAATATTTATTATAAACCACGATACCCACCTATCCATAAAGTAATAGCAAGACATGGATATATCTTCCTATTTATATAAAATCTGTCATATAATTAATAAAAGTTTCCTCCACCACCATCAAATTGCTCTCTGCACACCTCCTCTACTGCATCATTTAATCAATAACTACATCCAGAGTTTTTCTCAGATTTTTTAAAAACTAAATATCAAATTACATCTTGTCATTATGTTTATTGATGAGAGCCCCAAGCCAACATATCCATCTGCTTAGCTCAACATAAATACCTTTACAACCGAGATAAAAATACAAACTGATGCAAAGCCCATCTTTTTGGACGATTTCTCTAAATTTTATCATACTTTCTAGACAAGACTACATTATTTAGTGTAGTCTATATTGAGCACAATAATGCCAAGCATTAAGTCAAGTAGGCTTAGCACATTCTGTGGATAAACACATCATCAATAAACAATATCATACATTCCTCTCTCCAGGAAATAGCTCATTCTTACCATTTTATTTACAAGGTAAACAATATGCTAATTATTTCACTTGTTTTTGGACTACATAATATACCCCCACCCTTTATATTACATTCACTTCTGTGTCTATAAGTGAAATGACTCGAAATTTTGCTCTGCACTTCATACTTTACTGTACTAATAAAGCTTTACTCTCAATACATTGTTTGTATTTTTACTGATATTACAGTTTTGGAGATAAGGTGTTTAAAAGTGTTATTTTTAAATATAGTTTAATAAATGTAAATATGAAATAAACATAGCCTAATGTGTATTTAATTATAAGAGTTCGCATGAAAGCAGCCAATTCTTATCATTCTCATAAATCTTCAATCTGCTACCAAGGCAACTTGTAATTTATAAAAGGAAGGATGTTACATATGTATAAATATTTTCTTGAAATTAAAATACGTAATGTATTCCATACATTTTGGGAATAATTGCAGAAAAATGCTAAATTATATAATTATCTAAATTTCAAGAAAATAACATACTATATTATCACTGCAAGTATGTAGAAAGTTATTTTAAACGTACAATTTAAAATTATATAAACAGCACAAATTAGAACAACTTCAAGAGTATATTCTTTATTTGCACACAAACATATTCTTTAACTTATTCTTAACGTGTTCTATTGTGTACCAAAATTTCATGTGATTTACATTGTTTTACTATTCTTAATTATTTTTGTGGCAAATTGTCTCTGTCATGCTATCTTATCGTAAGTTGTTATCCGAGAGGTCAGCTCAGCAGTTTTGCAAGCAAGTAGTTGGTTGCAGACGGTTGTGGGTTGGCCTCCCGGCCGATGCTATGACATATGGAAAAAATATATATATTTTAACTTTACTTAACATAGCTTTGATTCTGAATATGAGCTATTTATTTGTACTTGCAGAAATAGACATACGATTTAGGTGGATTATACACACAGGCACACACCTCCAAATAAAATGAGCCATTTATCCCAAGTCAAGAATCCCTTTAGAAAACAAACTCACGGGTTTCAAATGTTTCTTCTATAGAAACAATAATTTATTAAAGTATGAGGTGGATAAGAAGATCAACATCAATGCTTACACCGAGATATAAGTCTCGGATTGTGAATATAATCGTAACACGTTAATATATTTACCACCACAAATAAAAACAAGACAAATAATACATCAAATGCAAGGATAAGCCTTTCATAATTATCTAGTATTATAAAACATCTAAGACATATATACACTAACATTTACAGAAAATGATTTGCGTTGCTTGCACCGTTCAACACCTTACTAAACAACTCAAAAAACAAATAGCACTGGAGCACACACTTCTCAAGTCGTTTATAAAATCACACGTAGTTCCCATCCAGTAGTTTTGTATATTATGGTGCATCTCGAGCAAATAGACCCATGAAAATTTACCAGTACACTTACTTGTACAACAGAGCCAAACAGAATAATGAATATAAATCACTGTTTATTGATTGGGAGCAAACTTTGGGCTACACTTTCACTCCAACCAATGTGAGAGCAACCTGTTCCAAAAGAAATGACAGAAAATGAAAATACAAAGAAGCATGGGCAAACGCAAAATATCCACATTCTATCAACAAAAGAGATTCATGCTTGTCTAAAAGTTGGAAAATTTAAATGCTGCAATTACTTATTGTCTTAATTATATATCAAACTAATAGTTAAACTTTAAACAACACTATGATTCTGGAAGTAATCTTCTTAAATCATGTTTAGTGCATGTAGAAATGTTTGAACTTCAATTTTTACCTTTTTGTATTACTTGATTATAATGACTTTATAAGAATTACATTATTTGATGAAAAGAGAAGTAAACACTTAGAATTACTTAACACATATGATTTTAGTATTTATAAAATCTGTCTGATAGCCAATGTTTATAACATGTAGAATCAATGAGGAAGATAGTTTTTTTTTACTTCATTAATGAGTTCATCTCTCTTTTGCTTATAGAACAAGTGTTCTTTCTTATATATTTTTTTGGTACAACTCATGCCACAGGGAATTTCATAGTTTCCTTGCACTTCCTGAGAAATTAAATTCTTAGTTATGTTTAAAGTACTGTTAATATTTTTGTACAGTGGAGAATATTGTATTTATGTACTAGTGTCTTAACACCAATTCAATTTTAACTCTGGTATATTTTACTTAAGGAATACTCTAGAAACTTTTGCTTATTTTTACTTTTTGGTGTTTTGATTTCATGAAGTGTCCTATTTGTAGTAGTGTTAATGTAAGACTTTTAATGATCCATTTATTAATTTTCTAATTTTATATTAGGCGATATACAATCAATATGTTACATTAATGCTAAATGTATATTAATAAACAAATAAGTATAATACCTAATATATTGCATTACGATAATATAAATACGAGAATTTTCTAAAAATATGTATTATTTTAAAATTTTATAACGTCCAGCCTTTTTATAACTTAAACTATATTATTATATTTAAAAGTTGATATTATAGATTCTCACGCTGCAAATCAATAAATATAAACAAGTAATAAAAGATAATACTGTATATTATTACAATGCACTTTTATTTTCACCAGCACTTCACAATTGCTTCAAAAACCCAAATCCCCTTTACATGCCTTCAAAGTTTTAATTTTATTTATGATACCTTGAATTATTAAATTTAGATATGTTGACTTTGTAACAGCATACATTGCTGTAAACTGACTATACTTAAAATTTTTTGTTTATATTAATATATTGAATATTGTAGAGTTTATTCCAGAGGTTTTTGTTAAATATATTTATTTTCATCTGATTTTATATCTATCCTGATGATATTTTAATATCAATTCCTTAAATTAAGAAAAAAGTATTATTTTTCGCTCAAATATAATCTATTTGTTTTCTTTGAATACTTTATATATTCATTTGTATTACATTTAAGTGCATGCATTAATTACAAAAGTCCTTATTTTTTATTGTTCATTTTAATATTTTAAAATATACTTTAAAACTATCATTTTAAATTCCTGCACTTTAAATATATTTATAAAATGTAGAAAAAAAAACTGTACAGTTTAAAAATATTTGAGATTAATATAATATAAAATAACATAATTAATATGCTCAAATACATTTTATAAGATTATATGTTTGTGATACGACAATTCTAAATACAGAAATTAGCATTTTTAATGTTTAATAATTGGTGAAATTTAGGAGATATCATAAGTACTTCTGAAGAACCACGATTAATTTTCTTATGATTTTGATGAGATAAATATGTATTTTAATGCTACTATTATTTTAGCCATGGATCATACTATTCAATGATTTCTCTAACAATCAGTAATTGTAAGAGTTTACATGATAGGAAGTCTTACACCATAGTCCTAAGAGGCATTCATCCATAATTTTTATATGGATTTTTCTGCTTAGATAAGATATTGTAGTCAATCAACATTTCACAAGTGTAAAAGTTTCTTAACAAGAAACAATTGGAATTTTCGATATCGGTATGATTTTTTCGTTTTTTGATCATTTGTATCAGTATGATTTTTTACAATAACATTTCGCCAAAGTGTACTATTTGTCATAACACGTGCATTAATGTCTCCAAGAAAAAAACAAATCAAACTATTGATGTTGTTGTTATAGAAATGTCACCCAAATCGAACAAAAGTTTTTTTCATTGAAGTATATGAATCTATAACCATTAATAAAAAGAATACTGGTACTATTTTACAATTCAAATTTTTAATAACATTAACCTTTTGTTGTTGTATCGATGAATTTCCAAGAACATAATACATGAAACTAGAGAGATTTGTATTCAGTATATTTCAATCTATTCATCCTCCACTTTATCTTAACTAATTAATATACATCACAACACATATGTTAAAAAGATACATGATCCTTAATATATCAGAGGGCTCAGATCATAATCTCCAATATATATATATATATATATATATATATATATATATATATATATATATATAACTACAACCATTAAATGTCTGTATTTTTAAATCATATAATAATAATTCAAACAAATATATTTAACACAGTATTCAAAATTAAATAATATATTCTTTACCAGAAAAAGTTGTTTAATGAATAAACAATCGGCTAATATAAAGACAACAGAATTGTGGGAAATTTGAATAGATTGAATGATTGGTAATGCAAGTTTTTATTTTTTGTACGTTTGTATTAACAGTTGATAAAGATTGTCAGTGAAACAATTGAAAGTACTTCTGGTAAAAAAAATATATTATTTAATTTTGAATACTGTGTTAAATATATTTGTTTGAATTATATATATATATATATATATATATATATATATATATATATATATATATATATATATATATATATATATATATATATATATATATATATATATATATATATACTGTGTTAAATATATTTGTTTGAATATATATACAGTGCCCAGTTTATATTAAGATAGCAATGCCTAAAACTTTTAATGAACAGGTTTCAATCTTCTCTCTCTTCCAACTACATTAGTAATCCTTTTACGTTCACTGTTTAGTCTGTCATTCAAAAGAATACTTGTAGTCATTTGTCACCTGGTGTTTCACTATAATAACAGTTATAACTCTGATCAAAAAGCCTTTTGTATCATCCCTATAAAATTCTTGTATTACTTCATCACTATGAGAACTTATTGGGGCATAAACCTGAATCATCTACATTTGGTATATGCTATTAAATTGAATAACTAATCTTACCAGTCTGCCCGATACACCATCAATATCCACAATGCTGTTCTTCCAGGTTTTATTTATAATGAGTCCTATTCTGTATTTCCAGTATTTTTGCCTTTATAATAAAGCACATGTCCACTTTTTAAATCAATTGCCTTTTCACCTATTCTTCTAACTTCACAATTCCAATTTTAAAATTGTCATGAGAGACTTCAATGCTAGAATTGGTAAACAAATGGAAGATGAAAGTTTTGAAGGTAATTTTTGGTTATGGTCATAGAAATGAGAGAGGTCATAGACATGTGGAGTTTGCAAAAAAAACAAAAATGGGTTTAAAAAACAACAACTTTATATTATGAATTCTTTTTTTGAAAAAATGATAAAAGGAAATGGACATGGAAGGCATCCAAGTGAAGGTACAGCAGAATTGGATTATATTTTAACTAACAGAAAATATATAATTGAAGATTGTAATGTTCTTAATAAATTTAACACAGGAAGTGATCATCGATTAGTAAGATGTAAGGTATGTGTTAATGCAAAACTAAAAAGACAAAAATATTAATAAAAACAATATTTACAGTTGATATTCCTAATCTTCAGAAACACTCTAATGAATTTAAATTAGAACTTACAAATCTGTTTCCAAGGATTAGTATATTTAGAACATGATTCATATTTGAATGAAATTAATAAGAAAATAACTGATACACTTTTTAAAACTGCAAGAAAGATAGATGGTAGGAAAAAACAGCAATTGACCAATAAAATTTCTACTGAGACTAGAGTATAAAGAAATGAAGGAAAATGAAAGTAAAAATGATGCTTAAAAAAAGGATTAAATACCTCGAATTTTGTAAAATGGTGTGGTAAAAAGTTGAAAATGATATAAGAAAGTATAATTGTGTACTGGCAAGAAAAGCTGTAGAAGAGAATAACAGTCTCAAGAGAATAAAGCAACATTTTGGTATTGGTAGGAAAATTACATTTAGAAAAAAAAATGGAACTATTACTAGAAGAGAGATGACATCATGAAATGCGTAGAAGACTTCTCAAGAATTGTATAGTAATAAAGAACGTATACCTCTTTTATCTATCTATTCCGAATTGCCCAGAAGTTTAAATGAAGAAGTGAGACACACAATTAAATTTATGAAGAAAGGAAAGGCTCCAGGTAATGATGGGATTATAATTAATATATTAAAAGAAGCAGGTGAAGAAATAGAAGTTTTTAGCAAAGTTATACACCAAATATCTAAATGACAATTATATACCAGATGATTAGAAAATGCAGTATTAATATTAATATTTAAAAAGGTGATGAAGAATAGACCTATCAACCTTCTATCAAGTTTTTTACAAAATTTTTACCAAGATAATTCCAACTCATCTACAGAGAACATTGGATTTCCACAACACAGACAGAAAGCTGGATTTAAAAATGGTTTTAGTACAGTATATCATATCCAGGTATTGAGAGAAGTTATGAAAGGACAAATGAAAATGAGTTGTCATTATGTTTTGGTTTCTAGATTATGATAAAGCATTTGATTCTATAAACATTTCTTCAATGATTAAAGCATTGGATCATCAAGGTATAGATCCAGGATATTGTCATATTTCAAAAAAATATTTATAAAAATGCAACTGCAACAATAAGATTACGTAATAATACTAGCAAGGTCAACATTGAGAATGGTGTAAGACATGGTGACTCTATAACTCCAAAACGTTTTACAACAATGCTGCAAGAACTATTTTGTGGATTGATATGGGAATCTAAAGGAGTGAAAGTAAATGAAGACTGTTCAAGTCATTTAGATTTTCCAGATGATGTAGTTGTTCTTGAAAATAATACTTTATAGCTGCAGAACATGTTGCAGGTGTTATCATATGAAAGTAGAAAAAGTAGAACTAAAGATAATTGTTAAAAAGACTAAAGTAATGATCATTGGATTTTTCAAAATATGAAAATAAAGATTGACTATGATGAGTTAGAAAAAGTTAACAGCTACAAATATTTTGGCCAGATTTTTTAATTCATATGGAAACGTAATGGATGAAATTAATTTCTAGAGTTTAACTTGGCTGGAGTGCTTTTGCTAGAAATAACTTGATACTAAAGGATATGTTCCTATGTGTTTGAAAAGAAAGGTTTTTAATAAAATGTGTTTTACCAGTTTTTTCCTAATGTATATAGAACTTGGACACTAAATAGAAAAAGCAATACAGAAAAATTTAGACCACTTAAAAAAGTATGGAGAAATGCATGTTAGTAGTAACAAGAAGAGAACATAAATATATGGGTAAGAGAACAAACAGTTGTTATTGACCTCATTGAAAAAAAATAAAAAAACTAAAGTGGAGTTGCTGGACATTTTGCTAGGAAAAAATGATAATAGGTGTTGGACAAAATTGAAACCTTAAACTGAATTCCAAAATATTGTAAAAGTCCCAGAAAGAGACCACATATGAATAGATGGATGAAATAAGAAAGTGTGCATGGGTGATGTGGCTAAGAGAAGCTAAAGATCGCGGAAGATGGTTTGAACTTGGAGACTTCATCCCTCAGTAAATTGAGAAAATAGTTGATGATGACAAATTTATGATTAATATGAATATGTACATGAAAATAAGTTAAAATAATAATATTTTTCTTAAAATCAACTAGGCTAGCGTAAAATCGGTAGATCTAAGTAAGGTCACAACGTTTTCGTTAAAACAATAACCTCGAGGATCGACATTGATTAAACTGACTTTAATATCCATAAGCTTACTATTAATAGATAAATTTAGTTTACCAAACCACTAAATTGTTAATAGCCAGGTCCATGAAATGAATACGGAATTCAAATTATGAATTAGATAATAAATGAATTGGTATGTAGATGACTAAATGAAAGGTGAAAACAAATGATAATTAAATATGGAAAAATGAACGAAGCAACAATGAAAAAAGAGAAAGAAAATGTGTTGAGAAGATGAATGATTAAGATGACGTTAGAATAGGAGCCAATAAAGGATGAATAATTTATGATAATAGATTAAGATAAAATGAGGATTAAAAATAACAGAAAGATCCAGATAAAATATGAGAACAATGTTGTTGATGAAGAAGATGAGATCCTGAACTATAAAACTAATAATGTAAATTCATTAGAGTAAGACAAAAGAAAACAAAGTATGTATTTCAATAAGCTTTGACTAAACTTCGACTATTGCTCTGTGCGAATTCTAAGATAAACTATAAGTTTAAAAAAAAAAGCAGAGAAGAAATCCCCCTACTTTAAGGCTAGTGCTGAATCAATAAACCTATGAAGATAAACACAACTCAAACCAAAGCATAATAAATAACTTTAGGCATAACAACAAACCATAAATTCAAAATTACTACTGCTAACTTAGTAATTTACTTTTATCAGGTTCCATAATTTGAATATTACTATTTTAAAAGATATGCTTTGAGTCATGAGAGGGTTTTGCCCAAACCAAATATAACAAAGACTGACTCAAACAAAAATAAAATAGAATTGATAAACAATATTTATTAATCTCACTACCACCAATAGTGATGGGTTAAGCTTTATGATGATGACGGGAATAATTCCAACTAAAACAAACGCAATAATTACAAACTATCTTTTTGTTAAATAACTATGGGCAATCGATTAAGATAAATAGAATCGTAGTATCTAATAATTCAAATAAACAGATTAATTTCAAAAACATTAGTTCATTAAAAAATTTTAAAATAAGACATGTGGTTAAGATCAACGGGGTTCAAATTAAACAAACCATAAATTCTAAATGTATTTTTAATGTAAGAACTTACTAAAACTCATTAATTGTATTGGTAATGTGTAATAAAATCTACACTTTATTGATGGATGACCGATTTGCTACACAATCGATGTGTTTTTAGAAATAATGAGAATAATATGGATGATGATTAGCTAATGAAGACCACAGACAATAAATATATTTTTTTAAATAACAATATTTATTTACACCTTTTCCAATTTTACACAATAATATTTTTTATAAAAAAACATATTTCTAAAACAACATAACAAACAACCTTGGTATATATATATCTGTAGTGGTTTCGGTTTTATGTAATGATCAGTCATAAAGATTCTTTACGTGCTTTAATTTCGCCAGGGTGGAGAATTAGGCTGATACTTGAATCAAAATACAAAATAGGGAAGAAGAGTGAAAAGCCTTAAGATGTCTAGTAGTATTCCTAATCTTTAAGACAATTTTAAAGACGTAGTATTAAGTCATCTTGAAGGATAAGAGCGGCAAAGATACAATGTCCCATTCAGACTATCATAGCGATACTGAATTAAATAAATTTAAAGATGGAAAAGATCATAATATGTAATTTTATAAGTATTAACTTTAGTCCCCAACCATCACAACCAATAAAGCATGGGAGTAATATATCAGTCCATAGACGGAGAAAACACCAGATCAATACTTGATTGAAACCTAAATAATAATATTGGGTTTGAAATATTAGAGCGGAAATATTAAACTATAGTTAAAGAAAATGATAACTAAAAGTTATGACTCGCTCGATGAGTTCAGTACATCAATCTAACCCTGCAACAAAATAATCATCGAAAAGTAGGTTTGAAATTAATTACAAAGTTACTGAATTTGATAATCAAACTAGGAATGAGATGAAAAAAAAAAAAAACGAAAAAAAAAAATACACATTTGTCGACCTTAACAATAATTATGCAGAAACTAAAAAGTATTATGTTAACTTATCACTAAATCGTTTGTTGATTTTAAATTCTTTTTGAAGAAAATATTTAATAGGCTGCAATTCTCCCTAAACGGATCTAATGTTTATGTTTAGTTGTTTAATCAGGAAAATGTATGGGAAGGGTATCATTAACAAATAAATCATATCATACTTACACGAATACATAAAGATAATAATACTTCACGTTCAGTTCAACATAGTCAAATATATAGCTTTCCTCCCACCTAAAGTGTTTGTTTCAACAGAATACTTAAATAAATATCAAAAAAGAAAAAGCTGAAAACTTGATTAAAGAAAATATAAAAAAACAAGTTTACTATGTAACAAAGGATTCAACCCAGTAGGGTTACATTATAATATTGCACACTCCACCGAGTTTCAATATCGAATATTTTAAAAATGCAAATATAAATTAAGTCTAGTAATAAATATGGAAATGGGATGACACCAGGTATAGACGCTTCAAATACGAATAAATGCATGGAAGATAGCTGCTTAAGTTGAAGAAAGGAGTAATGAAAGAAGAGTTACCACATAGGTTAATAAAGGATCAAATGCCCATTTCAGACTACAAGGGTGATTACCAACTGTGAGTCAGTGTCAAAATAATCTTCACAGGTTTTACTACTATCAGTATCTGTGGCCAGTTCAACTGACAATTGTCCAGCCTTTTTTAAGGTTATCTGTATTCATTTCATTACACATTACTTATTCATACAATTGATTTTCTTCTGTGATGTTATTAATTATATTAGCCCATGTCTTAATAGATGGATCATTATATAGGTGATTCATTCAATCTAGTTTATTACACTTTATGCACTACCCATATCACCCAAATCTGCAATATGACCAACTCTATTACATTTAAAACACAAAGGTGGTATACCCCTTGTAATTAAGGAAATGGGCATTTGATCCTTTATTAACCTATGTGGTAACTCTTCTTTCATTACTCCTTTCTTCAACTTAAGCAATATCTTCCATGCATTTATTCGTATTTGAAATGCTATGCCTGGTGTCATCCCCATTTCCATATTTATTACCTGGGCATAATTTACTATTTGCATTTTAAAATATTCGATATTGAAACTCGGTGGAGTGTGCAATATTATAATGTAACTTACTGGGTTAGGATCCTTTGTTACATAGTAAATTGTTTTTTCTTGTATTTTCTTAATTAAGTTTTCAGCTTTTTCTTTTTGATATTTATTGAAGTATTCTATTGAAACAAACACTTTAGGGGGGAGGGAAGCTATATATTTGACTATGTTAATCAATTTGTGGGCATTAAGGTCTTTTAAGTATTCATTAAGATATGATTTGTCAAGCACATGTTCTCCTGTAGTGTTATTTGATTAAATAACTAAACTAAATATTGATCTGCTTGGAGAAATGCAGTTTATGAAATATTTTTCCAATAAGAATTTAAATCAACAAACGATTTAGTGGTAAGTTTACTTGTACTTTTAGTTTCTGCATAATTATTGTTAAGGTCGACAAAATGTGTGTTTTTTTTCTTCACTAATTCTTATTGATTATCAAATTCATTAACTTTTATAATTAATTTCGAACCTACTGCGATTTGTTTTGTTGCAATAGATTGTGTACTGAACTCATCGAGCGAGTCATAACTTTTGTTGGTATTCATTTTCTCTTTTAACTATAGTTTAATATTTCCCGCTCTAATATTTCAAACCCAATATTATTATTTAGGTTTCAATCAAGTATTGATCTAGTGTTTTCTCCGTCTATGACTGATATATTACTCCCATGCTTTATTGGTTGTGATGGTTGTGGATTAAAGTTAATACTTATAAAATTACTATTATGATCTTTCCATCTTTAAATTTATTTAATTCAGTATCGCTATTATAGTCTAATGGGACATTTTATCTTTGCAGTTCTTATATCCTTCAAGATGACTAATATCTACGTCTTTAAAATTGTCTTTAACATTAGGAATACTTACTTTGACATCTTAAGGCTTTTCTACTCTTCTTCCCTATTTTGTATTTTGATTCATATCAGCTAATTCTCCACAAAATTAAGCACGTAAGAATCTTGCATGACTGGTCATTACATAAAACGGAAACCACTACAGATATATATATACCTTGTTTTATGTTGTTTCAGAAATATGTTTTTTTGTTATCAAATATTATTGTATAAAATTGGAAAAGGTGTAAATAAATATTGTTATTTAAAAATATATTTAGTTGTCTGTGGTCTTATTGCTAATCATCATCCATATTATTCTCATTATTTCTAAAAACACATCTTATTGTGTTAAAATCGTCATCCATCAATAAGGTAGATTTTATTACACATTAACATAGAACAATGAGTTTTGGTAAGTTCTTACATTAAAAATACATTTAGAATTTATGGTTTATTGATCAGAACCCTGTTGATCTTAACCACATGTCTTATTTTAAATATTTTTTAATGAACTATTGTTTTTGAAATAATCTGTTTATTTGAATTATTAGATACATGATTCACTGATCTTGATCAGATTGCCCATAGTTATTTAATAAAAGATAGTTTGTAAATTATTGTGTTTGCTTTATTAAGAATTTATTTGTACATCATAAAGCTTAAAATTCATACTATTGTTAGTAGTGAGATTACCAAATATTGTTTATCAATTCTATTTTGTTTTACTGAGCTGTCTTTGTTATATTTGGTTTGTGGCAAAATCCCTCTCATTGACCTAAGTATATCTTTTAAAATAGTAATATTCAAATTATGTGAACCCTGATAAAGTAAATTACTAGTTAGCAGTAGTAATTTTGAATTTATGGTAAGTGTTATGCCTAAAGTTATTTATTATGCTTTGGTTTGAGTTGTGTTTATCTTCATAGGTTTATTGATTCAGCATAGCTTTAAGAAGTAGATTTCTTCTCTGTTTTTTTTTTTTTAAACTTATAGTTTATCTTAAATTCGTACATAAATAGTCGGGTTTAGTCAAGCTTAAAATACATACTTTGTTTTCTTTTATCTTACTCTATTGTAACACATTATTAGTTTTATAGTTCAGGATCTCATTCTTCATCAACAACATTGTTCTCATATTTTATCTGGATCTTTCTGTTATTTTTAATCCTCATTTTATCTTAATCTATTATCATAAATTATTCATCCTTTATTGGCTCCTATTCTAACGTCATCTTAATCATTCATCTTCTCAACACATTTTCTTTCTCTTTTTTTCATTGTTAAGCTCGTTCATTTTTCCATATTTAATTATCATTTGTTTTCACCTTTCATTTAGTCATCTACATACCAATTCATTTATTATCTAATTCATAATTTGAATTCCGTATTCATTTCATGGACCTGGCTATTAACAATTTAGTGGTTTGGTAAACTAAATTTATCTATTAATATTTTGCTTATGGATATTAAAGTCAGTTTAATCAATGTCGATCCTCGAGGTTATTGTTTTCACGAAAACGTTGTGACCTTACTTAGATCTACCGATTTACGCTAGCCTAGTTGATTTTAAGAAAAAAATATTATTATTTTAACTTATTTTCATGTACATATTCATATTAATCATAAATTTGTCATCATCAACTATTTTCAATTTACTGAGGGATGAAGTCTCCAAGTTCAAACCATCTTCCGCGATCTTTAGCTTCTCTTATCCACATCACCCATGCACACTTTCTTATTTCATCCATCTATTTCATATGTGGTCTCTTTCTGGGACTTTTACAATATTTTGGAATTCAGTTTAAGGTTTCAATTGTCCACCTATTATCATTTTTTCTAGCAAAATGTCCAGCGCAACTCCACTTTAGTTTTTTTTTTATTTTTTTCAATGAGGTCAATAACAACTGTTTGTTCTCTTACCCATATATTATGTTCTCTTCTTGTTACTACTTTTAACATGCATTTCTCCATACTTTTTTAAGTGGTCTAAATTTTCTGTATTGCTTTTCTATTTAGTGTCCAAGTCCTATATACATTAGGAAAAACTGGTAAAACACATTTATTAAAAACCTTTCTTTTCAAACACATAGGAACATATCCTTTTAGTATCAAGTTATTTCTAGCAAAAGCACTCCAGCCAAGTTAAATTCTATAATTAATTTCATCCATTACGTTTCCATATGAATTAAAAATCTGGCCAAAATATTTGTAGCTGTTAACTTTTTCTAACTCATCATAGTCAATCTTTATTTTCATATTTTGAAAAAATCCAATGATCATTACTTTAGTCTTTTTAACAATTATCTTTAGTTCTACTTTTCTACTTTCATATGATAACACCTGCAACATGTTCTGCAGCTATAAAGTATTATTTTCAAGAACAACTACATCATCTGGAAAATCTAAATGACTTGAACAGTCTTCATTTACTTTCACTCCTTTAGATTCCCATATCAATCCACAAAATAGTTCTTGCAGCATTGTTGTAAAACGTTTTGGAGTTATAGAGTCACCATGTCTTACACCATTCTCAATGTTGACCTTGCTAGTATTATTACGTAATCTTATTGTTGCAGTTGCATTTTTATAAATATTTTTTTGAAATATGACAATATCCTGGATCTATACCTTGATGATCCAATGCTTTAATCATTGAAGAAATGTTTATAGAATCAAATGCTTTATCATAATCTAGAAATCCAAAACATAATGACAACTCATTTTTATTTGTCCTTTCTATAACTTCTCTCAATACCTGGATATGATATACTGTACTAAAACCATTTTTAAATCCAGCTTTCTGTCTGTGTTTGTGGAAATCCAATGTTCTCTGTAGATGAGTTGGAATTATCTTGGTAAAAATTTTGTATAAAACTGATAGAATGTTGATAGGTCTATTCTTCATCACCTTTTTAAATATTAATATTAATACTGCATTTTCTAATCATCTGGTATATAATTGTCATTTAGATATTTGGTGTATAACTTTGCTAAAAATTTCTATTTCTTCACCTGCTTCTTTTAATATATTAATTATAATTCCATCATTACCTGGAGCCTTTCCTTTCTTCATAAATTTAATTGTGTGTCTCACTTCTTCATTTAAACTTCTGGGCAATTCGGAAATATAATAGATAAAAGAGGTATACGTTCTTTATTACTATATAATTCTTGAGAAGTCTTCTACGCATTTCATGATGTCATCTCTGTTCTTAGTAATAGTTCCATTTTTTTTTCTATGTAATTTTTTTACCAATACCAAAATGTTGCTTTATTCTCTTGAGACTGTTATTCTCTTCTACAGCTTTTCTTGCCAGTACACAATTATACTTTCTTATATCATTTTCAACTTTTTACCACACCATTTTACAAAATTCGAGGTATTTAATCCTTTTAAAGCATCATTTTTGCATATCTTCATTTTCCTTCATTTCTTCGATAATTCTCTAGTCTCAGTAGAAATTTTATTGGTCAATTGCTGTTTTTTCCTACCATCTATCTTTCTTGCAGTTTTAAAAAGTGTATCAGTTATTTTCTTATTAATTTCTTTCAAATATGAATCATGTTCTAAATATACTAATCCTTGAAACAGATTTGTAAGTTCTAATTTAAATTCATTAGAGTGTTTCTGAAGATTAGGAATATCAACTGTAAATATTGTTTTTATTAATATTTTTGTCTTTTTAGTTTTGCATTAACACATACCTTACATCTTACTAATCGATGATCACTTCCTGTGTTAAATTTATTAAGAACATTACAATCTTCAATTATATATTTTCTGTTAGTTAAAATATAATCCAATTCTGCTGTACCTTCATTTGGATGCTTCCATGTCCATTTCCTTTTATCATTTTTTTTCAAAAAAAGAATTCATAATATAAAGTTGTTGTTTGTTTTTTTGTTTTTTTTGCAAACTCCACATGTCTATGACCTCTCTCATTTCTATGACCATAACCAAAATTACCTTCAAAACTTTCATCTTCCATTTGTTTACCAATTCTAGCATTGAAGTCTCTCATGACAATTTTAAAATTGGAATTTGTGAAGTTAGAAGAATAGGTGAAAAGGCAATTGATTTAAAAAGTGGACATGTGCTTTATTATAAAGGCAAAAATACTGGAAATACAGAATAGGACTCATTATAAATAAAACCTGGAAGAACAGCATTGTGGATATTGATGGTGTATCGGGCAGACTGGTAAGATTAGTTATTCAATTTAATAGCATATACCAAATGTAGATGATTCAGGTTTATGCCCCAATAAGTTCTCATAGTGATGAAGTAATACAAGAATTTTATAGGGATGTACAAAAGGCTTTTGATCAGAGTTATAACTGTTATTAGTGAAACACCAGGTGACAAATGACTACAAGTATTCTTTTGAATGACAGACTAAACAGTGAACGTAAAAGGATTACTAATGTAGTTGGAAGAGAGAGAAGATTGAAACCTGTTCATTAAAGTTTTAGGCATTGCTATCTTAATATAAACTGGGCACTGTATATATATTCAAACAAATATATTTATACATAGTATATATATATATATATATATATATATATATATATATATATATATATATATATATATATATATATATATATATATATATATATATATATATATATATATATATATTCAAACAAATATATTTAACACAGTATTCAAAATTAAATAATATATTTTTTTTACCAGAAGTACTTTCAATTGTTTCACTGACAATCTTTATCAACTGTTAATACAAACGTACAAAAAATAAAAACTTGCATTACCAATCATTCAATCTATTCAAATTTCCCACAATTCTGTTGTCTTTATATTAGCCGATTGTTTATTCATTAAACAACTTTTTCTGGTAAAGAATATATTATTTAATTTTGAATACTGTGTTAAATATATTTGTTTGAATTATTATTATATGATTTAAAAATACAGACATTTAATGGTTGTAGTTATATATATATATATATATATATATATATATATATATATATATATATATATTGGAGATTATGATCATGAGCCGTCTGATATATTAAGGATCATGTATCTTTTAACTATATGTGTTGTGATGTATATTAATTAGTTAAGATAAAGTGGAGGATGAATAGATTGAAATATACTGAATACAAATCTCTCTAGTTTCATGTATTATGTTCTTGGAAATTCATCGATACAACAACAAAAGGTTAATGTTATTAAAATTTGAATTGTAAAATAGTACCAGTATTCTTTTTATTAATGGTTATAGATTCATATACTTCAATGAAAAAAACTTTTGTTCGATTTGGGTGACATTTCTATAACAACAACATCAATAGTTTGATTTGTTTTTTTCTTGGAGACATTAATGCACGTGTTATGACAAATAGTACACTTTGGCGAAATGTTATTGTAAAAAATCATACTGATACAAATGATCAAAAAACGAAAAAATCATACCGATATCGAAAATTCCAATTGTTTCTTGTTAAGAAACTTTTACACTTGTGAAATGTTGATTGACTACAATATCTTATCTAAGCAGAAAAATCCATATAAAAATTATGGATGAATGCCTCTTAGGACTATGGTGTAAGACTTCCTATCATGTAAACCCCTCTACAATTACTGATTGTTAGAGAAATCATTGAATAGTATGATCCATGGCTAAAATAATAGTAGCATTAAAATACATATTTATCTCATCAAAATCATAAGAAAATTAATCGTGGTTCTTCAGAAGTACTTATGATATCTCCTAAATTTCACCAATTATTAAACATTAAAAATGCTAATTTCTGTATTTAGAATTGTCGTATCACAAACATATAATCTTATAAAATGTATTTGAGCATATTAATTATGTTATTTTATATTATATTAATCTCAAATATTTTTAAACTGTACAGTTTTTTTTTCTACATTTTATAAATATATTTAAAGTGCAGGAATTTAAAATGATAGTTTTAAAGTATATTTTAAAATATTAAAATGAACAATAAAAAATAAGGACTTTTGTAATTAATGCATGCACTTAAATGTAATACAAATGAATATATAAAAGTATTCAAAGAAAACAAATAGATTATATTTGAGCGAAAAATAATACTTTTTTCTTAATTTATGGAATTGATATTAAAATATCATCAGGATAGATATAAAATCAGATGAAAATAAATATATTTAACAAAAACCTCTGGAATAAACTCTACAATATTCAATATATTAATATAAACAAAAAATTTTAAGTATAGTCAGTTTACAGCAATGTATGCCGTTACAAAGTCAACATATCTAAATTTAATAATTCAAGGTATCATAAATAAAATTAAAACTTTGAAGGCATGTAAAGGGGATTTGGGTTTTTGAAGCAATTGTGAAGTGCTGGGGAAAATAAAAGTGCATTGTAATAATATACAGTATTATCTTTTATTACTTGTTTATATTTATTGATTTGCAGCGTGAGAATCTATAATATCAACTTTTAAATATAATAATATAGTTTAAGTTATAAAAGGCTGGACGTTATAAAATTTTAAAATAATACATATTTTTAGAAAATTCTCGTATTTATATTATCGTAATGCAATATATTAGGTATTATACTTATTTGTTTATTAATATACATTTAGCATTAATGTAACATATTGATTGTATATCGCCTAATATAAAATTAGAAAATTAATAAATGGATCATTAAAAGTCTTACATTAACACTACTACAAATAGGACACTTCATGAAATCAAAACACCAAAAAGTAAAATAAGCAAAAGTTTCCAGAGTATTCCTTAAGTAAAATATACCAGAGTTAAAATTGAATTGGTGTTAAGACACTAGTACATAAATACAATATTCTCCACTGTACAAAAATATTAACAGTACTTTAAACATAACTAAGAATTTAATTTCTCAGGAAGTGCAAGGAAACTATGAAATTCCCCTGTGGCATGAGTTGTACCAAAAAAATATATAAGAAAGAACACTTGATCTATAAGCAAAAGAGAGATGAACTCATTAATGAAGTAAAAAAACTATCTTCCTCATTGATTCTACATGTTATAAACATTGGCTATCAGACAGATTTTATAAATACTAAAATCATATGTGTTAAGTAATTCTAAGTGTTTACTTCTCTTTCATCAAATAATGTAATTCTTATAAAGTCATTATAATCAAGTAATACAAAAAGGTAAAAATTGAAGTTCAAACATTTCTACATGCACTAAACATGATTTAAGAAGATTACTTCCAGAATCATAGTGTTGTTTAAAGTTTAACTATTAGTTTGATATATAATTAAGCCAATAAGTAATTGCAGCATTTAAATTTTCCAACTTTTAGACAAGCATGAATCTCTTTTGTTGATAGAATGTGGATATTTTGCGTTTGCCTATGCTTCTTTGTATTTTCATTTTCTGTCATTTCTTTTGGAACAGGGTGCTCTCACACATTGGTTGGAGTGAAAGTGTAGCCCAAAGTTTGCTCCCAATCAATAAACAGTGATTTATATTCATTATTCTGTTTGGCTCTGTTGTACAAGTAAGTGAACTGGCACAATTTTCATGGGTCTATTTGCTCGAGATGCACCATAATATACAAAACTACTGGATGGGAACTACGTGTGATTTTATAAACGACTTGAGAAGTGTGTGCTCCAGTGCTATTTGTTTTTTGAGTTGTTTAGTAAGGTGTTGAACGGTGCAAGCAACGCAAATCATTTTCTGTAAATGTTAGTGTATATATGTCTTAGATGTTTTATAATACTAGATAATTATGAAAGGCTTATCCTTGCATTTGATGTATTATTTGTCTTGTTTTTATTTGTGGTGGTAAATATATTAACGTGTTACGATTATATTCACAATCCGAGACTTATATCTCGGTGTAAGCATTGATGTTGATCTTCTTATCCACCTCATACTTTAATAAATTATTGTTTCTATAGAAGAAACATTTGAAACCCGTGAGTTTGTTTTCTAAAGGGATTCTTGACTTGGGATAAATGGCTCATTTTATTTGGAGGTGTGTGCCTGTGTGTATAATCCACCTAAATCGTATGTCTATTTCTGCAAGTACAAATAAATAGCTCATATTCAGAATCAAAGCTATGTTAAGTAAAGTTAAAATATATATATTTTTTCCATATGTCATAGCATCGGCCGGGAGGCCAACCCACAACCGTCTGCAACCAACTACTTGCTTGCAAAACTGCTGAGCTGACCTCTCGGATAACAACTTACGATAAGATAGCATGACAGAGACAATTTGCCACAAAAATAATTAAGAATAGTAAAACAATGTAAATCACATGAAATTTTGGTACACAATAGAACACGTTAAGAATAAGTTAAAGAATATGTTTGTGTGCAAATAAAGAATATACTCTTGAAGTTGTTCTAATTTGTGCTGTTATATAATTTTAAATTGTACGTTTAAAATAACTTTCTACATACTTGCAGTGATAATATAGTATGTTATTTTCTTGAAATTTAGATAATTATGATAATTTAGCATTTTTTCTGCAATTATTCCCAAAATGTATGGAATACATTACGTATTTTAATTTCAAGAAAATATTTATACATATGTAACATCCTTCCTTTTATAAATTACAAGTTGCCTTGGTAGCAGATTGAAGATTTATGAGAATGATAAGAATTGGCTGCTTTCATGCGAACTCTTATAATTAAATACACATTAGGCTATGTTTATTTCATATTTACATTTATTAAACTATATTTAAAAATAACACTTTTAAACACCTTATCTCCAAAACTGTAATATCAGTAAAAATACAAACAATGTATTGAGAGTAAAGCTTTATTAGTACAGTAAAGTATGAAGTGCAGAGCAAAATTTCGAGTCATTTCACTTATAGACACAGAAGTGAATGTAATATAAAGGGTGGGGGTATATTATGTAGTCCAAAAACAAGTGAAATAATTAGCATATTGTTTACCTTGTAAATAAAATGGTAAGAATGAGCTATTTCCTGGAGAGAGGAATGTATGATATTGTTTATTGATGATGTGTTTATCCACAGAATGTGCTAAGCCTACTTGACTTAATGCTTGGCATTATTGTGCTCAATATAGACTACACTAAATAATGTAGTCTTGTCTAGAAAGTATGATAAAATTTAGAGAAATCGTCCAAAAAGATGGGCTTTGCATCAGTTTGTATTTTTATCTCGGTTGTAAAGGTATTTATGTTGAGCTAAGCAGATGGATATGTTGGCTTGGGGCTCTCATCAATAAACATAATGACAAGATGTAATTTGATATTTAGTTTTTAAAAAATCTGAGAAAAACTCTGGATGTAGTTATTGATTAAATGATGCAGTAGAGGAGGTGTGCAGAGAGCAATTGATGGTGGTGGAGGAAACTTTTATTAATTATATGACAGATTTTATATAAATAGGAAGATATATCCATGTCTTGCTATTACTTTATGGATAGGTGGGTATCGTGGTTTATAATAAATATTTTTATAATCTGATTAAGTGGTGAATCATTGAATCCAATACTGTGCAACTGTGATATATATATATATATGTATTGGTGTTATTTTTTCAGTCAGACACAAATTTACAGACGTGAAGGCATGTGTGTAGTAATACCTTAATTCCTGAAAATTTGTGTGCTATTTGTGTTTGCAATTTTAGGTATATAAAACCACATATATGAAGAGGTTTAGCAATTATTTTACAGATTAGTACACCTGTGTCACATTGAAGGTACATATGGAGAAATTTTATGCCATAAAATATCTTCATTCTCTTTAATCCATTTTAAGAGGTGATTAGTTCTAAATATCTGCTGGATCTGACTCATAATGTTGAAGGTGCTAATGAAAATATCATTTACATATTTTTAAATATATCAGCTTAAGATGTTGTGCATGCTATTTATGTAAGATAATTTATTTAATTTATTAAGAAATATACTGAAAATGATACCACTAATGTAAAGATAAATAGGCCAAACTTCCTTCACTTTATAATGTATATTATTAAAGGAAGCAGTAATATCATAATATATCTAAGTGAAAACATCAATAATAAATGTAGTTTTGGGGTGTTATGGTCATCCTGTTCACAGGCTTGATTAATAATTTAGATAGAGATTGTATGATGAATATAGCCATACAGTGCAGTAATGTTAAGTAATGAAATGCATTTTTCATTATGGAGATGAAATGTTTATAATTCTGTTGACACATTCAAATGAAGAACTAACAATGCATTAGTCAAAGCCAAACTGATCAATTAGCCAATAATCTATCATTTTAGCAGTTTTAAAACAGTGGACTCCACTGAAATTAATCATGAGGTACGATGGGCTCTCAGTTTTATAATGTTTAATGTTGGCAAATAATCTGGGTAGTGTAGTCACAGAAAGAAAATATATTTGCATTTAGATAATGATTTGTGCCATGATAACTGGAGGGTAGTGGACTTAAATTTATCCTTGTTTCTTTTAATGTTCTAAGTTTCAAGAGATGTGAAAAGTGAAGGAAACTTTGCACATCTGTGAAAAAAGCATGCCATCAATTGAAAAAAAGGCTCCAATCCCTTCACCAGAATATGGGTCAATTTAACGATTTAATTTATAAATCAAACAATATTAAAATTACTTTACTTGTTTGTCAGACTACATTATTTTTCCTCCCACTTCTGTAAGATTTAATGTGATTAGTACTGAATCCAGTCCAAAGCATGTTAAGCACTGCCTAATCATCTTCACGAATAAAGTTTTGCACTCAATACATTGTTTATATCTTTTACTTATATAAATTACATTTAATTATGAAAGTAATTTTGTTAAAATTAAAATTCTGTCTCCATCCCATTTAGTTGATTATTAATCTAATATTTATTAACAATATCAATTCCAGCTGGTTACTAAATTTATTTTATTCTGAAATTTCAGCAACCTTAACAATTATAAGGTTATGGAGCTACACAAATAGGTGTATTAATTGTAATCTTGATTTGAGATGAGACTAATTTTCACATCTTATATATATATATAATCAAAACAAGTTATAATTTTTGTATCTTGCTTTAAGCTTGCATTTTATGATCACTAGATGGAGCTTTACCAATAGTTCATAACAAGCTAGTATGTTAAGCTGGGTTTAAACACATTATGTGTCTGATAAATTCATGTTTTCAAACTGATAGAAATGTGTTTGATAAATGCTGACTTTAGAGTTAGGATTTAGATTTAGTTTTTAGTCTCCCAGCCATTCATTGACATGAGCCATAAGATTAAAACCATCTGGTCTGGAGGTGGGTGACAAGGATAGAGGTTTTGAATTCTATATCTCTCGGCATTTATGTAAACAAAATCTTGTTAGGACTATTGGTAGAGCTCCGTCTAGTGATCATATATATATATACACACACTCTTCAAATTTCATTTTAGGAACCATCATCAATGCCTGAATATAAAGGTCCTTCTGATCCTCCTTGTAGTAAGTAAATGACTCTATAAAATCATTTTAAAAACATGTGAAAGGATTAATCTGCTAGTTTTAGAATATATATATATATATATATTAAACAGAAGTGACTATTTTCTCCAAGCTATTAATATGTGGCACTCGTATAATCAATAGATATTAATTAGGAACAAGCAACCATCTATTCTTTAAGTTTTGATGTATTCAAATGAGAAATAAATGTGGATTTAAATACATCAAAGCTTAAGAAATAGATGCCAGCTGCTCTTAATGGCTAACAAAAAAAGGTTTATTCAGTTTAATATCTCTCTCTCTCTCTATCTCTCTCTCTCTCTCTCTCTCTCTCTCTCTCATATATATATATATATATATATATATATATCTTGTAACGAGTCCACCCCTTTATCTCTATCTTGCTTGAAGTACACCTTTACCCCGCTTAGCGATGGCAATTGGTTCTCCAAAACTCATCATTAAGCAAGAATATCATAGACAAAATACGTATTATAATGGGGGTCTATGGGGAAAAAATTGGTCGGTTCCAGTGACGTAAAATAACCACATTGATTTCCAAGCTCAAATATTTTTTTTGATTTTTTCATGACAATAATGACTAAATACAGTATCTAAAAAGAAAAGTTTTATATCACTAGAAAAAAAAATGCATATTTTCACTTGAAAAAGAACAGAATAGCAATGAAACTAAATTTGAATTTAAAAGTTTTTATATTCTTCCGCAGAAGATTTTCATCATAATGAAAAACAAATCTATACTGAAGTGCTTTTTTTTAAAAATTGTATTACAGTATATATTACTACAATACATTTATTTTATTACTTATGTGAAATTATTCAAATTAAAAAATAATGTTTAATTGAACATATAGAAAAAAAAAATCAACTTATTTTCAAAGTAAAAATTCTAACTTCTAATTTTCTAAAACATACAGGTAGGTTTATTTTTCTTACTGTATATTTTTAGTAATGTAATAACCCCCCCCCCCGTTCGAGTAGAAAGATTTTTAATTAAATGCAATCTGGTTTTTGTTAAACTTTTCTAATTCGACATCATTTTAAAATGTTGTTTTTCTTCTGATTTGAAACATCTTGAGTGTAAACAACATGTTTATTAATGAAGTTACAAAATCAATAACTATTTTTACATAATTATCCAGGCATTCTAAAAATAATCTATCATATTTAAGAAACACACAGCAGTTTAATATTCATATTTAGTGTTTTCCTGAAAGTTTGTGATGATGGTATTTTATATATTGTTGTTTTAACAGCACTTGTTGCAAACTTCAGTAACTTATAAATACCAAAGGATTTTACTTAGTTATATCTCTTTCTTTTTGTATTTCTTTCCAATATTTCCTGATTAGTTTCAATTTTATAACTTTCAACAATGAAGAGCTTCTGATCGTGGAATTGAGCTTTTGAACTTTTAGGATCTAGTGCGTGCGCGATCCTTTTAGTAACCATCATTCATATTTCAGGTATACTGTACATCTCTCAGTCCAAAATTTAATTAATATAAATGTTTCCAATCTTACTAACTCACTTTACAGACATATAGATTTAAATCTGTTTAGTTTCTATGTTCATTGGACAGAATTTGGTATAAGTTAATCAAACGTCATATGACTCTCAGAATATCAGCTTAATTCTAAAGGTTCAGGTACACTGTTGCAAGATCCAAATGCCCTGTCTGATTGACGAGATGGCTTAAAAAGTTTAGTAAACATATTTGGGAGAAAAATGAATTTATTAAAAACATTGTCTGACATTTAATAAATTACTAAATCTTATAAAAATCCTGTCACAGAAGTAATAGTTTATTGTATTGATTTGAATAGTTCTTTACTTTTTTTTTCATATGTCATAGCGGCGGCCAGGACGTAACCCACAACCGTCTGCAACAAACTACTTGCTTGCAAGGCGGTTTCGATGACCCCTCAAGCTAACAACGCTTGACTATAGTTGTTACTTTTATGTCAAATCAGTACAATGTATTAAATATTTTTAGAGAGTCAAAACCAGAATTCTTTATCAATATCGTACTTTGAGTTGGAAATAACCTGCCAAAGTTTATATGTAGTTAATCACTAGCTAATTTATTTTACTTGTGTATAATAAATAAATAAAACTATCAGTAACAGCACAAATAATGCTATATAATCATTTTTTCCCAAAAAATAAATATAAATTCAACACCAATGAAATCTTGGAAAATTAGAATAACTTTATAAATAAATATTATTGGATTTTGTGTTCTGTTTAAAAGATATCCGAAATAAATATTAATAATCCTCATGGCAGTTGAGATTTTATAATTTCAAAACGTGTACAGATGTATTGTATGCACAGACCTATTGGACGGTGAGATTTCAATGTCAATCCAATCGTCTATTTTTTGGAGCTTAAACTTGACTATTGTGGAACCTGACAACAACTGCACTTCTTTTGAATCTGCCTTGGCTTAATATTTTCTTTAATCAAACAATATTCGTTATTTATATTAAGTCCTATGGAATTCATAAATAAAATATTAAATGAGTTTTTTTCCTTCTTAATTAAAAAAATTGAAAGATTATATGTTATTTAAACTTTATGTAGTCTTTAATTTACATTTATCAAAACCAAAAAAAAAAAAAAAAATGTAGCTTTAAAAAAACTCTCGACCATATGCTTTAATTACGATTTTTATAATGACGTTAGATGCAAAACACGATCGTTTATATCAAAATGTATTTTTTTTTTCTTTATCAAATTAAACATTTGACACTTCAGTTCAAATCAGAAATAAATTATTTGTATAAAATAGAAACGTCTTTATATATTCAAATAATTTTACAGTATTTGACATATATCAAGAAATATTATTGTTTAATTAATATTTAAGCTATTTACGATTAGTCTTTAAACATATAAAATATTAGTTAATGTAGATTCATTTCTACTTGTTTAAGCTTTAACTATATACGCCACACATACATATTATCAAGTTATTCATACACTCTTATCTATCAATGATACTAATTTATTTTAATATTTATATATTGATAGTTTTAATCAGCTATTTATATATACATTTTTACAATTTTGTTGTGGAACAACAGTTAAAATTTGGCAATGAAAACTGAAACCACAACATTTTGTAATATGCTGCAAAAGCAAAAAGCTTTTCCTAGCAATAATAAGCTGCAGTTATGATGAAAAAAGGAAAAGCAATATTGAAAATGTCTGTGAACAAAAAAACATACCATTGTTTCTGGAATCATTCTATAAATATATAGAAAATGCAAGAAAGTTGAATCATAATAACAAACACAGAGGAATTATCCTAATTTTAAAAATAAAAAGTTTCAATTATTATTATTATTATTATTATTATTATTATTATTATTATTATTATTATTATTATTATTATTATTATTATTATTATTATTATTATTATTAATTAGTTGCTTATAGGAATAGACATTATGCAACATTTTAAGCACCAACAGTAGTCTATTGATTTTAAGCATGTAAAGATTTAACTTTAACATTCATCTTTATACCACTATTCTAATCTTAAATATGTAGTTTCTTATGAGGTCACGTGATTTTAATCTTAAAAAGTGATAGGCAAGATCTTGGTACTGGACATTTTAGTCTTTGGATCTGAAATCATTAAAAGTGATATTAATTTTTTTTTAAATCAGAATATTTGGTTTTAAGATTACGACGCACTATGTTTATATCATGCATATGTTTATTCTTTACTATATTGAATCTCTCATTTGCTTCTGTTTAGCAAATATGAGATAATAAACTTATTTTTAAATAAAATCATTTAAGTTATTTTTAAATAAGATGTTCTTATGATTCTATTTATAATTTTCATCACATACTGCTATTAGTAATAAGTATAAGAATAACATTTATGACAATTCCAGATCTAGATGTCGACAAAGTATTTCACAGTTTGATGAACGTATGCCACAAATTTCAGGAAGCATTAACAGATACAAATTCCATGACTGAAGTTACAAATTACTTTGGAAGCCAAAATAAAGAGTTTTTGTTTATAATAGATGGAAAGGCTATGGAATTGAGACAAGGTGAGTTTTAATTTAATTTAGTATTATCTTATTTATGTAAATTCAATAATATATTATGTTGTCAGTATATAAACTTGAATAAACTACGAAATATTGACAAATTATTTTATTTTATGCATCTATATGTGTGTCTAGATGTTCATATATTAGATTAAATATTTTCATTGATTGTCTATGATATGAATAAAAAGGAAAGTGGGATAAATTCCTTATAATAACTTGAGATGTGTTTAGAATAGAAATACCATTAAATTCTAACCCTTCAAGAATTGCAATGCTATCTCCATGACCAACAATAATAATCTCACTTACCTAGGAGTAAAATAATCTTCCAGTTGAATATTAGTGCCAATAATAAGTAAAATTGATTGGAACCTGAATTTATATCCCAGTTGTAAATTAAAGTAAGTTAAGATTCAAATCTTACTTCTTCTTATAATGAAAATCTCAGGAATATCTCACTGTAGAAGAGACAACACAGAGAACAGAGAATAAAACCAAGGATAACAATGGGCAATTTTATAAAATCCCAAGTTCCCAAAAAAGGTACAAGATGTAAAATAATATTATTATCAAACAATGATAACATTTTGCTCCGCGCGATGAGACAACAAACTGTAAAATAATTATTTAAAGTCTTATAGGGTCTTTAACAATTAAAGAATGATCCACTATACTTAATAACTCTAAACAAACTATAATTTGGATTATTATAATAATAGTGAGAAATCATAACATACATTGATAATAATGACTCTTATACCTGACTTATCAATTTCGGGATGGTTGAAACTTTTATACACTCATAATCATATGTGCTTTAGTACAATCATCATTTGCATAAGCATGTCAACAGCGGTTTCACTATAAGTGATTTATTACAAGTGTGCATTTACTTAGTAGTGCTGATGAATGGTCATTAGTATTGATTAATGATAACTAAGGACAGGGGCACATAAATAATATCAAAACAACATAGCTTTAAATTATATAAAATATCAATTTATTAACACAAATAAGCTTTGGAAATTAATTTTAACTCTATAAAACAATAACAATAAAATAAATACTTTAACTCAAACTGAAGTTACAATTTTCTAAACACAATAATTTACAGTTATTAATTTTCAAACAATAAGAAGCAAAGTGATAGTTTGGCATTGCATTTTGATTCCCAGTAAAATCCATGTGACCATTATTATAAATAATAATAATAATAATAATAATAATAATAATAATAATAATAATAATAATAATAATAATAATAATAATAATAATAATAATAATAATAATAATTACTACCATTGACAAAGTGGTAAACATTGATGCTATAGCAAGTGTTATATCTTCCTCTCTTTATCTCTTTACATTTACCAGTATTTACGTAAAGCAGAACAAATACTGCAAAATATCACTATGCCCTTAGTAATGTACGACTTAACTATTATTGTCCACTAAAGCCAACATTATTAGATTATACAATAGTTGATGAGTGTTTTAAGTAATTAACTAAAACATGTTTTAACATATACCCGATACTATTAAGAACAATTAATTGGCAATTATTAACTCTTTAAAATATAAACTTGGAAATTATATTTCTTATATGTAAAACACACATATTTCAAATCCAAGAATAACTTAAATCTTATCTTAAATTAATATTCATGCTTTAAATAATTAACTAGGAATTACTTCTATTATGATATACTTACTAACCTTCTATTTGGTTATAATGGTAATAATTGTGTATTTGTCCAAACCCAAATACAATTTGAAATAACTGCTTCCATTTACACTCAGAATTATTTAGCAAAATCACATTTATGTTTGGAAACTATTCTGATACTCATTACAAAACTTTACCCATGTGTGACATTATTTGACCTTCATAGACTCAATGACGTTGTTCTCTTAGAGGTCATATCCTACATTTTCTCTATATAACTTATGCAAGCATAAGTGGTTGAAACTACATTTATACCAATTCTCACACAGGTCAGTAATTACTATACTGGTTATGAGATTGATACTTACTATGCTAGTTTATAAACAAAGCAAAACTATCCATATTATGTGCTAGTATAAGAGATGATGATCATTTGATACTATGCTAGGTGCGATGTTGGTAACAAGTTTTTTTATAAAGCACTTTGAAGTGTCTTTACATAAAATTTCATGGGCTTTACATCAAATGGTTCATCTGCATTCATGCTTAAATGACCTATATTATGCCTCTTCTTATGCTATGAACTATGGGATAAAATATATAATGAATGAATACCCATGTGAACTTTCAAAGTTATAATTCGACTAGACAACCTTCGGTTTAGACTATAAGCGCATCAAAATCATCAGCTGAAAATATAACATCTCTAACATTTTATCATGGTAAGTGAGAGGTTCTTATACAATAAATATTAAAATTCCACCACAGCCATCCAGCTATATTCTAATAGTAGAATTATTCAACAAAATCTGTATGTGTTATTAATCCACACATCCTTATATTCATTCATTCCTTCAACATAAAATAAATATTTAAATCCCAAGCAACAACGAAAAAACGAAATAAATAAATCTCAGTCAACTTTTAAATCTGGAAAAATCATAAAAAAATATTCTTCATCCTGACTTGAAAAATTATTTAGTCTCTACCCGAAACTTTTCCTCGGGATAAATATAATTTGTTTAATGTGAAATAAAATATTCAGTTAAAGTCAGTAATCCATTCCTTTCATGCATGTACATATCCAATTTTCTTTGGAAATAGATGCATCGTGCTCAGTAATACTTATTGATCTCATTATAATGAATAAAACAGACATATTATCATTTTTATTATAATACAATAAAGCACAATAAAACAGTAAATAGATTATTTTAAATTTCAATATTAAGTGTCATTTATTCTTAATAATATATTTTCTTCCATTAAACATTTTTTCTTCTTTTAAAATGTAGCAAACAAACAGTAGTTATTACATTCAAATATTCACATCTTTTACATATCGTTTTTCAGCAATTATATTTTTCTATAGTTCATCTTTAAAATTTCTTATTACACAAGCCCAAATATAATTTTGTTTTAAAATAAACATTGTTGAATTGTAAATATTAGACAACAATAATAAATATTCTAGAAACGATATGCTATATTTCATCTCCAATGACTTTGATAATGAAAAAGTAATTTATACTTTCATCTTTTTTAAAGGTACCATGTCTCTTTAAAATTATTACTTTTATTAATACAAATGTAATTGTTGTATATACTATATTCCTAAAGAATATAATTGTCTATAATTTTGAATTATTTCTTACACCACCTTGGTATGGTCATGCTTCCATATATGCTTTGACTTTTGGTCACTAATCCACTGATACACCAGACTATAATTTCCTGATCCATAAGTTAATAATGAATTCTAATTAAACTTCTGAACAGTTTACCGACAGGAAATTTAAATTGGTTTAGCCACACATACTGTAAAACTAAATATTATTTTTTTTATACTTTAAACTTTATAAAATAATATTTAAAAAATTTAAAACAATTTACTAGTAGGTTTTACTATATTACAAGCCTATAGTAATACAACTTTATACTGTTTAATAATAAGTAATGATTAACACAACAATAATTATTATAATCCTAATAATGATATAATACAATATGTATTTATACCCTTTTCATCAAGATATTTGATTGGATAAATAGAGTCAGACAAATAAACTAATTTACATATTACTTAAATTTGGTACTTTTAAAATTGAAAATAAAATAATGAGTCAACTATTAAATAAAAATATATATAATAAAATATTTAATCTTTAATTTATTTATAAATCTATTCAATCAAACAAAATATTTTTAATAATACAATTTATTAATTCTTTACCATTTTATTAAATTATAAGTAAATATTTAATTTAATGTACAATTTTAGTTTATATTTATTAGTTTAAAATATCTTTATAAACTAATTTTAAATATATTCTAGACTTATTTTATAATGTTCAAATGTTCCCATTTTATTAATAATTTTAAAAAGTAATTAAAACATTATTTAAATTTATGCAAACATTATACATATATTGCCAATCATGTGATAAGCTTTTCCAGATGTAAATGTTGCAATTTTGAAACTTACGTCTGAAATAAATTTAAATGAATTTTTAATTGAAAAATAATACATAATATGAAATATTAAATATAATAATGAAATTTAAAATAGTAAATTTGACATTTGTATATGACAATAAATAAAACTGAGATATCTGATACACCATAACATACTAACAAGTTTTATAAATAATTATTAAATAGTTTTAACTTATTTTAAGAATAGATTTAGTAATTTACTCAACTATATTTATAACTATATTGTAAAACACTAATTTTAAAATAATTATTTAATATGATATTAAACACATTTTCAAGTATGGCTAATATCATTTTATTCTTAATGTAAAACATTAAATTATTCTGCTCTCATTTTATAACTTTAATAGTTAAACTGGTTTCAAAATATTGTATGATTATTTATGAATTTGTCTAAACAAGTTCAACTCCTTTTAAATCAATAAAATTATAATTATAACTGTTTCTTGTTAAATAACTACTGTACATCACTTTGTGGCACCCTTTCTGTGCAAAATGTTTTAATATAATGTTTGTGGACTGGGATAAAACGAAACCCTTTTTTTATTTAAAAATATATGTTATTCTTCTGATAGTAAATGTAACATTTAAACAAAAATGAAAAAAAAAAAAACAACAACACTTGATTAACAAACGAATTATCGCAAATTAAATAAAATTCCATTCAACTAAATTGCAGCACATAGTGTTGACATGTGCAGGGGGGAGTGGACCAATAATTTTGCTGATCTGAAGAATCATTAAAAAGATGCATTATTCTGATCAAATGAAGCTTATGATTTTCAGAGCAACATCCAATCTTAGACAAGTTGAAATTATTCTTAGAATTCTACATTAAATGTCAAAAAAAAAAAACACTTTTTTTTGTATTTAAAAATGTATGTTATTGTTCTAATAGTAAATTAAATGTTTAAAAAAAATTAAAAAAAAAAAAAAATAACACCTGTTTAACAAACTAAGCAGCCCAAAATAAATTAAATTCCATTAAATTAAATTTCCGCATATAATGCTGGAATGTACAGATAGTGGGGAATGGTGGTTTTGCTGATCTGAAGGATCATTCAAAAAGATATATTACTCTAATCAAACCAAGCTTATAATTTCTCTCTTAGCTCTTCTTACAAAAACATCTTTATTCACATGAGTTATGGGAAATGGTATTTAGCCCTACCTTTTGAAATTGTTTTCACCTTCCAATATGTGTAGGGAAGTGTGGAGATGGGTTTACAATTATTAGTATGTAATAGTATGTCAGCTAGGGTCTAAGAGCATTACTTTGAATACACATTAAAAGTGTTATGGCCAGTTGAATTACATATACCTTCACATCATATGGTAGTGTTCTGTGAACTGTACGCTATTTGCATAGTGTGACAAAGCACATCAGTGGGCTGTAATATTTATGTGAAATGCCATCTAGATCTTATAATGTCTAATATGAACAGAATTGCTCTATACACCATACATTTTGTCATGTAAATGACATATTTGTGTTTTTGCACAGAAACAGCACCATCAAGTGATGTACAGTGACTCTTTAACAAGTATTTTATAACTCTTACAACTACCTTAATTTATTTTTTTAAGAAATTTACCTTTTTCAGCATACCTAGCCTTAACAAATGGGTAATATATATTGTGACCATCTGAATGGGCACAAGGGTTTAAGATACCTTGTATCTTAATTAAATAGCTATATTGTATTATAAAAAAAATGAAATAGCCTTGGAATTTTAAAAAATTTTGAACAAGATCGTTTAGGATTTAAATATGGGTTGCTTATGTAGTTTATTGACCACTTGATAGGTATTCATTAGCATTATTGTGGTTAATGAGGTATATAATGTAAGGAAGAGGGGTTGTTTATTAATGAAATTGATATATTTTGTTGGAAAAATGTAAAGTTATCCTGTGTTAGTATATCTAGTTGAATGGTTTGTACAATCCTTTATTCATTAATTCTTATCCTTTTGTCAACAGTTAATAGCAGCTTTAATTATATTTAGTTAAGACAGTTCAATATTTAGGTTGTAGTGCATGTATGTGTATGCCTGTATGATTAATGCCTTATGTTTTATCTCATTTTCATTCTTTGAATAATAGCAAAAAATAGTACATTCATAATAAAAATATTTAAATTACAGTAGTTATCTTAAATAATTAACGAATATATATTTTTTTTCCAATGATTAATAGATAGTTGAATCAATAAATTATTTTACAAATTAAATAAATTATTAATCATTTTTATTTGATAGTTAATTAATATTCATTTTTCTTTCAGGTTTGTAAAATATATTTATTTCATTATTATTATTTTTTTATTGTCATTTAATTCTGAAAATCAAAATCTTTTTTTTTTTGTTTGTAAAGATTTTTTTTTGAATATGTAATTAGCAGAGTTAGCAAGATGCATGGGAGTGAAGTAAAAAGGACAGAAAAAAATGAGCTGTTGCAAAAGAGAGAGCTTTTAACAAAGCTCTCCAGTATGTAAAAAAAATTAGCTTCGTAAAGAATTAGAGCCAAAAAGACAGTGGCTTATATTTTTCAAACAACTAAAGTTAATTGCTGAAGTCAGATTATAAGAAATATATCATGGAAGGAGCTAATTTCAATATGCAGCACTAAACTTTAAAGAGGTACTCAGTTTTGCATTCTCTTTCAATTTAAACATTTTAAACTATTCTTTTCATCACTGTTGCTCTTGTAAAAATGTATATTAATATCATGCAGCTTATATTATTTTATTTTATTTCAGTTTTAAATAAGAATGGTTTATATAACTATTATCATTTTATCATTAAGCAACGTGTTTTTTTTTTTGTGTGTGTTATAAGGAAAACGTATGCAGACTGTTATATAGAATACATTTTGTTCTCACTATTTTTCATGCTATGTCTTGCGAGGATTATACATAGACTTAAGGATGTGTCTATCTTGATAGAGCATACCATGTTTAAATTCTTCCTAATTAGATAACAGTATTCACTATTGGATATATCTGGAGCTAATACACATTTATAAATTAAGGAAATAAAATATAAACTACTTCTATTTAAATTGAATTTGATGGACAAAATTGCTGGTAAATTTTGGTTCTCTTCAATAAAAACGGAATATCAAACAAAGCATTATTAATCACAGAATTATTAAAGACAATTTAAAGTGTAGAATGCTATTCAAAATAATAAGGACAATTGCGTATTTAATTCACGGCATGAGGAATATCATATATACTTCAGTATGATAAAGAAAAAAAAATTAACTGCTTGTGTGACTTGGTGTCTCAAATGGATATGTTATGAACACTGAAAGGTGCTGGGCATATTTAAGTTACGCTTATATTTTTTTTAAGTTATACTGCAGAAGTGCATTTAGTTTAAATTCGGTTTGGAATGTATCCTATATTGTTTATTATAACCCGAACGGAGCTTTGCGAATGAACTTTTATTCAACTTACAAAACTAATAACTTTTGTGTCTTTATTTTTTTTTATTGCTTAACTTATATATAAGGTATATGATAGGTAGAGAAGTTTTATTTAGTATTATGTTCATTTACAATATGTGTTATTTTGATTTTCAAGACCTTCTCCGAAGCGTACTCAAAGGAGGAGTACGCCCGGTAAAAAAAATGATTGTGTACAAAGATGTCTTATTATTCTCCTTACGAGGATGAAAGAAATATTAATAATAATGTATTATTAGAGAGGTTTACATTTATTTTGTGTATTTTATTATCTTAAAGTGAGAATTATTATTATTATTATTGTTGTTTTTTTTTTTTTTTTTAAATCAACAAACGTAATAAAATAGTTTGTTAGATATAAAAGAAAGTTCGTTTGTAATAATTAGAACCATTAAATTTTAAAAAAGTAACTTAACGTTTATTAAATTAAAGGTTATACCTTAATGCAATATTTAATTATCATATTACCTGCTTAGTGCGTAATTTAGGGTTTATGTTATATGTACTTTTATTCGCGCGAGAGTGTGTTTGTTTTGCACAATTGTAATATTTGTGTGATAGAGTATAATTTGTGAATATTTTATGCATAAATTCGTACAGTGTCGTATTTTCTGAGTTGAACAGATTGATATTATCTGTAGGTATTTGTCTGCCAGCATGTATTTATAAGGTTCAATATTTTTAGAAGCTATGAGAATAGAAAGAAATCTGACTGCGTTGTAATATTTATAGGGATAAAAAATTTTGCTTATTTGATATATGTTAATAATTTCCATGAGTAGAGCCTACTTTATTTTATATGCATATGATTAATGATATTTTTGAAGTGATGTTCTTAGGGCCCTGGTGTCGAGGAATTAAAAATCCCCACCAAATAATGTATTTAGAAGTAAAAGAGTTATTGTTGAAAGATGATTAAATGATGCTTAGGAAGTTATGTGACGTTTTTCTTGGATTCTTGGTGTTGAGTAGATGTTCTCCACCAAAGGTATATATGGAATTAGATGAATTCTGGTAGAAGTGTTCAATAGATGTTTATCTGCTCCTCATGTTGAGTCCCTGTATAACGTATAGTATATAAAATCATGAAAATGTAGCTTTGTGTTAATTAAAATGTGGCTAGATAAATTGTTAGATTAATTCTGGATGTAGTACTAGTGTCATATTTATTGATGAATTACGACATTGTTCGAAATAAAATAATTATATGATAATTTCTTAATGAAGGGAGAGTTTATAAAAAGGATTGTTTTATAATATTGCTGCTTGAAAGTACACACACACGCGTAATTTAAATACTATCGCGTATATAAAGTATAGAATTATTGAAATATAAAAATAAGAAATAAATGCTTGGAAATATACTACATTCAGTTAATAAAAGTATAAAACATTAAGATTTAAACAGGAAATAAGTACTTTAAAATACAATGTATTTATTTAAATAAAAATTAATCATCAAATCATCAGAATAAACATGATTTTGCTATGTGAGAAAGGGTATAAAGAATTGGAATGATTATTTAGTCAATTAGATAAAGTTGCTTTGCTGACAGCCAAATATAAATGTTTTGATTTATTTTGTCAATCACAGTAATATCCTCTCGAAAGTATTTATATTTTTTTTGTGCTAATAATGTAATATTTCATTTACTTATTGTCGTATGGATAAAACATATAAGCAAGTATGTGTTCCAAGTTGGGATCTTTAAGTTTATTATTACTTTGTTTAGATAGTAGGAATTCCAAACTGATGATAAAGATTTATTTAATAATTTAAAGGTCTATAAACTAAGACCTATTTTGTAAATATTATGTTAAGTCCAAATTTATTTTGTTTATTTGTAATAAATGATTTATTTAGTTATTTAAATTTCAAACAACTGTGTCGTGAGTTATTTTGTATACATTCGTGTTTTCATTTCCACATCTCCATATTTTATAAATCTTTTATAAAACAGATATACTATTTTAAAGTTATCATGTTAAATTTGCTAATGTCTGACAATATTGCTTTCCTTAATCCAAGCATTATAAAGAGTATTTGCTACTTGATAAACGTATTAGAAAGGTTGCCAAGCCAGTATATTTTTGTTAGATGATGATATGAGATTAAAATACCCTATCTCTGTCGTTATCTTATTATTGAAACACAGTAAAATATTTTAGTCAATTAGTTTCATTATATTTTTCTCATACTTTAGAATTGTAACTTATGGGCAATGTAGTTTATTAATTCAACTGTGTTTGTTAAATTCCCTGAGATCTTATTATTTATTTCTTGATTGGCATTAGAGTAAACGTTTAAATTATGATATGCCAAGTAATAGAATTGTTTACGAATATAATTATAGCAAGCTGATATATTTTATACTTGGATGAAGGAAGAAATTAAGTTTAAAGTATATTTTAATAGACTGTATCAAATAAACATTATGATTCTTTATAATACAATTCATTAACAAAGGAATTCACATTATATTGAATGTTTTATAACATTTCTTCTTTTATTCATTTATTATTATATATCTTATGAACTGCCTATAGCCTCCCACTGAGCTGAGCTGAACATAAACTTAAATATAAAGTCTCAGTAATAATTTTATATTATATATTTTATTATATTGTTCTATTCATTAATAGAACTGGTGCCTGGGCATTTCGCTCATGTAATGTATATATATATATATATATATATATATATATATATATATATATATATATATATATATATATATATATATATATATATATATATATATATATATATGATTAACATTGAGAAGTGTATATGACAGGGGTTCTCCATATCTCCAAATTTTCAGTAACAGTTTTACAAGTAGCATTTTGTGGATTAAAATGAAAGCTTTGATCTAAATATAAATAATTTATGTCATCGTGATTTTGCAGATATTGTGGTTGTTTCTGCAATTAATGCTTCAGAATGTTAAGAAACATTGCAAGAGTTATCAAATGAAAGTAAGAATGTAAGAATAGAAATAAATAGTAAAAAAGACAAATAATTTTAATCGATTATTTTTTCAAAAGAAGAAGATAAAAACGATAATGATAAATCAAAAAAGTTAATAACTATATATTGGTCAGATTATTAATGCAGGTGAAAATATAATGGACAAAATTAATTATAAAATTAATGTTTTATGAAGTTTTCTTGATAGAAATCATTTAATAATAAATGAAAATATATCTACATTATTTTTTTTTTAATAAATGTGTTTTATCAGTTGTTACATATGGATCTGAGACTTGGGCACAAAAAAAATGAGTTATATAAAAAGATTTCAGTCTGCTCAAAACTGTTTGTTTGAAATGTATATTAACAGTACTACAAAAGATCAAAAATGAAAGACACGGATGAGAGTAGAAACTGGAATTGTCAATATGGATGACAGTAGAAACTAGAATTGCTAGGTTCATTGAATTAATTAAGGGGCTGAATTGAAGCTGAGCTGCACATATTGTTAAAAACTAATAGTTGAGATCTTAAACTGTATTCCAGGAGATTGAAAAAACAGAGAAAATGATCACATATCAAATGGAGGTAAAAGAACATTTGTGAGAGAGGAGAGTTTCTTGAGTGCATAAAACCTGGAGGAAATGTGTAAAGACCCTCATCTTTCAGTGGATCAATGATGGCTATGATGATGATGATGATGATAATAATGATGATTTATAAATTCAAAAGATTATGCTTTAATCTGGAAAATATCATAATATACATTTTAAGTCAGGGAGATCAAAATGTTTGGTTTTATTTAATTTCTTTGACTTATACTAGCCAAAATAAAACTTTATAAGCATTTCTGGAAACAATTAATATATCGATTTAACTATCAATAAACGTATTATTGGAAAATGTGCATTGTGAAATAAACCCAGATATAAATTGCCTGAAACAGCTACACTGTTTTTGAGAAAACACCCAATAATTTTCAATGAATAGGGGAGTTATTATCTTAAAGTTAAAAAGATGTTCTACTATTAACTATCAAAGCATTGTTAATTTAGTATTCAAGGGTTGAAGCCATATTAATGATATTAAAAAACGAAGAGAGGTACCTCCCTTAAATTATTACCATTTTATCTGGATCACATATGTTGTAAAATGTTTTAAAATAAGTTAGCGATGAACTGAAACCAATCTTTATCCCTTTTTGCCATCTTTCATTCTGCTTATGCACCAGTAATCTAAATACTAAATAGAAATCTTCTTACTCTTTTTTTATTTGTTATTATTAAGAGAGTTCCTTTTTATTGCTATATTGGTTATGAACTGATGAATAATGTAATTTCTTTTGAGAAAAATGTAATTTATAATTTAATTTTCCTTTAGTATTGTATTTCATAAATCTCAAAATTTAGAATTGTACTGTTTTTGCCCATTTAGAAAGAGTAATAAAGAAAATTAAAAATTTCAAATACAAGTAAGAATTTTTTTAATAAATTACAGGTAATAAGAACATTTACAAGTATGTAATATACAATTAATTTGAATATTTGTGATTTGTTATATAAGAATCAATTTTTTCAAATAAACATTCAATGTTTTAATAAGTTTTCATAATAAACCACTAAACATCACATGATCACTATTTCTTATGTTAGATCATTACTGTTATTAAAACATTCAAAACACTCCATTCAGTAGATGCAGTGCTCTCAGATCCAAAGCTCCACACTGATGAAGGCCACAAGCCAGAAACTAGTCTGGGGATATTAGATGAGTAGGCACTATATAGGAATTTTATGCACAAGCCTTTTGACATCCATTGATTACTTTGGTTGGCATAGCAGTAGTCTTTCAATATCAAATAGGACACTTATACAAAGATTTAAATATTGGCACCTAGAACCAAAATATCTTGACTTCTTAGTAAACATTAATCTTGATGCCTTACCTACAAGTTTTTTTTCTGACAACAAGAATGAAAAATGCCAACATCAATCCATAATGTACACTTTGTCATAGGGATGAGGAGACCATTAACCATATTATCACTGACTGTCATGCTCTTAACATTTATAGAGAACTAATTGCAACACTCACTGGGAGTAATGATACCATACTAGTGTTATTAATTAATGCAATACAGACAGGTAAGTTTTACCTCAATCAGAATACACATGTACCTTTTTTTCACTCTCTGGTTTGTGTGCTGTCATTTTGTATTCAACCCCACTTCTTGCAAATACAGAACAATTTACCTTAATAAATTATAAGTAATAAGGAAGAGGGACCAAATGCTTGCCCCATTTGGACTATTCACAGACCCTTGGCAATCAATTCAGATGCCAAAAGCCTAATCACAATTACATACAAAGAAAACATAACCCAAAGAAGAACTTTATTTGTTGATTGTTTTTTTAAATTTTTTTTGCTGGTTTTTTTATTGTCATAAAACCTGCCCATTAACTGACCTTTTCCCACTTCAATACTTGTTATTTCACTGTAAAATGCAATGTAACAGATGAAATAATGTAAGTTACCTATTTTTTCACTATGTATAACAACATTTTTACTTAATAAAGCTGATTTAAAACTAGTAGTAGTAGTAGTAGTAGTAGTAGTAGTAGTAGTAGTAGTAGTAATAGTAGTATAGCAGTAGTAGTAATAGTAGTGGTTGTAGTGGTAGTAGTGTTAGTAGTGGTAGTGGTAGCAGTAGCGGCAGTGGCAGCAGTAGCGGCAGCAACAGTAGCAGTAGCAGTAGTAGTAGTGGTAGTAGTGATAGTAGTAGTAGTAATAGTAATAGTAGTAGTAGTAGTGGTAGTAGTAGTAGTAGTAGTAGAGATTTAGTGTGTGCTTCAGTTTTCTTGGATGAAAGGCAATGTAAATACAAATTTAAGTTTGATCTCAAAAGTGCTAAAATTCTATTTGAATACAGAAACCACAATAAAAGAAAAATAAACGAGGCAATTTTAATAAATAAAAAAATATATAATTAATAGACCAACTGCTAATGTTAAAATTCAGGATTCATGGGTTTATATTGATGGTGTTTGCTTCATTTATGTTTTTTTTTAAATTTAACTGCAGTTGAGGAGAGTTAAGGAATTAACCAAAAGTACTTCTGTGGATTGAAAGAATATATATAATAGTTAATTATTATTATATTATTTTTATTGTTATTATAATAGTTTTTAATTAACAGATATTTTATTTGTGTTACATATATACACATATTCTTAAGAAAAAATGATGAATTCATAGTATATGTGTGCAAATTAGAAACAAAAATATGAACATTTATATATAATTTACTTTTAGATTTGATTCCTTTTTTTATGCATTGGTCGTCCAGAGTGGAGGACAGGGTTGCAATAATACATATAATATAAATGCTATAAGTGGTTGTGATACACAACCTGTTTTAGAAGGTGTTATTGTTGATAATGTTCCCAGTGGAAAGCCTTTACCTGGAAGGTAATTTCTTTTTTTTTTTCATTTACTGCACAAAATCAATTTTATATATTGCATCACAATTTGAATTAAAACCATATAAATATGCAAATTTTGCAATAAAACCATATAAATATGCAATATTATTATTTACCAGTTATAATATCATTTTATATCCTTTATAGAAAGTTTCCATAATCTTTTAATGATAATCAATCCATTTTGATTATATCTTTTTGACAAAAAAAAAATCCAGCAACCCTGAAAATAATTGAAACCTCATCATGCATAACAACATAATTTATACGAAAATTGTTACTATTATTTACTTACTCATTAATATTCAGTGTTTAAATTATCAGAAATTTAACTGAACTGACCTTCTCTAATCACATGATATTATGCTGATAGAATGAAGGCTTGACTTAAGTTACTACAGTGTTGCACATTGTTAGATAAATTGTTGATAATAATGATTACAGTTGAAACATTTCTATCAGAATTTAACAGTTTTCAATCCAACAATGTCATTTTAAATATTATGGAAATTTTTATAGTGAACAAAAATAAAATTAATTACTTTTGACTTCCTTAAACATGTATAAATATTTGTATGATGTTTAATTAAATTTTTTATTATTATCTAAATGTTTATGTGGAAGCTAGATTGTGTAAAATTTAAGTTAGATTCAAAACACTTTCTTCTCTATTAACATTATTCCTATAGAAAGTAATGTTTATTTTTTATATTATAACTAAATTGTTGTTTATAGTTAATATCAATCTGAATATTTTGATGGTATATAAATGAAAATTGATTTGAAGCATATGATGGAATATAGGCTGGATTCTATGTTATCAATCATGTCAGTGATGGTATATATCCCCCAAAAATTGGTTATTTTGTCATTTGACAGATAGTAAATAATATATATATATATATATATAAGACATATTTTGATCACACAAGCCATCCACTGACTAAATAAAATTTATATATATATATATAAGACATATTTTGATCACACAAACCATCCACTGACTAAATAAAATTTATATATATATATATATAAGACATATTTTGATCACACAAGACATCCACTGACTAAATAATATATATATATATATATATAATGATTCGATGTCTGTATTTTTAAAAACAATATACGTAATTATATAACTGAATATTTTTAAATACAGTAACTTAATAATTAAAAAATATTTTATCCACTTAAGAGCGCTTTCGATTATCACCTAAGTGGAGAAAAATATTTTTTAATTATTAAGTTACTGTATTTACAAATATTCAGTTATATAATTGCATATATATATATATAAGACATATTTTGATCACACAAGCCATCCACTGATTCAGTGGATGTATTGTGTGACCAAGTCGAGACGTCAGTATATTAATATTAAAATTCTTAACATGGATGAACCCGCAAAATATGTCTTTTATATATATTACCCGTGAAAGTCTACATTTCAACATATATATATATATATATATATATATATGTTGAAATATATATATATATATATATATATATATATATTGTAACCTTATATTTTGGGAGAAAATATAAATAGCTTGGTAAAACTAGTAAAAAAATATGTTTATCTTCTTCCAGATGAGTTTGTTATCATGGCTGGCATTTAGTATGCTTGTCCATTGTGTTCAAGTTTATTGAACAGTGAGATTATTTAATTCCATTTTTTATTATTGTATAATTTTGTTTTATTGTATTTTCCTTTCTTCACTTTCTTTCATATATTAGTTGTACACTGTTTCCAAATAAAAAGTCAGATGAACTGTGATGAACCTAAAAGTGTAAAACAACATCATGTTACCTCAAGCATAGTGCGATCAATAACAATTACTATTTGTTTTTCTTTTCATATAATCCTAAAGATTATTGTAGTTTAATTGAAGGATTTATTTAATTCCTTTTAAATTAATTTAAAAGATACAATAAAATAAATACATTTTTTTGTCTTTCTTTTCATTTTAATTTTTTTAAAACAGATATGCAATGGGAAGAAATTTAATTGGCTAAGAAAAAATTAGAACTGCCAGAGAATTTTTTTTTTTTTGAGAACTGCTGTAATGATACCAAGTTTATAATAAAGTAATAAAATTCATTTGATCTTTTTTACTGTTAAACATATAAAATAACAGAAACTTCTCTTTTAAAAAGGAGAGAATGGGAAAATAAAGAAGAAAATTATATTGAAACTTCTGTTAAATAATTTAAATTGGGTATTATCAAGTGTTAATAGCAAAAATGTATAGTTAATATCTTAAATAATCTGTTTAAGTCTCCCAACTGTCAGAATAACAGCTGATAATTTTCTATAAGGTCTACAACTGAAATGCACAGTAATTATTGTTAATAACAACAACAAAAATAGCAATTCTAAAAGCACCTATGATAGTTTTATGAAACTGTACAACGAAGTACAGTATTTAACTTTAGATAAAGTTTGCTTTCATGAACTTTAGGACACATGAGAGTGTTATATATGTGTGGAAACTTGGGATATGGTGTTCTATTTCTATGATTTAGACACTTCAAATATTATATATGTGTGAAAGGTACTCTTGTTTTAAACCTATCGTGTGTTATTGTCTGGATGATGAATAATTTATTATAGTTTCCTTCTAAACTTATATTAGAAGCAACATTGTGAGTTATCTTTTTAAAATTACAATAGTGTTCAAAAAAATAACATTTCACAAGGAAACTATTTTAGCTGGTATAACATTCATGAAACAATTATTTTGCTTTAACAATCATACTTTGTCATCTACATTCGTAATAAAAATAGTAAAACATTTCAACTTCGGATTAATCCTAAAACCAAACCATGCAATTTCATTAACTCACGGGGTAATTTGATTTAAATATCTATGCTAACTCTCAAATATCATGAATTCTCCAAGAAACTATGTATAAATAGACAAACTTATGTTTATTTCTTACAAATGGAGATGAAAAAGTGCATAATCAATATTTAGGATTCTGTGTTGTTTTAAAAAAGAAAAATATTTATTTGAATTACATTTGTCATTAAGTTTAAGAAGTGTGCTATTAATTGATTGACTAATAGCAAATGGATTTAAATAATATGCATTTCATCCTAGAGTAGTAATTTAATGAACATGCATTTCATGTTTTATTGTACTTTATTGTATTTTACGTTATCTTGTAAATATGTAAAGTTCATGGTATATATAATACATTGTGCAAAATATTTACTTGTTAACTGTGGTGTAGAGTTTGACAAGAGTCATTTTAGGAAACAGCATTTACAGAAGGATCTTGTGATTCATACAATGAATCTATAATGTATCATTATCACATGGCTTAATCTTTTACATCTTGCTAGGGTTCTGTGCTCAAACACATTATAATGTGAGGTAATATTTTATACCATTTAGCCTATGGTCAGCCAATGGTCTCAATTGTTTCCTGTAATAGAATTTTATTATATCTTTTTGTCTTTAATCAGACTTGTAAACAGTGCATGTCTTCCAATTTAGTATATTAATGAGGGTGATTTATTTCTAATTTATCTGGAAAGCAAGTGTTCATCTTGTATTTTTATATCATTCTGAAGTTGATGGTCAATCTGCAAAATAACTATTACTATCAGTTTGTATATCCTTTAAGTTTGTTTCAGTGCTGGTAGTTAAGTCACAATATTCTGCAATTAGGCTAGTTGCTCTAATCGTTGTTAGAAAATGCATAGGGTAATTTCTGCTCATTATTCCTTGCATGGATGAAAACAGCCACACGTATGTCATTGATTATCATTATACAAATGTATGTTTGAGTAGAGTCTCCATATATTATACTACACACATAGTGTCACTCCTCTTAATGTTGTTGCATGTGTTCTCTTATCCAAAAAAGGACATTATGTGAATTATTGTCATACAATTTATTATAGGTAATTTGTATGGTATCCCAACTCAGCAGAGGTGGAGTTTAAATTTTCTTTTGATTTAATATCTCATTATAGTCAAATTTCATATGTTTATTGATTCCAATTGTTATCATTGTTATTATAATTTTGGTATAAGTGAACTTGTTCTGGTTTTGACATTTTGAAGGTGCCATTGTCTGAATATGAATCTCTCTCATCCCCATAAGAGTAAAAATAATTTCATTTGTAATAATTTTTTAGATGTTATTATCTAAAACTCATGAACATATCCATGCATGGAAATAAATACATGAGATAGTATTTTATTTTGTTTATTTACTTACTTCACTAACGTACATTGTCCATTTAGACCAATTATATGGATGTTATTTTATATTATTTATATAAAATTATGAATATTGTTACCCAATTACTATTTTCATATTTATTGAGTCATAAATAATGTTAATTTGATAACCTAACTTATTTGTATCATTGTGATTAGTCTAATATAGATTCAGAAATCCAAACATAGTAAATAGATCATAAATAGTAGAGGTCATCTTGTTTCTGATGATGATGTATACAAGGTATACTGCAGCATCCAGGTGGTATTTCAATGTTAATTCTTGGGTATTTTAGGATGTATAAGATATAATAAAATTCCATTTACCTTTTGCAACCCTTCTACTTTGCTTTGTCAATTCTGGAGCATATCCAAAATATGTTACTTCTATTGATATTCACAACATTAATACCTAAAATAATAATAAATTTGCTAGCCAATAGAACAATTAAACATATTTTTTTAAATTTATATCAGATACCTTATCTATTCTTAAGAATTTCATTGCTATTGATTTAATTTAATATTTGGGTTAATAAAGAGATAACTTAAAATCCAGATTGTTTATCTTTCACTGCAAAGCATTTGCTCTATATAGCATTTCTTTACTTTAAACCTGAATACATGATGAGCTACCATTTATAATTTTATGGAGCAGGTTATAATTATTACTATCTGGTTTAATGGCCCATGTTCACCACATAATGATTAGTGGTTTCATAGATTGTACCATCATGCCCATATTCTGCCACTGGCTCTTAAACAAATAAAAGGGTAAATTAAGGTCATAGTGTGGTTTTAAGAAACAATTGTCGAAAGTATAATTGTAAATCAAAAATTAAGATTTGAGAATGCCGTTTCAAATCCAGAAATTAAATAGAATTATTGTAATTAAAAGTATAATACAGTTTAGTTAGGTAACTTGATGTACCTTCAAGTAATGCTGAGATTAGGCTTCACAGGGTACCATGGCCATGTCCAGATTGTATGGCAATAGATGTATATTGTATTATTAATTTAAACTGTTACAATCTGCGATAAGAAATTATTTTCTACTTAAAGGGTTATTAAATCCACATTTACAATCGATGACCTTTCTAATTTTTAATAAATCCAAATCATTATAATTTATTGTAGATCTAAAAATATCCAAAAATATTTTTATTGCAATTTGTTTCCTCAATAGTATAATCACAAATCTATGTGAAACTTATATACAACCAAAATTATTATAATAAATTGGATTGTAAAATTAAATATAGTATTTCATTAGATTTTTATAAAAGCACCTAAAATATTCTGATCATCATATTACATCTTATAAGAGATAATTAATAACTCCCTCAGTCTTTAATACAAAATGATAATTTTTCATAAAATTAATATTAACCAGAGTACAAAAATAATATGTTGATAGTTATTAGAAATACAGCATATATAAAAATATGTGATGTTGTTAGAAAAATGAGCTACTATGTGACCTCATATTTAACAGTCTATGGTTTTCTAATAGCATCATGATTATAAACAATCTCTTCTATATGAGCGTAGTTATTGCCTAAAATAAATAAAAATAAATAAATGAAATTAAATTTTCAAATATTAATCTTCTTTTAAATAGTATATAAGGTATCTACATATAGTCTGTTTATTTGACGTTTTGTTCACTAAACGTTTAGTAATAAACCGTCTCTCTGAACAATCTGTGTTGTTGTTATTTTAATGGCAGTTCTATGTTGGATATTCCCTTTTATCATTTTTGGGTAAACATTAGTATACAAGATATTATAGACCTTCAGTTTTATTTCTTATTCTGAGAAATATCATTAAAAGTTTATTTTGCATTAAATTTATTCACATATACTAGCAAAAATGCAATGTTGTAGAAAGTGAATATTTTTAAAAGTGTAACATTAACTATTACTTTTAATTAGGTATGGCTTACAAGTATTCAATCTAATATTCATATTTATTTATCAAGTGCATAGATCGTATAAAATAAAAGTGAAAGAATTTAACCATTTTAACATATACTCATTACTGATTTTATAGTAACTCAACATTGTCATGTTTCGTAAAGAAGAGGCTCTCAAACCCAAATACATAATAGAAACTTTATGAAGATAAGAGTGATCATCTGGTTTTAATCTAAATTCTGATTTATATAGGCAAATCTTAAGTTTCTTGGTTTAAGAAAGTGAAGACATTACTCAAATGTTAATGTATGTAAGAAAATAAGGGATATAAAAACGAACATCATAATATATTCGCTCTCTTAATCTAAGATGTTTCAAATTGGCCTATATGAGTTAGAATTTAGGATGAGAATAAGATGAACACTATTTCTGTATCTTGTGTTTGGGTTTGAGACTCTCCTCTGTACTCAACGTGACTGCATTGAGTTATTATATAATCAGTAATACACATAATGAAATTGTTTCTCTTTGATTTCATATCATCTATTCGCTTAATAAATAAATCTGAACAATACATAATTTATATTAATTCGTAATATTAACACATAGTAAATCTAAAGTTTTTTTGCGAATGTTAATGTATATAAGAAAGTAATGGATTTAAAAGTGAACAGAGTAAATTTCTTTACTCTCTCTAACCAAGATACTTTAGATTGGAACATATAAATTAGAATTTAATTTAAAGATAAGATCTTGTTCTTATCTTTATAAAGAATCTCTTGCGTTTGGTTTTGAGAATCTACTCCATATTCCAGAATAGCATTGAGACATCATAAAATCATTAAGATGTATCTCTTTAATTTAATTAAGTATTCAATCTCCATAAAGTTTTTTTAAGGATAATTATACAAACACACAATACACATGTAAATAATAAATTGCATATCTAATATATAATATTATGCCAACTACATTAAATGCAATTGCTGCACTTATATCATCATACAACTCCTTATTTAATCAGTTGAAAATAAAATAATTTACTGAATTTATTCTAGTCTTGTGACTCGGGTGGCAAGTGTGAACACTAACATTTGAGATATTCAACAGCAATTTTTTTGATAAGATATTTAACAGCAAATAGTTAATTAATTTAATAATGATTAGTGCAAAAAATAGTGATCAGTTTCAAAAAATATTATAGAGCTCTTTTATTATATAAATTGTAACCAGACTGACCTACAATCCCTCTCTTAGTTGATTTTATTTCCTGATGAGCATATTGTGGGATGGAAATAAGATTTGGCATTACTACCTCTCCTACAACAATATTTCATGCTCATCAGAGGATGTAGCATTAAAGATACTGGAAACATCTAGAAAATGGGTCTGTTGCGTTTCTCAAACAGCACCACTAGAGTCTCAGCTTACTACAGCTTACTTACTCAGATCTAGTTATGCCAAACATAGCTCAGAAGACATGATATTCCCGTGAACCAGTGCAATAAATGATGAGTGATTTGAAATAAAAATGTCTAAATAGATTATTTTATATAACAATATTTATTTATTCAATAATGACTTGGATAGTAAGACCTTCCTAAAAGGTTTATTAACAGTTTATACTGTGTCAGCTCAGATATCCGAGTGTACATTACGGATATTTGTCTTCATATTCCATGGTAGAAATATTATTTTTTTGATCAATATCCCACAGTATTTACATATAAGTCACTACTGTTCTCAGGTATGTAACTATATATTTAATCCATGGGTAGAGAATAATTCTAGCCTATTCATATATGTAGACATATGTTATATAGAAACAGATAGAAGCATTTTCATTCATTCAGTTGATCAATTTGGGTAGGTAGAAGCATTCAGGCATGTAGACATATAGTATATAAAAGTAGATAGAAGCATGTTAATTAATTCACTTTATCAATTTGGATATGTAGAAGCATTCAGGTATGTAGACATATAATATATAAAAATAGATACAAGCATTTTAATTAATACAGATAAGGATTTTATTAATCCTGCTGTAGATGCAGGTACAATGATAAATTATATAGAAGCAGATTTAAGTCACATACATTTAATACAGCTAGGTAACATTATTAATTCTTCCTTGGTTAACATAATCCATTTACATGACATAAATATATTACAGTCTGTTTCTTGTAAATAAATTTCAATTATGTATATTTATTATTTCAAGGTTAGCAAAAATATATATTTAATTTTCTAAAAATAAATATTTTTAAAATTACTAGTAAAATTCACATATATGTGTGTGTATATAGATAAAGAAAAATCAGCTATCAATATAATTACAGTTAGTTTTCTTTTTAAACGAAAGAAAGTCAGCACTTATTTGACAGTTACCTGCTTAATGAATTATCAAACGTTTCTTTAAAATTTAAACTATAGAATCATTCATTTATTTTATAAATCCTTGTATTATTGCATAAATAAACATATTCTCATGATTTATATATCAAAGTTTGTCATCAATTTATATCCTTTTATTATAAATTTTATTTTCAAGTCAATATTATTAAATTTTATTGGAAAACAGTGAATGTAATCATAATTATTATTAAGGCAATTATATTATTATCTAATATTTCGTTCACAAATGCACTTTTCATTTTATATTTCCAGAACATTTTAAATATTATTCAAATTACATCTTTATTCTAGAGTTTATTTTCAAGTCAATATAATTATGTTTTTCCCTTCAAAGATCATAATGACAATTATAATATTTTTTTAATATTTCAATCAACAATACTTTTCATTTTCCATTTTCCAGAATATTTAAATATTATTTAAAAAAACCCATACCTCAAAATTTAACTGTGGTGATTCTTCATTACTGGTAATTTCTGCATGAACTGGGTTTGTTTATTGAGGCTCAATTGTATATACAACTTATCTCATGATACAGATAGAGAGAGCTAATTTGTTTAACCAAGCTTATTACGTTTTTCTAAATATATGGATAGCTTCTTCATCGGATGGCTTGGTGGTTTCTTCCCATTTTCTTTCACCATGACACTACTTGATTCTGGCCACTCTTTGTGGTATAACAGCTAGGTACTATTGCAGAGATTTCCTATGATGAGGCTTTAATTATTAATTTATAGCAAGTCCAACTATTAACTGTACTTTTAACTGATATTAACTCCAGTAAGTGCTTTACTGTTCCTTTTATATTCTCCTGCTACTGTTATCACCAATTCTTTTGATCGATCTTGCATTGGTCCACAGTGATCTCATTGGTGATGATGATTTTTGTTGTGGATCATGTGCTCATTCTCCTTAGTCATTGGACAGTTCATTTTGAATGGGAACATTTTTTTTTCTAATTAGGAATTAATCTCTTACCTGCCCACATGTTTTTCAAAATCTATTGACTTTCTTAGTCTGCAGCAAAAATTATAGCATTTCCATTCTGTAATTCAAAAACATTCAGCTCTACAAAATATAACACATTAAAATGGAAGTTTTTCAAATGTTTAAAGATTCATTTAGTTTTTGATTTGAAGACTATGGCTTTTAATGTTAAGAATTTATATTTTCTTTATTTTAATTGTAGATTTCAAAATATTGGATTTTTCTTTTTAAATTTAAACATTTTGATTTTTAAAATGTCATTGAGAAGTTGATTTTTGTAATCATGGTCAATTACTTCTTTATTTCTGAATCTCCCTTAATTAATATATCAGTTTTATTTTAATTTAATACCATTTTAAATTGGGGGGGGGGAATCTTCAATATATATATATATATAAACAATGTTTATGTTTCTTCAGCCCCCGCTATGTTTGAGGATGAAATTGCCTGGAAATACGATTTTATTCCATACAGTATAAATTTCATTACTTATTATTGTCTCTACTGGGGTGATATGGGCTGGTGAAATGTGTAAGATGAGATGGGGAAAATATGTGAACCACAGATTCCAATGGTCAGGATAAGCAGATGACTAAGCATGAACTACTGGAACACAATCCCCCATCAAATCATGAGAAAATAAATCATTTTAAGCCCTAGCATTCCTGTACTTAGAAAGATCATCCATAATATATCATAGTCAGGTAATACATCTGACACTGGGCTAGCAATGCTCATCACCTGTGAGTCTTAGGGGCTTATACATAGGCCCCAGACCTACTAACACTGCTGAACTACACTTGGACTTCATCATCTAGATCAGGATGGTGCTGAGCATATATTTTTAACATCATGAACACAATGTATCATCTTGCTCAACTATCTACCCACCACAACATGGAAAGTACAAATTCACATATCATTACAATCCCACTCACAAGCTTCTTCCATCAGAGACCTTAGTTTTATTAATCACTGATTGTAGCTACATCCAGCCTTGGGAGACTGGAGATCATGAGCAGTTCTCCAATAATAATCTATGTTATGAGGAGACATACCTCTAGTTTGTCCCATTTTGTGGCATTTCTCAGGCAAGACATCATCATGGTGGTTTGATTCTTGGCCTTCTTTTATATGTAGCTCAGTGTTACTGCTGGACCTTTTTATTATTCGGGTCTGGTATGGACTAAGAATACTGCCTGTGGAATATCTCCTCTGCTTCCTCCTTGGAAGTACCTCATTCCTTTGGTGATGATACCAGGGTGGTGTGTCATAGTTGTTATTGTGGAGTGAAGGCATCTTCATTTTATAGTGGATAGCTCCTATACTTGGCCCATCATCTTTCCTATATGGAGGATCATTTGGCAGCTTGGATTCTCCTTCTTTCTTTGTTGCTGAGGTATCACAGTTATCATATATTGTTAATAACTCAGCCATTTGCTCAAAGAATTGGTGATCCATCACAATCAGCATGCTTTGATGTAACTAGGATCAACCTAATAATAGGGAGTTCTCATAGTGGGTTTGCCATCAGGGTCTTTGACCATTTGTTTTCTGAAAAAGGGTGTGTAAGGACCACCAGGTGGACATATTTTGTTGGACACCTTATACTTGATACCTCTTTAGATTCATCACTCCAATAGCAACTCATTAGTGCTGTTTTAAAGTCATTGAAGTTTATGGGCAGGCTGATCAGAGAGTTCCATCATTCTTGTGCTGTACTCTCAAGATGGCTACAAGCTATTCCTAGTTGGGCCTCTTTTGTCATGGCATTGATGCTGAAGTACCTCTCAAGATACATCAGTTACTCAACAGTTGCTTCATTAGAACTTCCTTCATAGGTCTGCATTTTGAGAAACTGGTTTACAATCCCCAGAATATGTTTTATTATTGACACTTCATTAACTTTGTGAAGATTTTCTTCTACATTATGCTTTGGGACTCCTTCACTTGACTGCTCCTTAACAGGAATATGTTGCTCTGGTAGGATCTGGCTACCTTTTACTTGCAGCTCTTTAATTTGGATGCCAGATTATCTATTCCCCCTTCTGCATGGAGGCCTGAAATTTTTTTAATTTTTATATCTGCAACTTCACAAATTTCAGTCATATTTATCTTTTATTAGTTCAGCAAATGTTTAACTTCTGCCATGACCTCTTCTTTGACTTGTGATATTTGGTCAGTAATCTGCTTTATTGTCTGATTAATTCTTTTATTTTGACTTTCATTCTCTCCTATGATTTGTTTTTTCTATTCATTGATTTGTTGTGATTATCTGTTTTTCCTGTTTTTCCATTTTTTCACTTAAACATTGACATGCTTCTATTATCTGTTTTTCCTGTTTTATCCTCTTCTCTTTGCTCATCTCTTTTTTTTATTTTCTTCTCTTTGTTTATAGTCTTTTTCTCTTTGTTTATCCATTTTTATTTTCTTCTTCCATAATTTCTAATAATTGGATTAACATTGATGTCTCTTCTATTTTCTGAGTTTTTGTTTCTTGTTGGAAATCTTCTTGTTTTCGTTCTTTGTCAGAAATATTTATCTCAGATTCTGTGTTTATCATTATTTCCTTGCTCTGGTTATCATCTATTGTAAAATTGTATTTGTTTATTTCTTTGAATATTTTACTCTTTGATATTTTATCATTATTTTCTAACTTTGGTAAGCTTCCCTCTCTCTCCACACCATGTTTTTACTCCAACATCTTTGTTGTTCCTTTTTTATTATTTATCTACCATTCATTTTTAATTGGCTCTCTTAATTTCCTCTTTTCTCAGACCATTTCACATCCCCACACCATGTGCACTGTTCACATCTCACATAACCATAATTTAGTTTTTGCCTTCCATAATGTGCCTTTTTTATTATTTATCTACTATTCATTTTTAATTGGCTCTCTTAATTTCCTCTTTTCTCAGACCATTTCACATCCCCACACCATGTGCACTGTTGACATCTCACAGAACCATAATTTAGTTTTTGCCTTCCATGTTTCTTCATTTATTTTCTTCTAGCTTTTTATGCTTATAGGCAGACAATCTAAATCAGGCCTAATACTTTGGTTACATATGTAACTGGAGCAACCTATCAAACGCTCTTTTGGTTGATTTTATTTTCTGATGATCATAATGCAGGACAGAAATAAAAATTGGCATTATCCAAATTTTATCTTACCCACCCCCCTAAACAATATTTCCTGCTCATCAGAGGACATAGCATTAATTTGTCTGTTTTGTTTTCCAAATTGTGCCACTAAAGTTCCAGCCTAGTACAAGCTTATTACTCAGATCTGGTTATGCTGAACATAGCTCAGGAGACATGGAACTCCTGTGGTAAAGTGCAATGAATAACAAGACATGTGAAATGAAACTGACTAGATAGATGATTTTATATGACAATATTTTTTTATTCAACAATGATTTGGATAGTATGTCCAACCTAAAAAGTTCATTAACAGTGTGTACCTTATCACTTCACATATCTCTGTGTGCATCACATATATTTTTCCATCATATTCCATAATTGAAATATACTTTCTTTGTTCAATATCCCATGGTATTGCATGTCACCACTGGTCACAGACATTTATATTAATTTCATAGGGAAGTGCTTACCTATGCTCACTTGATTCCTCATTCAGAGAATAATTCTAGTCTATTCATGTCTGCATATTCATGTTATATGGAAGCAGTTTCATTAATTCAGTTAATCAATTCAGATAGGTAGAAGCATTCAGGTATGGTAGACATATATGGAAGCAGTTTCATTAATTCAGTTAATCAATTCAGATAGGTAGAAGCATTCAGGTATGGTAGACATATAGTATATAAAAATAGATAGAATCATGTTAATTAATTCACTTAATAAATTTGTGTATGTAGAAGCATTCATGTATGTAGACATATAGTATATAGAAGCAGATAGAAACATTTCTAATTTATTTAGTCAATTTGGGTATGAAGAAGTATTCAGGCATGTAGACATATAGTAATAAAAGTAGATAGAAGCATGTTAATTAATTCACTTAATCAATTTAGATATTGGAGAAACATTCAGGTATATTGACATATATTATATGAAAATAGGTAGTAGCATGTTAATTAATTCACTTAATCAATTTGGTTATGTAAAAATAGATAGAAGTATGTTAATTAATTCACTTAATCTATTTTTGGTATCAAGAAACATTCAAGTACTAAATAGTGATTTACTTGTTCATATTCTTATTAGTACATCATATCCTTCATAATTTCCTGAAAATTTAAACCTACTCTCCTGTAAAAAAAAACTGACAAACAAATGCTATCTATCATTTTCATTTACAAATATTCTGATTAATATAAATCAATATTTTATGATATTACAGTGTGTGCAATAGTCAATCCCATTTCTCTCTACATAATGATACACTATAATTTTAAATAAAGTACAAACATACTTTTCTTTTTATATTAAATTCAAGCCACATGGTCATTGATCTCTCTAAATAAAGCTTTAATTTTTCTTGACTTAATTTTTTTTTATTCAGATATAGTTATCAGATCCTACTATTTATTTCCCAATCATTAGTTTCTTTACAAAATGAACTAAGAGTTACTATATATATATATATATATATATATAATGATTTCACGGTTATATGATGTTGATAAAACAATATTTTTGGGTACAAACTGTGTATTATTTTGCATTACAATCCGATATTTCGATAGACTAGAAACCGTCATCAAGGTTAACTTTTGTAAGAACAATCATTAGATGTCAAAGAATAATGTGACTCAGTGTGAGATGAGAAGTGAGTTTCAACTTGAAGTAGTTCAGCATTCACAATATGAGGCTTATCAAAATGTTTATTTCCCTCAGTTTTTTCTCCTATTAATTTAAAGTTAATATTAGATAAAATGATAGGTTTCTACATGGCTGGAATACATTGTGCTTCATCAGCCCTATTTAAACCAATAGGTCTCTTTAATATTTCTATTGACTCTCTCATTGTTTTTGGATCATTTTTTTTTAATTAGCAAGTATTTTGTATTGTCAAAATAGGGCTGATGAAGCACAATGTATTCCAGCTATGTGGAAACCTATCATTTTATCTAATATTGAATTTAAATTAATAGGTGAAAAAACTGAAGGAAATAAATATTTTGATAAACCTTTATTGTGAATGCTAAATTACTTCAAGTTGAATTTCACTTCTCATCTTGCAGTGAGTCACATTCTTTGACATCTAAAGATTGTTCTTTCAAAAGTTAATCTTGATAATGGTTGTTGCTAGTCCATCGAAATACCAGATTGTAATTCATAATAATACATGGTTTGTACCCATATATATATATATATATATATATATATATATATATATATATATATATATATATATATATATATATATATATATATATATATATATATATATATATTAACCAGTACAACCTGAAGCATTATATTAACTCACTCTATATATCAATAAAATCAGATAGCATAATGTAATATATTTCTTCAGTTCTGATCACTCATTATCACAATCATTTTGAATCCTAATTGATCTACAGCTGAATGAATATCTTTACATGATGTAGTTCAGATTCTTCAATCCCTAACTTCTGAATTTCTCATATTACAAAGAAAACTTCCCAATTTCATTAATCAATCTTGCACATGTTCTAATTGTAGGTCTTTGACAAACTTTGGTTTAAGATTTTATCTATCAATCTATCATTAACTTTAAGGTAATTTTCAATACTAGAACCCTATCACAGTTTTTAACTGATTCAGTCATATCACTGATACTTGTCTACTATTTTGTTTGTGTTTTTTATCATTTCTTGTTATTCTTAACACACAGCTCTCAATATGTTTAAATATTCTGAACTAGGGATGTCTTTTCTATTTTGTGTCTCTGCTTCAGATCCACAAGTAAGAACATATGAATTTATTTTTAAATTAATAGACATATTTTCTGTAATATTTAGTAATTTCCCTTAAAGACACTTTATTTAAGTTCAATATTACTATTAGGTTTGTTCTATATGTTTCTATGGTGGAGTAATAAATAAGGAAAATATGTTAACTTATAATTTGTGATTGTCAATCTATATATTTTTTCTCTTGAATAAATCCTTTGAACCTTTGTTTAGAGTTTAAAAATGTAGTTTTAGTCCTACATTCTTACTTTCATCTTATAATTTTTGTAATTTTCCTGAATCCATGAAACATTTCCTGCCAACACAATGACATAATTTAAATATCAAACACTTAAATAATCACCATTTACAATTTCCCCATTAGCATCCCATTTTAATCCACAAATTTCTTGTAGAACTGAGGTCAAAAGATTTGCAGATATGAAATCAATGTGATATTTACGTTTCTCATGGCTAATCTTCTTAGCAACTCTATAAACCTTACTGTTGTATTTTAATAAATATTCTTCAGAATAAAATTCAGTTCTTTACTTACTATAGAAATGTGCTCATAGAATCAACTTTCATTGGTCCTTTCTATAACTTCTCAAAACTTAGAAGGGGTTTGTTGTGTTAACCAATTTTAAATCCATTTTGTTTGTGTTTTTTTTGTTTTTTTTTTGCTTACTTACAATTCAAAGTTGTATTAGACAAGTTGTTGTTACATGGTTAACCTTGGTAATGCTAATTATTTTACTGGCTAAGTGAGGTAAAAGTCTAAACTTTTAATTGGTCAAGTCACAAACTCAACTGTCAAAATATATTCATCTTTTAATATTATATTCACTTTAGATTCATTTGTAAAATGTATATTAATATTTTGTCAGGTTATGAAAGTGACCAAAATTTATTTTAAAAATAAATGTTTATTTATAATTATAAAAATATTCTATAGCAAAAAAATAAAACAAATGTTACTGACCAACCAAAAAGTTTTGATGGTGTCAGTGATTTCTTTCCCAATTTTACATTGCATGGATAGGTAAATAATTTTTTGCTATAGTCATATATTTTTCTAAAATAATTTTATTTTTAGTATATTTTATCAAAATAATTTATAATATGTCAAAAAATATGTCAAAAATATTTTTAAAATGGTCTAAAATATCTTAGCAGTTTTGTTTTGACAAGCAGCTTTCTTTGACCTTGATAGTTACAGCCAATCAAAATGAACAACATACAGTCTACTTCTTTTGTTAGACTTTTGACGTCAATTTTATTGATTTTTTATTTGTAAAATAATTCAAGAAAGGGAAGCATCTTATGGAACTTTTTTTAACCTTTAAAAAGAGTGCAAAATCTTTACAGTAGCATTAAAAATAATGGAATTCAAGCGACTTGAAGTGGCTTCAAGGCATCTTGTAAGACCCCCTTCCCCAAAGGGTTAATGATTCTGTATAGAAAAAAAAGACTGATAGGTTTATAATATTTAATATCTTTATATATTATCTTTTGTAAATATCAAAATTACTATTGCAATATTCTAATGTTTTGTTATATCTTTAAAATTTTGTCATCTAGTACAATATTTGTCTTTGTTATTATTCATTTACCTGTTTATTTTCAATAGTGATTATAATTCCAACATTTCATGATGCTTTTTCATACATTATTAAAAATATTTTTTTACGTATCATCTCTTCATTTAAATAAAAAATTCAGATGAAGTAATAACTGTAGGGAATATATTATTATCTGCTTTTTATTATTATATAATTATTTACAACTCTACCACACACTTTATGATGTCATCCATCCTTTTAGAATTAGGACCAGATTTTCTTCCTAATGATGAAATATTTTTTATATTAATGCCAATAACTTGTTTCATAATTTTATGTCATATTTTCTTCTATATATTTTTTGTAAATTTATTATTATACTTACTTAATCATAAATATATATTTTATTTTATTTTACATAGCTTTCTGTTTTAAATCTTTCTGAATAAATTATATAATATGCTTATCTCTTGTCATAAAATTCATGAGCAAATAGATAACTTTGTGGTGATTTTTTACCCCCCACTATATTTGTTTGCAGCTTTTAATAATGTATAAGTTATTTTATTATTGTTTTCACTCAATTCTGGACCAAAGTCAAATTATTTTAATATTTTTAAACCATTTGTGAATTCTGATTTAAATTAATAATATTACTGATGATACTAAATTTCATAATAATTATTTTCTCTACTTTTACATTGATATGTACCTTATGGCTCACTAATGGGTGATCATGTTCACATGTCAAATCCCTTAAAACTTTACAAAGTTTAATTCTTCCATATAGCATCTTTTTCAAAGAAATAATTTATATTGTGCAGTTTTATTTCTATGGAATTTCTACAATTCTCTATATTGTTAATGGTCAGATTCATATGCCTTGTCAATATGCTGCAGAATTCAAACACCAGATATGAAGAGCAATATTACAGGTAGGGAAAGCCATCAGCAATACTGTATTCAAATCTGATTATTCAGTTCCACAAGACTCACTACATGACAGTGCACCTTATGGTACACTAGTAAACTCTTTCTCTAGGCATTGGGGTCAGGGAGATACAAAAGGCTCTATTCTTAATTTGTTCTAGGTTTAGCCAACTTTTAAAAGTAATAAAATTATGACATTTATATTTTATATATCTAATATTTCATTGTGTCAAACAAATAGATATTATAATGGCAGACATATGACTTAAAAGTTAAAATTGAATTAATAATATATACATAAACTATAGTAATTGATTCTTGATATTGATATTTGTTATGCTTTTCTGATAGTATTAATAGTTACAGATTTACAATGGATAATTATTTGACATAGAATAATTTAACTACCTGAACATCTGGGTACAAATGAGTAGAATTTATTGTAGTAATATATCTATGAGAATTGTAATTTTATGCAGTGATGTGAGGTTTTAAGTAATAAATGGTAGTCCTGGTTGTGGACATATCAAGATTAATTTAAAGTAAAATAATAAAATACATTTAATTTAAAAAATGATTGAACTGTTATATAAACATTATATTTAAAACATATAAATGTAGAATAGTGGGAAGACAGAGTCATAATCATAATGTATAATAATCAAAATATAAAATAAATAGGTGGTACTCTTAGAGATACAATGTGATGAACTATGTTGCAGTACTTTTAAACTGCAGAGCCATGTTTGAGAAAATTAAAAATGACAGGCTGGTGTCTGCCAAAGGGTCATTTGGAAGGTGGTCACATGAGTATCCTCAAGTGTATAAGATAACACCATGAATATTTCTTGACTGCATGATGAAGATCGAATATCCATGGGAACATTCCATTTTGTTCACTCTAGGAAGACAGTAATAACTGTGTTTATCCATTGAGAAATCCAAGGCCCTAAGAGTAATCATCACATCTCTAAACAGTAGCACATTTATGACATAAGTATAAAATCATAAAGTTTACTTTTAAACTATGCTTTAAATTCTAATGACTCGATCACCCAATGCCCACATTTTAATAATGTGAACCTTTTGTTTAATAAATATTAAGAAATCAAAGGTAATTATGTTAAAGTGGGTCAAACCACTTTATACATTATCATACTTTCTAATTAATATGTCTGTCACCCAGTTACCTGTATATACTCTCATTTGTAATTAAAATGAAGCAAATATCAAATTTGTATATTTTATACATAAATAATTATACAAGTAATTGAAAATTAATGATTACATTGAAACATTGGGATTGGTATGATACGCATTCAGTATTTCAGGTAAATCATCGGCATATTAAAATTTGTATAATTTCCAAGCTTGCAAGCTAAAACAAGTATAAAGAAAAGGGGTGCACAATAATTCTCTGTTCTTAGTAATCCACAAAATATGGTAGCAGCTTTTAGTTATATTATACTCAGGAACATAGGATGAGCCCAGTCAAAAAATTGTTTAGGCATACTCTTATAAAAGTAAAGAATTTAAAATATTAAATATGTACCCAAGATGATAGATAAAGAATGAGGTAAGTTAACTAATAAGAAAGATTTACAAAGTAAGATATACATCATATTACTTGAATATGAGAGAATTATTGGGGATAGCTATAGCTATTAGAAGGATTTAGAGTACTCTATTGATTTTTGAATATAGATTATCTGGTTTAAACTTTAGATGATTGTGCACATAAGTATAATCAGTCACATATTGTACATTCTTAATTTGTAGCAGCAGTCTTCTTTTCCTTTATCTATTCAGGTTTCAATAATTTAAACTTTGAGAAAAATGTTTTTTTTCAGCATGTAGCATAGTTCTTTATATATTTGCAGTATATTTTACTGATGTTTTCATTTTCTGAAGGGCACATATGGAGACTGCAGTAGCTGTTTGATCTTTCTTGGTTGGAGAATAGAACTTAACCATGTTCTACTTGGCCATTTCAAGCTTATTTCAAATCAAATTTTAATATACCTCAAACTTTAGAAAACAACAAAAGCACTCTAAATTCACTCAATGGAAATTAAAATTTGCTTTTTTATATTAGCCATCTTTCTTATTGGGCTGTAGTTATGCCATCAGCTGAATCAATTCATTAGTCAAGAATTTCTCTACAGATTAATTAAATCTGAGTACAACAGTTTTTCTCTATTGTTTAATTTTTTGTAAGTTATTTTTAGTATATTTTTTTGACCTGATTACAAGATTAGATACAACATAAAATCTAATTTATTTTGATTCATATTTGAAGCCAATTAATTTTTCTAGGAATTTGTTAAGTAATCTATTATCTCTCACCAACAATGACTTTGCAAAATTTAAAATAAAATAATAAGAATTTATATATATATATATATATATTAATTGTAAATTTAAACCAGATCGTAATATTTATTATATCAAAATAATATTACAGAAAAATTGACCAAGGTAATTAAAATGAGCATTATATAAATGCTATATAGGTTTAAAGAGATTTTTAAAATTATTTAGACATTTACATTATTTTAATTCACCATTTATATACGATATTAAAGTGTGTGTGTATTCATGCTGCATTTTACTGATGCTTACATGTATAGACCTAATACTGCTACACACACACATTCAAATATCTAAGGTTTAAACTTAAGTAGGATGGAAGTTGTGGGTGAATGACCATAGGAAAAGGGGAATTTAAGATTCAAATTCAAATCTTATTGTTTCATATTTCCTTACTTCAAATAAATGAATAAAAAAAAGTTGCATCCGGGTAAATTAAAACACCATCAATGAGATTTTGACATTAGTATAAAACAGAGATTGCAAGAAGGAATGATTTTTTATATACTCAGACCAGTATACATATATTTTCAATAAATGGCATTGAACTTGTTGTATCTGGTTAGCATTAATTTTACTACTCTAATATTAATTTCTATTAACTCATTTAATATTATTTCTATTTAATCCTACATTTGGTAGATTTAACTTGTCATATTCTGAATTCAGTTCCTTTCCTTTTTTCATAGTGATCATCTAAAGAGACCTAATTAGTTATATCCCAGTGTCAGTGGGAAATATCCATTTCTCAGTTTTAATGAGAGCAGCCTTGGGTTTGCTGATTTTTGCATTTTATTGCTAGGTTCTTTGGCCCAATGACTAAAATTCAGAGTTGTAAGAACACCATTTTTCCTAATTTTTTTATACGGCTTCCTGCCATCAATTATTGGATGGATAATAGCATACTTTGTTGGATATTTCCAATAATGTGCACATCCAAAAAAGCAAATGCTGAGAAGGATCTGAATTATTTTGTCTGGTGGTGGAAAAACTGAGTATGTGTTTATTGGACTATGACCTGTATTTATCCTGACAGAGCATATTGAGTTTCTGACTTTGATACTTGTCACTCAATAATGTTTAAATAGTGTGTCTTTGTAATTTTTCAGGGTTTATAGTTTTATTCTCAACATGTTCCACCAGTTTTGGTGTAATTCTTATAAATGGTGGCTGAAAATAGCTACTTGTTCATCTGGTACCACCTTATGAAACAAAAAAAATTTCTGGAGAATTTCTAGATGAGTTTGAGGGTTTTCCCCTATCTCTCCTCTAAAAATTTTTATGTAAATTATTTTTGCTAACCTACTATCATTTTCTCACTTACTTCAGTAATACTTTGTTTCCCTACTCTTTTGTCGACATCTGTGCTACCTTTTTTAGTGTTTACTGTTGTCAGCAGTTCTTACGGGTCTTGATATGTTGGAAAAAGGTATCTTTGATCATGGATATTTTTACACACATTGAATCACCTGCATTCTCTCTACCATCATAACTTTGTTTCTTTATTTCTACTCTGCCCTCAGCCTCCAGATTTTTAACATGTTCTTCATTTACACTGATTTGGGCTGTCCTGCATTCTTTTTTGCTCTTTCTAATTCTTTCATTCTAAACTCTTGAAAGTCCCCATTTCTTCATTTTGTTTCTTTCTTCCTTCTTGATTTTTATTCATATAGTCTACTCATTTCTTTCCTCTTCTACCTCAATATTTATTCAATCAACTTCAAATTAAAGTTCAATGACCCTATATTTTGCTGAGGAGTCTCTATTGTTTTTGTGTCAACTTGAAGATCTCTGATAAGTGAAAGTGGGGTTCTTGACTATTGTTTCTCTGCATCCATCTTCATAATGTCTACATTGGCTTTATTCATGACTTATATTATAATTATTATTTTTTGACAAATGTATCTACTCTGTATTATATCTATTATATTCTCTTATTATAATAAGATATAATAAAATATCTATACATACAACAAAAACATGAAAAAAATAAATTTTCAATAGAAAAGCTTTTTTCGATACATACAATTTGTATCTTTTTCAATATATCTGCTGACGATTACCATTAAATACATATAGCGACATCTATTCATAATAAAACCAACTAAAACAATATCAACATCATTATTTTACAAATATATACAATACAACATAAAAATTATATATATTCCTTCATTGAGTATAGGATATTCAAATATACTCAAAAACATATAAAATATATTAATATTGATATTTTGCCTATCTATCTTTCCATTCATCTAATTTTAGCCAATTATTAGTCAAATTAATTGAACCTTTATAAATGTTCATGCAATTACTACCATTATTTTTAATATAACTAGTTTCATATACTTTACGCCTATTAACATTTTTCAAGTAATTTAGTGCAAATATATTTTTAGTACAATCTATTTTATGACCATATTCCAAATAATGTATAAACAAAGCGGATTTATCATCTCTCCTATTTATTGCTGCGTTATGTTCTTTAGCTCTTATTTCTAATTGTTTACATGTATGTCCATAGTATACTCTTTTACAAATACCACATATAATTTTATAATGGTAGTAATTGCATGAACATTTATAAAGGTTCAATTAATTTGACTAATAATTGGCTAAAATTAGATGAATGGAAAGATAGATAGGCAAAATATCAATATTAATATATTTTATATGTTTTTGAGTATATTTGAATATCCTATACTCAATGAAGGAATATATATAATTTTTATGTTGTATTGTATATATTTGTAAAATAATGATGTTGATATTGTTTTAGTTGGTTTTATTATGAATAGATGTCGCTATATGTATTTAACGGTAATCGTCAGCAGATATATTGAAAAAGATACAAATTGTATGTATCGAAAAAAGCTTTTCTATTGAAAATTTATTTTTTTCATGTTTTTGTTGTATATATAGATATTTTATTATATCTTATTATAATAAATTTTTATTGTTTAAAAATAACAACATAAAAGAAGTTTTAATTCTTTTTATATGGATTATATTCTCTTAATATTGCTTAGTCTGTTTTCTTATATCTATATGTGGCTTATTGGATACCCACATCTGTATTCCTAGTCAAACCATACTGTTTTCTACTGAGCTCTTTTACTATACTACTATTATCTCTAAACGCTAAACTACTGCTTTATTAGTTACTTCTACCTAACACATATAATAATAACATTTAACATAATAAAACTTACTTCTGTTTGCTTTCGTAACTTTGTGACTGATTCATTTACCTGGAACATTCACTAGATCCAGGTATATTTATTTTGTTCCTTGTTAAACCATGCATACATATCTGCTTTCTTTGAATTTGTTACTACATCGGTTGTCCATCTATCCTGCCCATAGTATCTCACTCGATTTATTTCTTCTTCTTCTCCTTCTTTTTCTTCTTCTTCTTCTTATTGTTGTTGTTGTTGTTTTTAATCAAAATTTTAAAAAATATATTATAGAGCAAAAAGCTAACAACTAGCTCAGTGTCATGCAATTATTGAAGCCTCATGGTGGGCACCAAATGATAAAAAATATGCTATGTAACAGTGAGATTCATATTCCTGACTACATTCTGCAAAATTCAAATGCTAGATATGAAAAGCAACATTACAGGCAGGGTAAGCCACCAGCAACATATGGTTTTAATCTTATTATTTGGTTCCACAAAACTAACTATGCAACAACACACCTGATGCTGCACTAGTAAACTGTCCTTCTGGGCATGGGGGTCAGAGAGATAAAAAAGTCTGTATTCTTAATTTGTTCTAGAGTTTGCCAACTCTTAAGAGTAATAAAATTATGACATTTATATTTTATATATCTAATATTTCATTGGGTTGAACAAATAGACATTATAACAGCAGATGTATGATTTAAAAAATAAAATGAAATTAATAATATATACATAAAACATAGTAATGTAATTCAAACCTAACTCGAAAACTTTGCATGTGAAAATAGACTTGTAAAATAATATAGGTGCTATTGCCAACACTGATGTCATTAATGAAATGAACTCCAGAACAGCTATCTTTTGACTTTAAACATGGAATGGGAAAATCTTAACAAGCAAGTAAAATATCTAGATTTGTTGGTTCATCATGAACACACACACTTGACATATGGAATGTTGCTGAAGCCATTGAAAGTAAAAGGCCATATCCAACCCAGTTCCTTCACAGCCACTAGCCATAAATTATCTTGTCTCACATCTTTTCTGCACAGGAACCAACAGCTATGAAAGTTGGATGCAGACAGGAAGACAAATTTAATATTATACAGGGAAGACTTACTGAAGATGGGGTTCAAACTCAGGCTTATCAACAGAAAGATTATATATTTAAACAATAAAGTAACCAACAATACACCCAATGTGCATACACACAGGATGTTGCTGCCATGCACTCCTAATTTACATAATAAATTTTACAAAATTTTTAACAGTAACTTTTCTTACCCTTCCCCCAGTTCCAACAGATTGCTTATCAACACTAAAGATAAACTAGCACTGTCTCAAACACCTAAAACCATTTATAATATTGCATGCAGTCACGCAAATTGTAGAGCTGCATATTATGGGAAGACCAAGGCAGCAATAGAAACCAGATTACAACAACACAAATATGCATATATTAAAGCCCAGTCAAATCCATCACATTATTTCATTTTTTAAATTCATCAAAAAAATAACAGAACACCAGTGTGAACTTCAAGATGTCAACTTGGTCTGCAAAGAATGGCATGATGTGAAGAGAAAAGTGAAGGAGGCCTGCTTTATAGTGATGGATTGCAATGCCATCAACTGCAAGGACACATGCTTCATGATCTCAACAAAATGGAGCAATTAACCTTGAGCTTTGCATAATTGCATATAATTAATTCACTTAGAGCTATGAAGATGAGAGCCCGTCTCTTGAAAGCACTTGCAGAATAGTATAATTTTATTTTGTTTTAAGTATAAAGTAGCTTTGCATTCAGGTGCAATAGTGCCTATATTATTTTATAAAACATAGTAATTGATTCTTGGTATCAGTATTTATTTTGTATTTTTCATACCACTAATAGTTACAGCTTTACAATGGATAATTATTTGACATATAGGTACAAACAAAAACAATTTATTATAATATCATGCCTATGAGAATTATAATTTCAAATGGTGACGTGAAGTTTTAAGAAGTAAATGGTAATCATGGTTGTGGGCATACCAAGATTAATTTACAGTAAAATAATAAAATACATGTAATTTAAAAATGATTAAACTGATATATAAGTATTATAGTTAAGAATGTATAAAGTAGCATGGTGGAAAGACAGACTCAATCATAATTTTAATAAGCAAAATATAAAATAAATAGGTAGTATATTTGGAGATGCAATGTTATGAACAATGTTGCAGTACTTTTAAACTGCAGACCCATGTTTGAAAAAATTAAAAAGGATGGGTCATTGTCTGTCAAGGGTTCATTTGATGGTGGTCACATAAGCATCATCAGGTGTATAGGACATCACCATGAATATTTTCTGACTGTGTGATGAATATAGAATGTCCAAAAGAAGATTTCATTTTGTACACTTTATGGGAGATGATAGGAAAACAGTAATAACTGTGTTTATCCATTGAGAAATCCAAAGGTCTAACAGAAATCATTGCATCTCTAAACAGTAACACATATATGACATAAGTATAAAATCATTAAATTTACTTTTAAACTATGCTTTAAATTTTAATGACTCAATCTCCCAATGCCTACCTTTTAATAATTTGAACCTTTTATTTACACTTTCATGTAAATATTATTAATTGGTGTAACCTGAAAAAATAAACCTAATTAAAGATATCAAAGGGAATGATTGTAAAATGGATCTAATATGTTTATCCATTATCATCTCTGCTACCCATCCATCTAAACCTCTTGCCTTTCCACTTTTCAATTTTTCCCTGCCTCTTTCAGTTCATTTTCTCTAAACCTATTATTCTCATTAATATATGCTTTCATGTTTGCTATCACTCTGTCCTTCACATATAACATATTTTCTATACTCATTATATACTTATTTAAAATAATCTCTAATTCTTCTTTAGAGATACTCTCTACTGCCTCATCATCTAGTAATACTATCTCTTTCACCTGCATTCCTTCTTTTAATGTATTTTCTAATGTTTTCACTCTCATCTCTTTTGCTTTTATTAATATCCTTGAATAATTACTATTCAATTTCATTCTATTTTAGCCATCTTGTTTATTTTCTAAGTACTTTTCCCATTTAGTATTAACTACTTTTTCACTTTCATTGCTATTAATAGTGCACTTATATCTTCTGCATGCTTTTCTCCTCTCTTTTACACATTACTAGCTTTCACAACTTTATTAGTATTATTTTTCTGAATATTCTCACCTAAAACCTTATTTACCACTTTCTTTATTTCACCACACCAGTTCTTATACTCATCCCCAACCAACTCTTCAATGATATTTTAAACTTTTATATTATTCTTTTGTAACTGACTTTTATTATTCACTCTTTATCCATATATTTCAATATCATTTCTATATTTATTTCTATGTTCGATCATATTACTAACCATTTTATTACAAACAAGTTATGATCATTATTACACAATCTCTCTTCATTTTTAAACACTTTAAATTTTCTTTACTTTATTTACTCTCTCTTGTTCTAATAATACATAATCTATTGTGTGTAATATATTATTTTTAGACAAAGTGTATTGTCTCTCATAAACATTTGATAAATTTTCAATGCTCAAATTTACTCTCTGACAAAAAAAAATTCAGAGGCTGTCCATTTTTATTACCAACATCAAGAATTTATTCAATTTGCCTATTTATATACCTTATAACCATTATTTTTTCCCCTTTCTTTGAAATTTTTGTATACCCTTAACTAGAAATTCATATATGCTACTGCTACACTCCAGTATATTTGACTCTCTCCAGTATAGACACCATCCATTTTTGTCTTTCTAATCCTATCTCAACCCACAAATGTTCTTGACATTTAACAGTATTTAAATATTTTTGACTTAACTCCTATACCACCACCCCTTTTTACTTTTTCTTTTTTATTTCTACCCTGCCATACCAAGTCTTCCAGAATAGGTTTTTCACTGATGTGATGTGAGGCACTGTGACTTCTCCTTATACAGTGTCAGGAATCTCTCATCAACAGTGTCCAGAGAAACCTGTTAAACCACTATACATTCCTGTTTCATTCCCCACACTATGTTTTCCAATATCCTGTTTCATCCCATTTCCACAACATAATCTTTGTCAACTCCATGTCCTTTATATCTAACTTTCCTTTATCTTTTCCCAAACCCAGCATAACCATCTATAACCCATTCTCTGTGTAATCACTTTCATTATATTTATTCTTCCACAACTTTATTATTTGATTTCTTTCTGCTTTTAAGCATTTACATTCGATTAACAAATGCCTAATAATTTCTGTTATTCTTACACAACTGGCAGACTAAATCATCCATGTTTCTTCTATCCCATTCTTTATCACTATAACACTCAACAATATTTCTAACACCATCATGTATACTGACATAAATTCTTTATCAAAATCTTCTACATATCACATTACCTTTCTCACTCATCTTGTTACCTGCTTTTCATTCATTATCTAATTAAATACTATTTTGAGTATTATTTTATTACCAATAAAGTGCAATCTAGCAAATATTTTCATTTTGCTTTTTCCATCTCTCATATAAAAACTTGACCATCCTATCTCTCTTTGAATTCCCTCCTTTGCCATCCACACATCTGCAGCTGATGCATGTCTTCCTACTTCTGTTTGTACTTTTTCCCATGTAATCTAATAACTTTTTACTAACACATAATGTATTTTTACCGTATGTTAATCCCAATACTACCACTTCCTTCTATACAATTCTAGATACATCATATTTATTATATAAAAACATTGTTTAACATTCAAATATCAGCCTTTCAAAAAAATAAGTAAATAAAAATAAATGTTTATAAAAACATTGTTAATTTATTTATCAATCCTTTTCTTTTCTTTGCTTCATTTATCATTTTTTTATTCCATTCATCCAAACAATTTCTTTGATTACTTAATATGATTCACAAATAGTTATATCTATTTACCGCACTTAATTTTACATCCTTCAATAAAAAAAAATTGTCTTCTCTTTCCCCAATATTAATTATCATTACTTTTGATTTTTCTTAACAAAACAATCCTCATCTCTTCACCCATCCTCATCTTTTTACCCACCCTTGTCCATGTCCTCAGCATAATTTTCATATTTTCTCTTCTTTCTATGCACAAAAAGATATCATCTGCAAATTAAATACCAGATAATGTATATATTCTCATGCCACCTATTAATGATATTTATATCTCTCATCCTAATCCTTCTATTGCTCTCTCTCTCTCTCTCCATTTCATTCAAATACAACAAAACAAAATAGGTGACATAGAACATCCTTGCCTTATTCCTACCCCATTTTTAATTTTAACTGATTCTATATTCCTTAACTGATATGTATAGTAATTATTTTCATATCTTTTTTGATAATATCTACTAAAGCTTCATCCATTCCCAAATTTACTAAACTTACCCATAATCTATTCCTATTTATTCTATCATAAATCTTCTCTATATCTACAAAAACTATATATAACTGTCTACCTGTATTCAATAGCCATAAGTTGTGTAACTACAAATAAACTATCTTCTATATGCCTATCCAATCGAAAACCTTATTGCATTTCTCATGCTATATGATTTTCTTCCATCCATTTTGCAACTTTTACAATTTATATTGTGTGATTAAGTAGTACAATAAAAAATGATAATAGCATCATACATTGGATATACAGATTATAGTCAAGTTAAAAAAAGTAACACCGTCAATATTCAACAAAATGATAATTTATGTATTAGCATATTTCAACCTACCTAAATAATAAACAAAGCATTCCCAAACAACAATTTATTAGTCAAAACATATACCATAAATAACATGGAGGTAATATGAGTTTTATTTTAAATACAATGATATGTGTAAATTAAAGTTAAATAAGCATGAACAATAGATATACATCCTTCTCTCCTCATTGACAATTAGTTTCATAATAATGCTTAAATAAAAAATATATAAAAACAATATTTTATCATTAATTTTTTTAAAAGAACATATGTTTACTTATTTTAATGCTAATGGTAACTGATTCATACATATTTATTTCTATAATAAACCATCTCTCCTTAATCTTCACTTTCTATCATTTTTTCTCTAACATATTACCTTGTCAATATTAAAATATTATTTTTTCATAATATTAAATACTGACAGATTTGTGAATCAGCTGTAGATGTTTTGAACATCTGGATCATTATTGTCCTCAAATTCGCTTTCATTTCATCTTATATTAAAATACAGTAAAATTCGCATAAATTATAGTTATTTTATTAGAAGTACTTTCAATTATACATTCTTTATCGACTATTAAACTATTAACTGTACAACCAGTTAAACCATTTTATTTCATTATTTGGCTAATTCACCCAAGTCAATTTTTTCATAAGTAGTATACATTTAAATGCGTGTAAAATGGTATATTTTAATATAATGTTTTTTTTTCAAAATTTCCATGCTAAAAGGTAGGCAATTCAAAATTCCCACTCTTACAATAAACATAAGCCTTGCCCTGACATGTTCACCATTGAACTTAAAAAGGCTTTAAAATATTTGGTGTTTTATGACATTGCAGTTTCTAATGATGCAAATCCATGTTTATTTGCAAATTTATTATGGTTTTAAAATTTTTAAAAAATAATTTGCATTATATTATTAGATATCAAAAATATAAATTAATAATAACTTATTTTGATTTGAAATACTACATTTTCGAAAATATAATGTTATATTAGCAGCTAATGTAAATAGGGCCTCAATCAAGTTAAAGAATTCTAGCTTCGACAGCAAACAATCTATGTTATTTACAGTAAAAAAATATCGTAATTTAGCAATAGATATTCAAAAAATTTACTCTTTTAAAGCATAATATGTTAGATATAAGACAAATAAATAAATATTCATTCACATTTTTAAAAATAATGAAAAACAAGAAATATTTTGTTAATTTTATAAACTGAAAATAACCTTTATAATATAGAATGAGGTGTAACACCTTTGTTTTGATTGCAGTCTCATTTTTTTAATATTTACAGAAACAAATTTGTGAACATTTGATATTATTTCAGTAGTAAACAAAATATCTATCAAAGAAAGTCACATTTGTTATTTTCTGATATATAATAATCATTTTATCATATATTTATAAACTGAAAATAATATTTCTAGAAACATGAAACATATAATGTCTTTGTTTTAACTATGGTGTAATTTTTTAATATTTACAGAAACATAATTTGAACATTTAAAATTTATTTCAGTAGTAGACCAAAATATGCATCAAATGAAGTCAAATTTATCATTTTCTGAAAAGAAATTATCATTTAATCATATATTTTATGCTGAAGTCTGAGATAAAAAAACATCAAAAATGCTGAAATGTAAGAGGTGAGACGTTGCATTTTGAAAGTTTAACATTAAATAATCAAAATGACACTTTTTTTAAAATACCAATAGTTCAATTTAGTTACATATTTGTATATACATACCTGGGCAATCCAGTTGTCTGTACATGATTTCATACTTGCCATTAGACTGGTAGAATTTACTTATTTTATTCTAGATATTATTTATCAAACTATTCAAATTAATGAATGCTCGACAGCCAACATTAAACATACGTGAACATATCTTTCCAATTTTGCTTCCAACACTTGAATCACTTGTATCATCAATTTTATTATCATTTCTAATTTTCTCAATCACATGTATAATATTTTTAAGAGGATTCAATGAGTATATATATTTAATGTTTTCATGGTTGTATGACGTAAATAAATTATTATTTTTGGGATATCCCCATGTATTATTTTGGATTACAATCTAATATTTTGATGGACTAGCAACCTCCATTATCAAGACTAACTTTTGAAAGAAAAATTCTTACATTCTAACAATAATATGACTCAGTGTGTGATGAGAAATGAGATTCAACATGAAGTAGTCAGCATTCACAATATGAGGCTTATTAAAATGTTTATGTCCCTTGGTTTTTTCACCTATTAATTTAAACAATTCAAAACAAAGCAAAACTCTCCATATAGTAGTGCCATCTTGTGATTATGTGATGTTTAGTGGTTTAACACCTAATTAATTTATTAGATAAAAGGAAAATTTCCACATAGTTGGAATACATTGTGCTTTGTCATCCCTATTTAAACCAATAGATCTCTTTAATAGTTCAATTCACTCTCATAGTTCTTAAATCATATCTTTCCAAATTAACAAGTATTTTTGCATTGTCAAAATCAGGTTTGTGACCAATTTTTAAACAATAGGAAGTAGAAACTGATGTGCTAATTTTTTGATTAAAATCATTTTTATGTTCCTTAATTCTGACATTTATTCATCTATTAGACAAACTGACATAGCTTCTTGGGCACTGCAAACATGGAATTTCATAAACTCCTTGGTGTTCCAAAAATAATCTCTCTTTAGGTTTATATAAAAAATCACCAATTTTTTGCCAGTAGAAAAAGTAGTCTTTATATTAAAACACAATAGTCTTCTACTGATTTTATCAGTAACCCCTTTAAAATAAGGTAAAATTACTCTATTAAAAATGAATTATCAATTCTATCCTTTTTTTTTTTAGTATTAATGTTATGTAAAGCCTTACATAAGTCCTTTTTATTATAGTTATTAGAAAGTAGAATATTTTTATAAGTTCTATTTCTTGAGTAATATGTTCTTTATCAGATAAATTATAAGCTCTAGTCAAAACATGTTTTCTACAGAAAAAAATGTGCAGGATGATGATGAGAATTAAAATCAAGATATCTGTTCGTATGGGTGGATTTTTTGTAAACTGATATTGATAACGTTTCATCACATTTTCTTGCTATTAAAAGATCTAGAAAAGAAAGTGATCTGTTATTTTCCATTTCCATAGTAAATTTAATATTTGGATGCGAATTATTTATAAAAACAAGAAAAAAATTTAAGGTATCATTGCCGTGAGGCATATGACAAATGTATTATCCACATATCTAAGCCAAATAGAGGGTTTTTTAGTAGCTGCACATAATACTTGACTTTCAAAATTATCCATAAAAAGATCAGCAATTATAGGAGACAGTGGAGATCCCATAGAAAGTTCTTTAATTTGCTTAAACTTTTAAGAATTATAAACAAAAAATGTATTTTCAAGACAATGATTCGCTAATGGAATAATAAAATCAAGCAAATCATTATATTGTGCTATTATACTTAATGCTTCTTCAAAAGGAATATTAGTAAACATAGAAAAACATCAAAACTAACTAATAAGTCAGTTCCAGTTAGTTTTATGTTTATAAGTATAGAAATAAATTGACTTGAATTTTTAATTCTTGATGGAATCCTTTCTGACAATAGTTGTAAGCATTGAGCTAAATATCGAGCCAAAACATATGTCGAAGAACCTATTGCACACACAATAGGTTGCAATGGTATCTCAGATTTATGAATTTTAAGCAAACCATAAAATTTAGGATATAATGAAGAACTTTCTCTTGGAGAAATTTTAATTTTCATATATTCATTTATACGAGAACGTTTGATTAGACATTTTGTCTTTTTCTCTAAATATGTCAGAAATTTATATATATATATTCTGGCCTCCTCCTCCGTCCTGCACGTCCTCTCCACAAATTTTTATATAGTGTTTAAATATTATTTTACGGGTTCTAGCTCAGTCTAACGAATGAATAAAATGAAATGTTCAGCATTAACTAAAATGATTACTAGCTCTAACTTTTAAAATACAAGTACAGTTATATTTGTAAATGAATTAATAAATATTTATTATTTTCATGAGACATGGAGTGACGACACGGGGAACGAGACAGACTACATTGAGATATTATCCACATGATATTATCTCAATGGCATAAGAACACTATTCCCCTTTTACTATACTAAATAACTAACTTATAGTATTCTTACGACTTTCTAAGCTCTTTTCACTACGATTAAAATAATAATCATGTCTTAATATTCTTTGTAATAATAATCTAGCTCAATTAAATAAGATTAAGTAAATAAATAGAATAAATAAAATAAAATAAAATCTCAGGTTCATAAATTGTATTCTAACTGATTTAAAATTACGGTAGTAAACTATGAAAAGGGAATTTTATGTCATAAATTCACTACGCAGCAACTAACAATAATAAATAATAATAATAATAATAATAATAATAATAATAATAATAATAATAATAATAATAATAATAATAATAATAATAATAATAATAATAATAATAGTATAATATAATCTTATTACTTCCTAAATGAAATAAATAATTACGTACGTGGCAGTATTTTAATAATCCGACAACAAAATATGTGTGGCAACATTAGCATATAATTTATTCTAATATTGTGGCAACCAACTTATGACCAATAAATGATATAATTATGATCTTTTAATTTTATCATACAAATAAATTTTCAAAATTATTATAACACTTTAATGTTTACCTATTTTGTGCAAAACTATATGTCTGTTTCAATTATTAATGTGTATTGTGATATCATGCATCCATGTGGAGAAATAATAACGAAGACACAAAGCTTTATAATAAATTTACACCAAAGTTTATTAATAACATAAACAAATAACACTATTTTACATTATGTACATTGGATATCCTTACTCTCCTATCACAAAATTATTTTACTAGTTTATACAATAAAACCAAACTTCTACTTATTTTTCTAGTTAATTCTTATCTTTTAAATACTTAAGAAAGTACAGTATTATTATTATTGGATTTCTTATTTTAGTTTAGCTTGTTACAAAATGTATTTATTTATAATTATCGCTAATACTTTGTATCCCTACTATTTTTTAAAATTATATTTTTATAAAATTACATTCGTAATAAACATTCTACAAAATCATAAAACTCTAATTTTATATTAGTTATATGGACTCCTACAGATTCAAAAACATCCTTCTACATTTGATATTACGTTTTATTGTTCACTATACAATGCTTATTAATCTAATATACTCATTCAAGCCTTGCTTCGAATGGTAATTACAATTATTAACACACCATGCACAAATATATATGTCTATTACACATTATTGAATTATTTTCTTAACAAACATGCAACATTTATTTTCTAAATATTATTATTAAAATATTCAAATTTTAATATCACTTAAAAAAAAAACTTAGTTTTAGATTTCTCTTTTAAAATCTTATATTCGTTTCCAAATTGGTTTTAAACTGTATTATATGATTCTTTCTCTCTTTATGACTTTTGTACTTTCACTTTTAAAATCACACAGTTCTAACACATTCCAGTAAATAAACTATTCTTACCTAAACTATAACATATCTTCAATTCTATTTTATTCATTATTTCTATAAAATATCTTTCTGACGATGCAGATTCATGAAAACAAGGATAGCGAAAATAGATGCACAGGATCAAAAATAACTAGAATATTATCCGTCATAAACCTTGACAATAATGGCACAGTGAATTCAAAGACACTATAGAGGAGTGACCTTTGTCTGTCTACCCACCTCTATTATAGGAGTGATGCTAAAGCTATTTCTTCAGCTTTATATAACATCAAAGAGTTTAAAAGATACGTAAAGACACTGCCCAAAATATATGTGTTCAGTGATAGGACTTAGTTAGCTATACTGAAATCACACAAACTAACTATGATCCAAATACTTTATTTTTCTTATTTCTTAGCAAAACATCATCTTGGTTTCCTCTACACTAGTACTACCAAGTCACTATCCGATCTTATTTCTCTAGATTTTTCTATACAGTACATCGACAAATTCTTATCTACATTTCTAACAATAATAAAATTCATTTTATTTCAAAACTATACAGCTGTTCTCTAAGAAAATCTTTTACTACTTTTCTCGTATATTTATCATATACAAACTATTTTAAAATATCTAATACTTTGTTACATGAAAGTTCAAAAGAATCACACAATTGTTTTGACAACTTATACTATTAATTATTCTTGAAATAACTTATTGCATGCATATTTAAAATTATTCTTATCTTAGAATATGTTTTAATGTTGTATAAAATGTGTACTTATAATTTTAAAACTTTCACACATCATTCTTAATCAATAGATGATCTAAAAAAAATACATTATGCATTATGAATAAATACCAAAATTACCAAAAACGATCTTGATCTTCTCGATCGTGTTCTATAGGCTTCACCATTCCATTAATGCTTGTAGATATAAAAATTCCATACATACTTTTTATTTTTAAAACAATATTTCTATCATTCTATTAAGCTATTATATTTAAATCTCATTATTATTAAATTTATGTTTATATGTTTTCCCTAATCTAATATAGCATTTTATATTTTAAATATAATCAATAAAACATTTAAATTATATTTACGATACTTCTTCACCAGACTTTCTTGAACTGTTCATATTTAAGCTAAAAAAAAATATTTTTATTTCTTCTTCAGTCACTTAATGTTCTAATTTAAAGTAAAACAATTACTACTCTATTTAATAAATCTTCATAGACGACAATCCTTGGTTTTCACAATATTGTATATAATTATTAATTCATGGCCTTCTCTTTTACTATTGTCTGCTAATATTTTCCCGCGCGATTTTTCCGATGCACCTTGTACGTACTTTTATTTAAAGATTCAGTAAAATTTCTGTTTCCATGGATCCATTTTCATTGAGTAATTTAATTTTATCTTTTCTAAATCAAACATTTCTTCCATTGAGTACTTTGTAATATTTTTTCTGATAAGATAAAGTTTTTTCGGCTCCTTTTCTATAAAATCCATAATAGCACTTTCATATTTTTCTTTACTCTTCTTTATTTCAAAATTCTTGTACTATATTTTTTAATAATGTTTTCTTTTAAAAGATAAACACTCTTTCTTCATCATTATTTTCTTTATAATAAAATGCAGATTAAATTTTTCCATAGAGAAGAATATAACACAACTTCAAAGTAGCCTTATAAATTTTGCGTCATAATTTTTTCCTGACGGCAAATAACTTCTCTTTTAGGTTTTCATGTAGCGTCCCATTTATATTTTTCTGAGTTATAACAATCAGTTTCTGGTTGAGCATAAATAAAGTTGCATTAAGACAATTTCCAAATATTTTTCCTTCGGTAATAAATTTAGGTATTTTTCCTTGTACTTCCATCTCTACTGTAGGTTTTTGGTTAAATTCGAATAAATTTCCCTGGTAAGATAACTTTTAAAATTAGCAATCCATATCGATACAGTCAAAATATATTATATGTTACAGAAGAACTTTTAAATAAATACAAAATTTTAAATTTATATTACTTTTCTAGCTACGGTGTTATCAGCTACAAAAATGTGTTACTTTCTCTTTCACTTACACATTCCTTCTCCCCGCTCTGTATAATTCCTATATTTTTGTCTGCTAATTTACCTCCGTTGATTGGTTAATAACTTTATTTTAGCGCGAACAAATTTATCCATTTTAGTTTTATAACAGACTAGACGTTTAAAATAAAGAATTGATGACGTCATGTCTTAAATATTATTTAGACTAATATTTTTAAATTCAATTATACTTTTATAAAATTATTTAAACTTTAAAACAAATATTAAAACAATATTTAATATTTAAACTTTTACTTTAATGATCGATGGCAATTATATTTAGTTTCAAATTCACAAACCTTATTATTATTTTAACAAGCGTGTATGTGGAGGTATATAATATACAGTCACGTGTTTACTAACTTTATCAAATGATTTTTTATTTACGTCTCTGTCTAAATTACCAAAACTGATATATTTTATAAAAAATTTGGAAAATAATTTTAAACTTGTTGAACTAAATATAATTCTCACCATCCTAAAGCCCAATTTAAAATATACTCTATTAGTTTTGACTATTAAATATATTTACAACACTACATCTAGCATTTATTTAATTTATTAGTTTTAAAATATTATATTCAATTATTAATATACTTTTAACTATCTATAGCTGTATTATTTTATATGGCCAGCTTTTACAACCATAAGCAATGATATATATTTAAGCTTTATTTAACTGTTTTCTTTTTAAATAATCCTTTACATTTTTAGATACCAGGTATTTTCAGCTTTAAATTGTACTATAAAATCTAATTATCCTACTATTATTTATATATCATACAAATATAACTTAAAATTTAAATTTTTTTAATAATTGACCTTTCTACCTTATTATGACCTACAGACAAGGGCACATAACTTCCCCCTTCGAATAAAAAATTTTAAATTAAACATCTAGTTTAATACCTACTTTATTCATTAATACTCTTCATTTACTATCTGCTACAACCAAATTCTATCTGATACTACTTAATACAATAAAATACACTGTTTGTTATACAAATTTATATAATATCTGGACATTAAACTTAACTTTGAATTCTTACTACTTATAAAAAATTTTCTACACTTCTGATGGGTATGGGATTAAACTTCTAGCTTAACTTTTTCTCACTTGTTTTTGTATTGGGTTTCTTTAAAATAGTGGTAATACCACTAGTAGAGGGTTGGTTATTTTGCAACTCTACCCTACTTCTAGACCTGTCAAATCTAACAGCTTTCTTAGCATATGGATATACCCTATTTCTATCACTAGAACTATATCTTCTTTTAAAGCCTATCTGATGCCTTTGATTATTATAGTCAACATTAATATTAGACAATGGATAGTTATTCCTATCTCTATTTGTTTTAAATCTATTATCTATAGATGTTTCAGCATTTTCTAATGCATCTAATACTTCTGACACCTCTTCTATAGAATAACGGTCCGCTGCAATTAACAGTTGCTCCACATTTCTGGGCAAATTGTGTCGTATTATCCTTACTATCTGTCCCTCAGATAATGGACATGCTGTTAGTGTTTTTAATCGAATAGCCTGACTCCTAAAGAAATTAGTATAGCTACCTTTATTCGGTTGATATTTTTCCTGAGTTATCTGGAATCTAATGCTATCTTGCTTGTCAGCGTTCCAGAAACTACCTGTTATTAAACATCTAAAGTCACCATAGGTATTTGGCTTTTCAAAAAGTGAATGCCACCAATCTTTGGCAGTACCACCTAAGTGATTACTACAGATGGCCAATTTTTCCCTTTCAGTTAAAGCACATATTGAAAATAGTTCATCTAAACTATTTAGAAATTCATATGGATTTTCAGCATGGTCACCTCTAAATGGTTTGATCCTCATAAAGCGTAATGCCATAGAGTTATTTGTTCCTCCCTCACAACTAGTATTCCCTTTAATTATTCGGCTGTCTATTTCTTTGTTATTATCATATTCTATTTGATTATCTTCCTCCTTTCTTAAATACTCTACTTTATCTATTGGGAATGGACTTTTATATTCTTCATCTTTCCTATGCGATGCTTTTACTTTACCTAATACTAAAGTTTGATTGCTACTGGATTTTATCTCTTCTATCTGTTCGTATACCTGTTGAAATTTTCCTTCCAAATTTACCTGTCCAATCACTTGATCTAGGTATATCTTTTGTTCCTGTCTAAACCTATCTAAGTTTTGATCTATAGCTTCCTTATACTCATTACTATTTCTCTCTACTTGCATTACTTGTTCTTTTAGGTCCCTTTGTAAGCGCTTGAAATTCTCACCTATTTTGGACCTGTACTTCTGATCATCTTCCTTTCCAATATTAAAATCCTCTAATTTTCCCATTAAACCTTCTTCTATTTCTTCTTTTATATCTCTCCTATTTTGTACTACTAAATCATTAAATTTATCCACTAACTCTCTCTCCATTTCATCTTTCATCCTTATTTTACTCTGCATTATCTCTTCCTTTATCTCACATATTTCATTCTTAATATCTACTTTATTATTGTCAAACTCCTGCTTTAACTGGCTATTATTGGTCTGACATTGACTAATAGAATCCTCTATTTGTTTGTTTATACCCTTTATAGCAATTTCAGAAAATTCTATAAACTTAGTCTTAAGCAATTCCTGATTATTATAATCTATTTGTTCTATTTCATCTCTTAAAGAACTAATAGTTTTTTCACTATTATCCAATCTTGATTCCAAGCCATTAAATTTACTATGTGTTTCCTCCTTAAAGTCTTCCATAGTCTTACAAGTATCATTGAGTTTTGTATTCATACTGTCGATACATGCTTTGATTTCATTACTATTTTTACTCATAGTTTCATGGAGAGATTCAAATTTTATATTACTCTCTTCTCTATATTTTCTATTATTTTCATTGAGATATTCAAATTTCATATTACACTCTTCCCTATTTCTATTTATATTCTCATTAATCTCTTCTCTATTTCTGCTTATATTCTCTTTAATCTCTTCTTTAATCTCTTCTCTATTTCTGCTTATATTCTCTTTAATCTCTTCTTTAATCTCTTCTTTATTTTTTCTCATTATCAGTGCTATTTGAGACAATAAGAAGCTATCTACATCTCTTTTATGTGAGACTACTTCCTCTTCCTCTATTTTTAACTCCCTAATCTTTTCTTCTCCTTTTATTTCATCATCTGCAATTTGTACAATATCTATAACTGTTTCTACATTAATGGTCTCTTCCGCTTCCCTTTCCTCCTCACAACTACTATCCACAATGAATTCAGATATTTCCTCTACTGAACTGTTATCTTGATTATCCATTTTTTCTTTATAATACTTTTTCCTCAAAATTTTATATCGCAATAATATTTTACTATTAACTTTTCATAAAATAGTTTCTTACCAGTTCTTTTATCTCCTCCAACCATCACCCACAATAAATATAGACAATACTTTCTATACACCCTATACTATCTAACTAATTATAATAATAATAACAATTAAATTATACGTGTCATAACGTCATTTCCCACATGCATGATTCACAAATACTTTGCACAAACTAAAACACTTTCAAATATATTTTTCAATAATACTTCAATAATTGACATGGTCATATTAAATACCAATAATCGTTAGCCACATATGCATATTTTAAATTTTTATTTGTCAATTGATCCACAACAGTATAATACGTTTTTTTTTTTTTTAAACAATCAGATTATCTACCACATAAAATTAAAATTATTTTAATAATAAATATTATTTCTATAATCAAATATGAAATTATCTACTTCTGTAAAATATGTCTATTGACAATCTCCGATTTACATGAACAAATTTAAATACTAAACTATATGTAACTCCACTACACATCGTGCAATCTCATTGGAAAAGCAAAATTTAACCTTGTTAGTTGAATCTAACCTATCGATTGTAGTTCCAACTACACATCGTGCCCCACGTTGGGCGCCACAATCTGCCCTCCTCCTCCGTCCACGTCCTCTCCATAAAATTTTATATAGTGTTTAAATATTATATTCCGGGTTCTAGCTCAGTCTAACAAATGAATAAATGAAATATCCAGCATTAATTAAAATGATTACTAGCTCTAACTTTTAAAATACAAGTACAGTTATATTTGTAAATGAATTAATAAATATTTATTATTTTCATGAGACATGGAGTGACGACACGGGGAACGAGATAGACTACATTGAGATATTATCCACATGATACTATCTCAATGGCATAAGAACACTATTCCCCCTTTTACTATACTAAATAACTAACTTATAGTATTCTTACGACTTTCTAAGCTCTTTTCATTACGATTAAAATAATAATCATGTCTTAATATTCTTTGTAATAATAATCTAGCTCAATTAAATAAGATTAAGTAAATAAATAGAATAAATAAAATAAAATAAAATCTCAGGTTCATAAATTGTATTCTAACTGATTTAAAATTACGGTAGTAAACTATGAAAAGGGAATTTTATGTCATAAATTCACTACGCAGCAACTAACAATAATAATAAATAATAATAATAATAATAATAATAATAATAATAATAATAATAATAATAATAGTATAATATAATCTTATTACTTCCTAAATGAAATAAATAATTACGTACGTGGCAGTATTTTAATAATCCGACAACAAAATACGTGTGGTAACATTAGCATATAATTTATTTTAATATTGTGGCAACCAACTTATGACCAATAAATGATATAATTATGATCTTTTAATTTTATCATACAAATAAATTTTCAAAATTATTATAACACTTTTATGTTTACCTATTTTGTGCAAAACTATATGTCTGTTTCAATTATAAATGTGTATTGTGATATCATGCATCCATGTGGAGAAATAATAACGAAGACACAAAGCTTTATAATAAATTTACAACAAAGTTTATTAATAACATAAACAAATAACACTATTTTACATTATGTACATTGGATATCCTTACTCTCCTATCACAAAATTATTTTACTAGTTTATACAATAAAACCAAACTTCTACTTATTTTTCTAGTTAATTCTTATCTTTTAAATACTTAAGAAAGTACAGTATTATTATTATTGGATTTCTTATTTTAGTTTAGCTTGTTACAAAATGTATTTATTTATAATTATCACTAATACTTTGTATCCCTACTATTTTTTAAAATTATATTTTTATAAAATTACATTCGTAGTAAACATTTTACAAAATCATAAAACTCTAATTTTATATTAGTTATATGGACTCCTACAGATTCAAAAAACATTCTTCTACATTTGATATTACGTTTTATTGTTCACTATACAATGCTTATTAATCTAATATACTCATTCAAGCCTTGCTTCGGATGGTAATTACAATTATTAACACACCATGCACAAATATATATGTCTATTACACATTATTGAATTATTTTCTTAACAAACATGCAATATTTATTTTCTAAATATTATTATAAAAATATTCAAATTTTATTATCACTTAAAAAAAAACTTTGTTTTAGATTTCTCTTTTAAAAATCTTATATTCGTTTCCAAATTGGTTTTAAACTGTATTATATGATTCTTTCTCTCTTTATGATTTTTGTACTTTCACTTTTAAAATTACACAGTTCTAACACATTCCAGTAAATAAACTATTCTTACTTAAACGATAACATACCTTCAATTCTATTTTATTCATTATTTCTGTAAAATATCTTTCTGACGATGCAGATTCACGAAAACAAGGATAGCGAAAATAGATGCACAGGATCAAAATAACTAGAATATTATCCGTCATAAACCTTGACAATAATGGCACAGTGAATTCAAAGACACTATAGAGGAGTGACCTTTGTCTGTCTACCCACCTCTATTATAGGAGTGATGCTAAAGCTATTTCTTCAGCTTTATATAACATCAAAGAGTTTAAAAGATACGTAAAGACACTGTCCAAAATATATGTGTTCAGTGATAGGACTTAGTTAGCTATACTGAAATCACACAAACTAACTATGATCCAAATACTTTATTTTTCTTATTTCTTAGCAAAACATCATCTTGGTTTCCTCTACACTAGTACTACCAAGTCACTATCCGATCTTATTTCTCTAGATTTTTCTATACAGTACATCGACAAATTCTTATCTACATTTCTAACAATAATAAAATTCATTTTATTTCAAAACTATACAGCTGTTCTCTAAGAAAATCTTTTACTACTTTTCTCGTATATTTATCATATACAAACTATTTTAAAATATCTAATACTTTGTTACATGAAAGTTCAAAAGAATCACACAATTGTTTTGACAACTTATACTATTAATTATACTTGAAATAACTTATTGCATGCATATTTAAAATTATTCTTATCTTAGAATATGTTTTAATGTTGTATAAAATGTGTACTTATAATTTTAAAACTTTCACACATCATTCTTAATCAATAGATGATCTAAAAAAAATACATTATGCATTATGAATAAATACCAAAATTACCAAAACGATCTTGATCTTCTCGATCGTGTTCTGTAGGCTTCACCATTCCATTAATTCTTGTAGATATAAAAATTCCATACATACTTTTTATTTTTAAAACAATATTTCTATCATTCTATTAAGCTATTATATTTAAATCTCATTATTATTAAATTTATGTTTATATGTTTTCCCTAATCTAATATAGCATTTTATATTTTAAATATAATCAATAAAACATTTAAATTATATTTACGATACTTCTTCACCAGACTTTCTTGAACTGTTCATATTTAAGCTAAAAAAAAAATATTTTTATTTCTTCTTCAGTCACTTAATGTTCTAATTTAAAGTAAAACAATTACTACTCTGTTTAATAAATCTTCATAGACGACAATCCTTGGTTTTCACAATATTGTATATAATTATTAATTCATGGCCTTCTCTTTTACTATTGTCTGCTAATATTTTCCCGCGCGATTTTTCCGATGCACCTTGTACGTACTTTTATTTAAAGATTCAGTAAAATTTCTGTTTCCATGGATCCATTTTCATTGAGTAATTTAATTTTATCTTTTCTAAATCAAACATTTCTTCCATTGAGTACTTTGTAATATTTTTTCTGATAAGATAAAGTTTTTTCGGCTCCTTTTCTATAAAATCCATAATAGCACTTTCATATTTTTCTTTACTCTTCTTTATTTCAAAATTCTTGTACTATATTTTTTAATAATGTTTTCCTTTAAAAGATAAACACTCTTTCTTCATCATTATTTTCTTTATAATAAAACGCAGATTAAATTTTTCCATAGAGAAGAATATAACATAACTTCAAAGTAGCCTTATAAATTTTGCATCATAATTTTTTCCTGACGGCAAATAACTTCTCTTTTAGGTTTTCATGTAGCGTCCCATTTATATTTTTCTGAGTTATAACAATCAGTTTCTGGTTGAGCATAAATAAAGTTGCATTAAGACAATTTCCAAATATTTTTCCTTCGGTAATAAATTTAGATATTTTTCCTTGTACTTCCATGTTACTGTAGGTTTTTGGTTAAATTCGAATAAATTTCCCTGGTAAGATAACTTTTAAAATTAGCAATCCATATCGATACAGTCAAAATATATTATATGTTACAGAAGAACTTTTAAATAAATACAAAATTTTTAAATTTATATTACTTTTCTAGCTACGGTGTTATAAGCTAAAAAAATAGGTTACTTTCTCTTTCACTTTCACATTCCTTCTCCCCGCTCTGTATAATTCCTATATTTTTGTCTGCTAATTTACCTCCGTTGATTGGTTAATAACTTTATTTTAGTGCGAACAAATTTATCCATTTTAGTTTTATAACAGACTAGACGTTTAAAATAAAGAATTGATGACGTCATGTCTTAAATATTATTTAGACTAATATTTTTAAATTCAATTATACTTTTATAAAATTATTTAAACTTTAAAACAAATATTAAAACAATATTTAATATTTAAACTTTTACTTTAATGATCGATGGCAATTATATTTAGTTTCAAATTCACAAACCTTATTATTATTTTAACAAGCGTGTGTGTGGAGGTATATAATATACAGTCACGTGTTTACTAACTTTATCAAATGATTTTTTATTTACGTCTCGGTTTTAATTACCAAAACTGATATATTTTATAAAAAATTTGGAAAATAATTTTAAACTTGTTGAACTAAATATAATTCTCACCATCCTAAAGCCCAATTTAAAATATATTCTATTAGTTTTGACTATTAAATATATTTACAACACTACATCTAGCATTTATTTAATTTATTAGTTTTAAAATGTTATATTCAATTATTAATATACTTTTAACTATCTATAGCTGTATTATTTTATATGACCAGCTTTTACAACCATAAGCAATGATATATATTTAAGCTTTATTTAACTGTTTTCTTTTTAAATAATCCTTTACATTTTTAGATACCAGGTATTTTCAGCTTTAAATTGTACTATAAAATCTAATTATCCTACTATTATTTATATCTCATACAAATATAACTTAAAATTTAAAATTTTTTAATAATTGACCTTTCTACCTTATTATGACCTACAGACAAGGGCACAATATATATATATATATATATATATGTGTGTGTGTGTGTGTGTGTGTGTGACTGTGTAATTTTAATTAATAGAAAATATAAAAATGTATAGAAATAAATTATGGTAATTAATGTTCCGTGTGCACAAGAATAAAATAAAATGACTTTTAAATGTTATTTAGTACATTCGAGGCAAGATGATTTCCAGAATGTCATTAGAATTACTTATTTATGCTGTAATATTTAATCGGTCTATTCTAACTTTATTAACAGATTTAACAATAACATTGATGTATTTGTTTAGAAGACTGAAATAACTAGTATATGATAAAAAAGTTGTTATTTTGTAACATTTTCTATATATGTTTCAGATTTGTTCAGACACTCCTCAAAGATGCTGAAGGCAATTACTATGTACGCACTAGCAGTATTCATTTTCCTTCTGGTCATTCTTTTCTAAAAAAGTTTTCTCTTCAATAATAAATTAATATTTTTTAATCATGTTATTCATATTGTATATGTAAATTTGATTTATTATAAGGAATAATTGGGAGGTCAGTGTTTCTGTGAGTAAAAAAAAAACAACCCAACAAGTATAAATATATATATAGTTTATGTTTTTTTTTTTTAATAATTAAAACTAAAATGATATCGATTATTCTCTTTAACATTTTTATAATCAATTTTGACATTATAAAAACACATTTTAAAAATGATTTATTTGGCTTGGAATGTGACTAATTTTTATTTCATAAAATGTTCAAATCGATACAGCATTTAGAATGAGTTTCTGCAATAATCGATGCAGAACTACAGATGAAATTATATTATAATTTTGAGAAGATTATTGATTGTTTTAATATAATTTAACGCTGAAGTGGTGAAACTAAAACCTATTTTAAAAAGTAATGTGTTGCTTTTTTTTCCAAAGCTATTTCAAATGTACCTAAATACTAATTCTATTTTAATGTAGCCATTACACTCCTTGTAAAATTAGTGTTAATGCTTTTTTTTTTCTAAATATAAATTAGATCTTTTTATTTGTTACTTAAACATTATATGAAGAAGCTCTTAATATAATGTTAATCAAACTTTACAATATAAGTATATTTTATATTAGCTAGTGTACGTTTTAAAAGTTTACAAAATATTAAATAAAAATTGGTACAAATGAATAATAAAAATTGTGATAAATATAAAAACCTTGTACTTGTTTATATTATTTTACCTATAAGCATTTATGAAAATACAAACCACCATTTTTTTACTTAAAAAGTTTCAGAAAAAAAATATAATTTCACCAATACTTTTTTAAATATATATTTTATATAATTTTTGTCAAGATGTAATATATTTGGAGCAAACATAAAGCAAATATATATATATATATTGTACTAGTCGAAAAACCCACCACCTAAACTGCAAGTCGGATCCAAACTCAGCTGGTTCAAACTGAATTCAAACCCAACTCACCAGCTCAGATTAGTAGAAATCTAAATCGACGGCACAGTGCTATGCACCAAGAAACTAGCTCAATGGTTGGTGAGGATTAGAACCCCCTGAACTGACACTAATATCGGATAATTAATTAACTTAAGATACTTTTTTAAATCGAATCATATGTATATGTTTGGGTTGCCAACATAGACAGCAAACATTAACATTAAAATAATTATTGAATAAGATAATTAAGAAACTAAGAAACCAAGTGTGTTTAGAAAATATTTAATAATAATAGCTGTTGTTTGAATTTTAATAATGATTATATTAATTAATTCTATTCCTTAAACAAAGTTTATAATTATAATCAGAGTGGCAGTCCTTATTATATGCCAATGAGTATTATGCAATATTTTGGAATTCTATGTCTATGCTCCCAACAAGAAAATAAAGGCAGATAAAGGTATTCAGTTGTAAAAGAAATTATTATTCTAATTTTATACGAAAGAATGTGAGATTTATTCTCACATTCGCAAATCCATTCATGAAGAGCAAGATACGTATTTAGGGCATAACTTTACTCTTTATTGGAAAACTTAATTACTGAGAATTTGTTAGACTTTAATTTAAATCACTTCATCATGAATTACAAGCATTAGAGCGGGCTTTACCGGAACAGAGAGGCAACGGTGCTGACGAATTATGAGCTATAAAATGAAATTGAAAGACGATAGCTAGTCGATAATCGAAGTCCTATGGCGGCTTGCATCTGACAAGTCTTATGCCTTTTTACTAATATGAACAGGACAGGAAGTGCTTTCTTCCTCGATAATTTAAAATAACAGAAATATTATCACGACCAGCCTAACGGAGCAGAAGATTGCTCTACGTTAGCAACGTTGAAGATGATGACTTACTAGTCACCACTTGAGAACTAAAACCCGATTATAGAATGCTCTACATGATGACTTGATCAAATGAATAAAGTCAAATGAGCTTTTAAGTAAAACTATTTCAAAGCATTTATAAAATTATATTAGTTATGCCCCAAACATCGCGCCCCTCCTGAATCTAAATAGCAATTAACTGAAATTTGAACTAGAGTATGTTTAATTCCTTTATTGGCCCTTTTGCAAAAATATTTTAACATTATATATATATGAATAAATACATATTGGTAAACATGAGAAAATAGCTGGGGCATAGATTGGAAATGGAGCTAATAATTTACTATAAAAATAACAAACATTTAATAATTTCTTTCAACTCGATGATTGATAGAACTATAAACCTAGTTCTAATAGATGAGAATTGTTATCAGATTTAATATTATATTTTCTGCGTAAGGCAAATAGAACAAAGGAGTTTATCGAGTCGAAAGATTATTGGCATATAATTCAAATAAATGACATTAATAAATCACACACACACACACAATATATATATATATAGTAAATGAACCGCCATAGTAATGAAGGAAAGTTAAATTTAAAGACTAGAGATTTTGAGAATTACTAATTTAAAATAGCATAAAAAAGGTGTTACACAGAGGCCATTACATTAAAGAATGAAAAGAGCTCTTAAAGGGAGTGCAGAGTAAAGTTCAGAAACTGACCAGAAAGTTTAAGGTTCATTATGGAAATATAATACTCATTTCTTCCGGGGTGGATCCTTAGTTTGCATGTCTGGGTGAGGAAAACATACGCACCATTTGGTCGATTACTTGCACAGTATTTTAATGAATTTTCACAATTTTAGCAGCATGATTGGTCCGGAAAAGATTCAGCAGCTTCATTGAAGATTTTTAGGGGACTTCAGGAACAATAGCCAGATTCCTGACATTTAGCCCCTTACCATGATAGGAACACTATATGAATTCATGATTTAAAATGCATATAGTTTACTGCACCTCTCTACAACAAAGATGGCTTCTTTTCTCCAAACTTTTCAGAACTATATACATTGTCATCTGATGCCTTCAGGATAGCGCTTCTTTTATTATAGTTGTTTTTAGATACATTCCTTCGATAAGGCTTTCAAACTCATTAACTTGAAATCATTTTCTAATTAGAAAATGAATTCTTAAAATCAGAAAATGATTTTAATTAGGAAATCCTTATCTTTTTTTCTAATTAATAAAACTTTAACTATTGTTTTTGGAAAGGGAAAATCTGAACGCTTATCGAAAGAATGTAGCTTTTAATCAATAAAACTTTAACAAATTATTTAAAAATAAAATCAAACATTCTTTACTCAATGAAACTTTTAAACAATTATATATATTTAAATATTTACAAATATATATGCACAATCCACACAGTTATAATATATAAATTCATGAATAATTCTATCATGAATTTATTAATAGAATTGATCAATTTAAATCTGAAACTAATTAATTTTAATACGCATTTATGAAATAAGTTATTATTTATGGAAATTAGCGTGGATTGAACATATAAAGTCCCACTGCATTAGAAATTTAAGGTTAGTACTAGGGTTTGAAGTGGGCTTATGGTTAGATGTCATGAAGCTAGGATCGAACTCAGATCTGACTACTTCATTTCTTTTCACTTCAAAAAAAAAAAACAATGAAAAAAAATTTCTTTACTTATACATGATACAGTCGCATAAGTGTAGTCGACTAGTTGGTAGACTCTGGGAGAACAGCATGAGTGTGAATAATATCATCTATACAAATTACAAAATTATACATGTCCCATTGCGATCATTTTTTTTAAATTTTATCTAGCTTATAAGTAGATCTGTTAATCAAGTCTCCTTTTCCCTATGGTCATGTCAGTCGGTCATCTGTACACATATCTGTCTCTTCATTTAATGTTTGTACTATTGTTTCCCTGGATCAGGTGGTACGTATGGTTTTAACTTTTGATAATGGTCATAGTCTTGGTCTTTTCTAGTTGGTGTCAAGTTCCCATAGTCTATTGCAGTCAAAAAGTCTATTGTCTTTTCTAGTGACATAGGGCACATTCCAAGCATGGTTCTTTGGATCCATGGAGGTAAATGATATCTGATCATCTGGATGATGTGCTTTCCTCTTATTTGAAGGCTGTGAGGCGATTTGAATGTTGTTACTTGCTGAAAAAAGTAGGCTGCTTATCCCTGTCTGCAGTCTTCTTGATACTTCTGGGTGTTCAGTCTATGCAAAATACCCTCCTGCCTTTCGTTACTCCAATATTTTTTTAAAATGGCATTTTCATATCCTTGGATCGTGGTAGGTGGGTTTTTTAATAGCTTCCACCATGCCTTGGCAGATTCTCTTAAGTAATGGCTGGCTAGGATAATCTTCTCCTTCTCTGCTACAGAGTGCAGACAAAAAAAATATTTAATGCTGTCTATATGATCTATGGGATTTTCTCCTGGGCTTCCCCTAAAAATTTGAATTTCCACATAAGATATAAGGGATGGTCTCTGCAAATTTCTTAGACTCATTTCAGGGTTTATCATCTGTTCCATTTCTATTTTTGGTTTTATTTTACTAGTGGTCTGAACATATTTTTTTCTGTCTGTATTTAAATCAATTTCTGCAAACGTTTCTTGATGTGACTCATATTCTCCACTGTCATCCTCTTTTCTGTCCACAACTTCTTTTGGTGTGGTCTGATCATCTTCATCATCTATTTTTGGTGCTTCAGAAGGATTTATTTCTTGCTGATGCTTTACATTCTCTGAGTTTGAGTTGGTTTGGATGCCTCATTTTTCCTCAAGCCTTAGAATCCTTTCCATCATCAGCAGCATCAACTTCCTGTCTTCTCTCATTTCTATGAGGATTGTATGCAAAGTCTCTTGATCATCGTGATCATCTTTAACTGTCTTCTTGTTCTGACGGTTGCGTTCTTTTCTATTTATCTGATTTTTAAAAGTGATCTCTCGTTCACTGGAGGTGGTTGAAAGCGCATCACTATCATCAGTCAATCCTTTATCTAATTTCTCTCCTTCCATCTTTGAAAGTAAATAAATAATATGAATAAACAATGTGAATCACACCTTATGGCACTCTTTCTCTGATTACATAGATAATAACTTTTTTCTTTAGTACTTTTAATTAGGTCTCTGACTACTGGTCCCATTGTCCCTATCTTCATTAGCTGCTGCATATTATTTCCCCAATCTATGTAATCTGCTTCTTTTAGTTTAGTTTTAGTTTGCCTACATTTTCTTGGTTAGCTCTTTCTATTAATTCTTAGACATGTATTTTATTTAAAAATATTAAAGATAAGGAAAAAAACATTATTCACTTTCCCTCTGTTCAACTGTTCTTCCATGTCTGAAAAAAAACCTATACAAATAATTAGTAAAATATATATATATATATATATATATATATATATATATATATATATATATATATATATATATATATATATATATATATATATATATATATATATATATATTAGCAGGTAGTACAAGTAATTCTCTGTATTGGACACATTTGTTTTTTTATTGTTTAGACAATTGGCCCACTACTGTGCTGACAATCAAATTTGCTAACAAATTTATTTATATGGGCACCAGTGAGCAAAATGAGATCAATAGGGCCTGTGAAATAACCCATTCACCCCCAAACTACATATGACTGACTTAAATTTTGTTTGATAAATTATTTGATTAATGAGTATTTTATTATTTATGGACAACTGATGCGTCTCTGACCTGAGTTTAAATATAGGAGTTCAAATATTATTTTCACTAAGCATGAGGATTTCACACACAAAAAAATGTCAAAATTAATATTACACAAGAACTTTTATTTGTTTTTAATTTGTTTTATTTTTAATCTTGCTAGCATGAAAGTATGTAAACCATTTAAGCATTTTGCCAACTGCATCTGGCTGCTTGGTGTACACAAAAGGTCTTCACCTGCTTAGAGGTTACTCTAGAAATTATTGTCATTAAAGTGTATTGTCACACTGCATGTGACTGCTTGACAGATAATTCCCAGTTTGAAGGTCTTTGCCTGCTTTGAGGCTACTAAGAATATGGAGCGAACATTTAAAAAATAATCTTGAAAACATTTAATTATAAGGAAAAAAATTACAAAATGACATTTTAATTTATTAAATCATCTCAAGTATGCATTATAAATCGCATAACTTTTCTCTTAAATATATACAACACTCTTTCAAATATCACTCTACAAAAACATTTAATTTATTGATATCTCAATTGACTGAGTAACTAGAATCACAATTACTATCTCCAGGGTATGTCGGGTTTATTAAATCGAAGCCCCAATGAATGGTCAGCCAAAAACATAACGATGTACCAGTCAAAAATACCACCATCTTGACGGCAAGTCGGATACAAAGTCAGCTGGTTCAAACTGAATTCAAACCCAACTCACCAGCTCAGATTAGTAGAAATCTAAATTGATGGCACAGTGCTATGCGCCAAAAAAATAGCTCAACAGTTGGTGAGGATTAGAGACCCCTGAACTGACACTAATATCGGATAATTAATTAACTTAAGATATTTTTTTAAATCGAATCATATGTATATGTTTGGGTTGCCAACACAGACAGCGAACATTAACATTAAAATAATTATTGAATAAGATAATTAAGAAACTAAGAAACCAAGTGTGTTTAGAAAATATTTAATAATAATAGTTGTTTTTTGAATTTTAATAATGATTATATTAATTAATTATAGTCCTTAAACAAAGTTTATAATTATAATCAGAGTGGCAGTCCTTATTATATGCCAATGAGTATTACACAGTATTTTGGAATTCTATGTCTATGCCCCCAACAAGAAAATAAAGGCAGATAAAGGTATTCAGTTGTAAAAGAAATTATTACTCTAATTTTATATGAAAGAATGTGAGATTTATTCTCACATTTGCAAATCCATTCATGAAGAGCAAGATACATATTTAGGGCATAACTTTAATCTTTATTGGAAAACTTATTTACTGAGAATTTGTTGGACTTTAATTTAAATCACTTTATCACAAATTATGAGCATTAGAGCGGGCTTTAATGGAACAGAGAGGCAACGGTGCTGACGAATTATGAGCTATAAAGTGAAATTGAAAGATGATAGCTAGTCGATAATTGAAGTCCTATGGCAGCTTGCATCTGACAAGTCTTATGCCCTTTGACTAATATGAACAGGAGAGGAAGTGCTTTCTTCCTTAATAATTTAAAATAACAGAAATATTATCACCGACCAGCCTAACAGAGCGGAAGATTGCCCTACATCAGCAACATTGAAGATGATGATTTACTAGTCACCGCATGAGAACTAAAACCCGATTATAGAATGCTCTACATAATGACTTGATCAAATGAATTAAAGTCAAATGAGCTTGTAAGTAAAACTTTTTCAAAGCATTTATAAAATTATATTAGTTGTGCCCCAAACATCGTGCTCTTCCTGAAACTAAATAGCAATTAACTGAAATTTGAATTAGAGTATATTTAATTTTTTTATCAGCCCTTTTGCAAAAATATTTTAACATTATATATATATATATATATATATTGGTAAACACAAAAAAACAGTTGGGGCATAGATTGGAAATGGAGCTAATAATTTACTATAAAAATAACAAACATTTAATAATTTCTTTCGACTCGATGATTGATAGAACTGTATAAATCTAGTTCTAATGGACAAGAATTGTTATCAGATTTAATATTATATTTTCTGTGTAAGGCAAATAGAACAAAGGAGTTTATTGAGTCAAAAGATTATTGGCATATAATTAAAATAAACGACATTAATGAATCACACACAATATATATACATAGTATAGTAAATGAACCGTCATAGTAATGAAGGAAAGTTAAATTTAAAGACTAGATATTTAGGGAATTACTAATTTAAAATAGCATAAAAAAGGTGTTACACAGAGATTATTACATTAAAGAATGAAAATAACTCTTAAAGGGAGTGCAAAGTAAAGTTCAGAAACTGGCCAGAAAGTTTAAGGTTCATTATGGAAATATATTACCCATTTCTTCCAGGCTGGATCCTTAGTTTGCATATCTGGGTGAGGAAAATGTAGCCACTATTTGGTTGATTACTTGAACAGTATTTTAATGAATTTTCACAATTTTGGCAGCGTGATTGGTCCGGAAAAGATTCAGCAGCTTCATTGAAGATTTTTAGGGGACTTCAGGAACAATAGCCAGATTCCTGACGTTTAGCCCCTTACCATGATAGGAACACTATATGAATTCATGATTTAAAATGCATATAGTTTACTGCACTTCTCTACAACAAAGATGGCTTCTTTTCTCCAAACTTTTCAGAGCTATATATATTGTTTTCTGATGCCTTCAGGCTAGCGCTTCTTTTATTATAGTTGTTTTTAGATACATTCCTTCGATAAGGCTTTCAAACTCATTAACTTGAATTCATTTTCTAATTAGAAAATGAAATCTTAAAATCAGAAAATGATTTTAATTAGGAAATCCTTATCTTTTTTTCTAATTAATAAAACTTTAACTATTGTTTTTGGAAAGGAAAAATCTGAACACTTATCGAAAGAATGTAGCTTTTAATCAATAAAACTTTAACAAATTATTTAAAAATAAAATCAAACATTCCCGACACAATGAAACTTTTAAACAATTATATATATTTAAATATTTACAAATATATATGCACAATCCACACAGTTATAATATATAAATTCATGAATAATTTTATCATGAATTTATTAATAGAATTGATCAATTTAAATCTGAAACTAATTAATTTTAATATGCATATATGAAATAAGTTATTCTTTATGGAATTTAGCGTGGATTGAATGTATAAAGTCCCACTGCATCAGAAATTTAAGGTTAGTACTAGGATTTGAAGTGGGCTTATGGCTAGATGTCATGAAGCTAGGATCGAATTCAGATCCAACTGCTTCATATATATATATATTATAACCACTGAAGGAATTGAAAGTGCATCTTTCAATCCCTTCTCCTCCAACCCTCTGAAACTTAACACATTTCTGTCCTCTTGTAATAACTAACTAATAATTTCCAAACCCTTCCTTTTATATTAATTTTAAGGATTCAATTGACATTACGTCATCGATGTGATAGTCCTTTTGCTGAGGTCCAATGCCATTGTTTTTCTCTCCTACCTGACCTTTGCTTATACATTTTAAATGCCCAGGGGCTAGTTTATATTTAACTAATTAAAACAATCATTTCCACTTTTCAATAACACAAATTAATTTGTTTTCCAAACTTAAAGATATATTTTTATCTCTAAATCTTTTTAAGTTTTTGCTTTTAAAATACCTTTTCTATTTTTAATAGTTTTATTTTAATATTTTTTTTTTATCTGTGCGATTATATATATATATTTGAGTTTAGATGATATTTAATTTCAATTTTTAATTCTTAAACAAAAGAAGTTTTTATTTGCCAATTTATTTTTTAATGTTTAATAAAAAAAAATAATGTAATGACGTCTGTGCCCATTACAATATATATATATTGTAACCCCTCTCACCTATCACTAATATTAATAATTACCCGGGGCGCCATTTCTATTAATCATAGAATAAAATATTCATTTAATTTTACTTAAATTTACTCATGAGGCTCTTAATTAAAGATTTACCTAACCTAACTCAGTTGAGGGATACAGAGGTGTATGAAGTGTACAATGTACCCTAGATGTGGGAGAAAATAATTATTAATAGGAATAAACATCTATTAATTTCTCTTCTAGAAAAATAATCAATTAGTAAATTCTACCAGCTAAATTTAATTTAGTAATAATTTATATCTCACCTCCTCCCATTATTCATATACACTGGACAACCTCTAACACATTATACAATTAACTAATAACTAAAATAAAATAAAAAGTAATATTTCAGAAATTGTAATGTATAACTCATTATAATTTAAACTTATTAAATTCATTATTAATAAACCTTAATTACACACTAATCTGGTTAAATGAACTTATTGTTTAATCTAAATGCTATATTAAAGACCTCAGGGAATTAATTCATAGTATGGCTTGATTTGATATTTCTGTACTCAAATTATTACTTCAACGCTATAAAATAATATTATAAATCAAACAATACCCTAACTAAATATTTACAGTTAGATAATGAAAGAAATAGGGTACATTTTGATTTCAATTCACCATCTAAACAAAATTAAATAACAAAACCCTTTTAAAATGATCAGTAGGCAATAGGCATCTCATATAGTGCTTGAATCAAGGAAATCAACATCATCATCTTGAGATTTGTTATCATTAAATAAAATACAGTTATATTTCATTAAATAAAATAAATGTGTAAACATGTGTGGGGATGTAGAACACGAATGAATGTTAAGAAGAAATTCCAAAATATAAACTTAAATAACAAAACTTTTATTAATCAATTAACAAAAAAAAAAAAAATATAGTAAATCAACATTTATCTTTTGTTGATACTGACACAATCCAATAAAGGACTTAAGATCCTTAGGAATAACTCATACATAGTATGTAACATTATATAACCCATTAATTTTATATATCTGCCACACTTATTCTTTAAAGTAATTAATAACTTGATAACATTGGTCTAATATGTTAAATGAATTCAATAAATTCATATTATCTATTGTGACCACTGGCCATTTAGCCATTATGGATTACTGGTGGACTGTTACAAGATAAACTAATAAATTTGCTTTACACTTTAATGACTAATTACCAAAATTACCTTTTTATTCAACATTTATTGAATAGTAATTATTTTTCCAACTAAATTTTCTAACAACATAATTACCATTGGAATAGCATAAACTTTAATCTTGAACTTCTTTTTTCTTTAAAAATAGTCAGTATAAACAATATTCATCAAAATATAAAATTATAAAATTACAAACCAATTTTTCTTTAAAAAACTTGTTTTTTTAATTATTATGACTATATGAATTTTTATTTCAAAAGCAACGTTTCGACTATTTATTTCCTTATAGTCTTTTTCAAGCCACTAAAATATACAAAAAAAAAAATAACAAAATAAATAAAATTAAAACATTATATAAATCTAATATACAATATAAAAAACATTACCTTCCTCTATTTAAAAAAACTATAATTTAAACTTCTATTTAAACCACTCTGTTTAAATTATATTTAGATAAAATATCTTAAAACCAGTCTTATCATCTACAAAAATCAATTAGTTTTTTAAATTCCTTAATATAGAAAAAAACTTTCTTTTTAAACTTACATTATAATTAATTATTGTTTCTAAAAAATTCTATTATTTGCAAACGATGTGACTAGCTTTATCTTTTATAAAATCAATTAGTTTTTTATTCATATATGGTTTAAATTCCTTAATATAAAAATTTTCCTTTATAAATCTTTCTTTATAATTAATTACTGTTTCTAAAAGTTCTATTTTGTAATTGATGTGACCAGATTTAGATTTATGAAAATAAATTGCAGATTTTTTATCTGATAGTTGTTGTTTCAATCTTGTTCTTAACTTATTTTTAGTATTTCCAATATAAGAAACACTTTTACCAACATTCCAGCAGTCTAAACATTTTATCATATATACACCTTTCATAGCTTCAAGCATATCAAATTTTTCATTATAATTAATCATTACCATTAATAATTACCATTCTAAAGATTACATAAGCTAGGATTTTGCATTGTTATGTTTAATTATATGAAATAATTCAAAATAGGGGGATTTTCCTGGAATAATCTGAAATCATCTTACCACAAAAAAAAAAAAATACTTTTGTTAACCAAATGCAATTTTGCTTTGTAGTTTTAAGTAAAATATACTATTAAATTTAGGTTTTGCTTTGCCAAATATAAATAAGTCTTGGTGCTCACCAACCAATATCCTGTCCTTGATTAATTACTTATACAATTATAATCTAAGAATAGAATAAATGAACTAAAATTTAAACAACTATTACAAATATTTTTCAATGATAAGGGAAAAATTCTGCATTTAATGATAAAAAAAATTTTTTTATATTCAATTAAATTTAATACTCTGTGCATGTATCTGTCTTATACAGTGTGTCAAATACTATAATTAAGTAATGTCAATAAATCTCATCGGTTTGCTTATGATGTATTAACTATAATCATAATACGGTTGGAAGTGAAGATCGACCAATTTTATTCATCAACTATAACAAAGTTGTTTTATAAGGCATCATACTTTCCTTTTATTCTTCCTTTTATCACAAACTATTATACACTAGGCTATAGCATGAGCTGGAAAACATCCAATACTCATATGGGATCACAGATTTATAATTCAAATAGATAAATATAACAAGCACTACCAAGTCTATCTTTCATACTAAATAACTGGTGGAACAACACATCACCAAATGAAAACTGTGTGGATACAACAATAACTTCATATATGTTTGACTCAATAATTGGTGGAATAGCTCATCACCAAATTAAAAACTGGAAAACTGACATCTCTATAGCTTCATCCACATTTAATTCTATATCAAATATAAAATGAGGACTTAATCCACTCCTATCAAAAATATGCTCCAATACATGGAGAAGAAAAGGAATATTCAATTCAATACACTATATTGCTCTACACTAGATAAATTATCCACATTCAATACTCATCTAACAACTATAACGACTTAATCCCATAAAATATTTATAAATATTGCAAAACTTTACAACATATAGCCACAAAAATACCTATCATTTTGTCACAACAAAGAAATAATAATTCTCTTTTGAACAACAACTGAATTCTCCAAAATGATCGATCATCCGATTCCTCCCGAATCCAATTGATCTAAAGACGTTTTCAATGGCAATTACACAATCATAAATAACTTTAATAACAGACACACACCTGCGTATAAGCATACGAGATACAGATAGTTTAAAATTGCAGTATACAAAAAAAAAAATCACTATTAAAGTATTAATGATTACTGCTAAAATTGGTAAAAATAAATATCTCACATCTGATAACATTTCAGATTTGGTAATGTTTAAAGATTCATTTGAAAATAAGTATTAACTACTGAGCAAAACAAGACAAATAATTTCTTTTTTTTTTAAATACAATATAATGCATTTATATTGGCCCAAATCAGTAATTAAATTCAGCATAAGTAAATAATGAAATTGTACATTATAAATAAAATAGCTGTTGAAAATAATTATTTACCAACTAATAAACGAAATGCCTTCGGTAAGATTTGATATAATTAATTTTTTTATAACTAATTGTTCACCCCTTTTTGAATGGATTCTCCCATTCGTTTATTGTGTGCAAGAATTATCAACGCATACGCGACTAAACTTATATTATTAAAACAATAATGATAATAAAAATAAATTACCAGCATAATACATCTCTTATTATGCTATTTGGAGACGTTCTGGTTGAAAATAATACCATAAGGATACATGTGATAATATATTTGATAATAACACTTTTTTTTTTTAAAAAGTAATACTATATACTAAATATACCGTTACATAAAATAAAGTTCTCTTCTTTTTTCTTTCTGAATGAAATGAAATATAAGTTCATAAAAGTTTTCACACGACGATCCTTGTTATATCTCCAAAGAGTAAAAGAAAATAAGTAAACTACACAAACGAATATAAAACAGTAAACACGAAGATAAATATACTGATGCATCAAATAAAACACTTCCTGCAGGAGAAATAAAATAAGATTTGTTAACAACGTAAAAGCATACTCAATGTTTTTAGTTGTCACTAATGAATTGCAATTAACGTTTAAAGTAATAGACTTCCTTAATGAACAATGTATTTTCTTTTTTTTTTAAATGCAAGTAAATTATAAGTTGATATTTTATTCCTAAGATATCCGAGATATTCAATTACACTTTTATACAGTCAGTCATAAATAGGTATGAGCTTTAATCACATTTATTGACACAAACTTGTCGTCAGTATATATAACAGCGTCACTTTATTTGTTTTGATAATTTCTTTCCTGTCACTATTTAAAAAGCACATAATTATTAAAATATACTCAATGATACTTAATTTTATATCCTTCATTTCAATGATAAAACATAGGCAATTTAGGTGCTAATGAAGATATATGATAATAAGGTTGCATATTTCCTGCATTTACTTTAATTATTAATTTTTTCCTTTTTTTATACTTAATGTAAAATTGACTTTTAACAGTCTTGATAATATCTAACAAAAGTTCAAATCTTTTCAATATATACCTGCAATACGCAGTAAATTTCCTATTCCTGTTATAATTAAAGTCTTTATATTTAATTGTAATACAATAATTAAATTTTATTTTCTCCTTCCCAGTTAACTTTACATTTAAATGAAGCAGTTTAAAGGTTAGATTAAGTTTTTCCATTTTTCCTTAAGTAAATAATAATTTTTATTGAACAATTAAATAAACACTTACATGTATTTTGGCCTGCGTTAGAATAGTTTAAACCTTCAGGTAGGAGCGAACTAATGTATCTTCTGTTGTTTACGTGCACATTTCGTGAATAATAAAAGCAATTAAAATTTCAAATTGCTCTTTGGAAGAAAAATATACAAATTTGCAATTAAACTTTGCTAATAATAATTTAGTTATAGTTATACTGGTTTACTATAACTTTTTTTATAAAGTTTTAATTAACTGCCTTTCGAAGTAATAATGAAAATGCCCACTTGAAAGGTAATAGTAGAATGTCCTCTTCAGTGATAACAATGGAATGCCCCTTTTGACAGTAGTAAGTACCGACTTTTATAACCTTTTAGAATAATAATTACATCATATTTCTCCTCCAATTATTCACGATAATGTCACATCAATAAAGAAATGATTGTCAATTTTGCCGCCTACCACCTAAACTCATTATATATGCAAAAAGAAAACAGTCAGTAAAAAAAAAAAATAGTGGTAAAAAAAATCATTTCGACTTTTAAATAAATGATAGATAAAAACATTACATTAATAACCAAATGTTTTTAAAGCAGTATAACAAAATTAATGACAATAGCCTTAATAAATGAAATATTTTTCATTATTTGTCATAATATAATTCACTTGTCCATAATTTATTTATACATCCAAATGTAATTAAATTAGTTTGTTTTAAACACTGTTATTGCTATAATTAAATATTTGAATGTAATAATGAAACACGTGAGCTAAAAATAAAGTTGTATAATGCATAAATGTTTTAGTATTAATATACTATAAGTATTATCCTGATACTAATTAAAATAATAATGGGAATAATGATGAGTAAATTATATCCTGCTGTTTATGCTATACGTTTTAAATGTACATAACAAATGGACCAGAAAATTATTCTAATAAAATGATTACTGCCCTAAGAGCTGATAAACCAAGTAAATGTCAACCTAGACTGTATTGACGATATACGAAACAAACCAACCCTCTACCCTATAATGGCTATATCCTAAAATAAGACCAAACATAAAAAAAAATCTTTTGATTACATCTGCACCTTCCATTGATTATATTTTTAAGTAAGAATAAAAAGTTTTTAAAATTTCACGTTATTTAATTTTTTCCTTAAAAGGGATTATACTAGATATTATTTATATACTATTACACTACTACAATGACTACTTCTGGTGTCAAACCAGAAGGTCACAATATATATATATTGTACCGGTCGAAAAGAAGCCAACACATCAACAAACCCAAACTCAAAGTGGGATTCAAACTCAGGCGAACCAAACTGAATTCAAACCCGACTCACGAGCTCAGATCAAATCAATGGATGACATATATCGACGGTACATGACTATGCGCCAAGGAACTAGCTCAACGGATGATGATGATTAATGAGACTCCTGATCTAACTCTAATAAAGTATAATAAAATAACTAACAATCTTTATAAGTCAACTCATATATATATATGTTCGGGTTGCCAATACAGACAGTGAGCATTAATATTAAAATAATTTGAATAAGAAAGAAAGTTTAAAAAAAAAAAAAACCAAATGTGTTAATAAAATGTTTAATAATAATTATAATTTTGTTCAACTTTTAGATTGTGATTATATAGATTACCTCTAGTCTTTAAACGGAATTTATATTTACAACAAGAATGGCAGTCCTTATTATATGCCAATACTATTATGCAATATTATATGATAAATATATGTCTATGCCCCCGACAAGAAAATAAAGGTAGATAAATGTATTTGGCTATGACTGAAATTATTATTCTGATTCTAAAGGAAAGAATGTGAGATTTATTTTCACATTCGCAAATCAATTCATAAAGAACAAGATACGTATTTAGGGCATAACTTTAATATTTAATAAAAAACTTATTTAATTATAAATAAATATTAATTTGTTCGACTTTAATAAAATCAATTCATCATGATTTACGAGCATAGGAGCGGGCTTTACTGGAACTGAGAAATAAACGGTACTGACGACTTATGAGCTATAAGAATAAATTTGAAAAATAATGGCTTGTCTGTGATTTGAGAAAATAGCAGGGCTGCTTGTATTTGACCAGTCTTCAATGCCCTATATGAAGGATCCATAGAACACGGAAAACCAGGTTGGGTCGTAGCCTCGAACCTTTGGTGTTCCAAATATAAAACGAGCAAGTGGAGGAAGTGCTTTCTTCCTAGATAATTAAACTAATAGAAATATCACCGAGGACAAGCCTATGAAACAGGAGATGGCTCGCGTCAGCAACGTTCGGAAAATGATGACTTGGTAATCATCGTATTTAAATAATAAAACCCAATTTATATAAAGAGTGCTCTACGTGATGACCTGATCAAGTTAAATTAAAGTCAAACATGCTTTAATCAAAAAGTATTTAATGCAATTAGAAATTATATTAATTATGCCCTAAATCCCATGCCCTTCCTGAATATTAATAGAAAGTATAACATTTGAATTAGAATATATATTCATTTAATTCCTTTATCAACCTTTTTGCAAACAATAAATTAATGTGAATAAATAACTATTATAAATTCAGTAAAGTGGCCGGGAGCATAGGTTAAAAATTGAGCTAATAATTTGTTGTTATTAGCCATTAATAAAATAGCAAAAATTGTACAAATCATTCAACTCGATAATTAATAGAACTGTATCAAAATAGTTCTAGTGGGTAAGAATTACTGTAAAAATAAATATATTATTTAACAAGGCAAATGCAACGAAGGAAATTATTATCGAGTTGAAGTTATTATTGGCATATAATAAAAAATAAACAATATTAATAAATCACACAATAAATATATATATATATAATATAATAAATGAACCGCCATCGTAAGAAAAGAGAAAGTTAAATATTAAATTTAAAGACTAGAGATTAAGATAGAGAATTACTACATAATTTAAAATAACATTAACAAAAAGACAATTTTACAGTAGATAGCTTAAAGATGTTTTAACTTAAAGTTCAGAACTGGCCAGGTTCAAAAGGAAAGATATTACCATTTCTTCATGGTTGGCTTCTGAATTTCCACAGGGCAGAGTCCAGTTGGATGAAACGTATGCGCGCATTTTGAAAATTATGTGAATAGTATTTTGATGGATTTCTCTAAGGTTTCGGCAGCTTACGATTGGTATATGAATTTTTATATTGCAGCCACATTGAAGATTTTCAGGGGACTTAAGGAACAGTAGTCAGACTCTTGAAGTTAAGCCCCCCCACCATGGTAGAAACACTATTTTACTTCATAATGTAACTGGGCGGCTTCTTCTCTAATGAAATATATAGCGCTTCTCTTAATGAGGAATAATAGCTCCTTGGAAACTTTTCCTGGGCTCTTTATACTGTATCTGATGCATTTAGGCTAAATCAATCTTACAAAAAATTTACTAGTTGTTTTTAGATACATTCCTTTGATAAGGCTTTCAAACTCATTAACTTGAATTCATTTTCTAATTAGAAAATGAATTTTTAATATCAGAAAATGATTTTAATTAGGACCGTCCTAACATTTTAAAGACTTATCTATTTCTAATTAATAAAAACTTTAACCATTGTTTTGGAAAGAGAAAATCTGAAAGCTTATCGAAAGAATGTAGCTATTAATCACTAAAAATTTAACATATTATTTAAAAGTAAAATAAACATTCCCGACGCAATGAAACTTTCGAACAATTATATATATTTAAACATTTATAAATATATATACGCACAATCCACGCAGTTATAATATATATAAATTCATGAATAATTCTAACATGAATTTATTAATAGAAATGATTAGTTTAAATCTCAAATGAATTAATTTTAACACACATTTATAATAGTTTTTCTTTAAGGAAACTGAACGCATAAAGCCCCATTGCATCGGAAATTCAAAGTTAGTACAAGGGTTTGAAGTTGGCTACATGTGAAAGATCATGAAGCTAGGATCGAACTTAGATCCGACTGCTTCAATATATATATATATATATATATATATATGCCAAAACTGTAGCATATAAAATACAACAACAAATATGAACAAAATTTTAACAAAAACGCAATTATTTTTTCTTGGTTAAATACAGAATGAATATATTAGTATTTACAAAAATCTACTTTAGTTAAAATATTATTAGATATAGTTAACTAAAATAGTTTATTTTTGCCATAAATGCCCATATAAATAATTTCCCATATTACTACATAAGTACACTTGCTGTTATTATATGCAAAACTTATTACAACTATAACTAAAGTCCATAATAAAAGTTCATTACAGGGTGCAGTCCTGATAAAGATTCTGCTTTTTAGTGCTAACTTTAGTAGTAGTTTTCCCTCATATAAGTGGTTTTTTTTTTCATTCAAAACTATTAATTTTTTTTATTAACACTCATTTTTTCTTCCAACTTAAGAGTGGAGTCTTAATTCATCACAAAAGAAGAATTTGGTAGATAATAATTGTGCTACGGATTTAGCTGAACAAGTAGCCATTTGCATCAATGATAACTCTTTAGATTCTCAAATTATGCATGAAAAAACACCAATTAAAATTAATTTCATAAATGAAAACATTGATCTTAATAAAAAGCTACCTTATGGAGACCCCACTTCAACTTTCATGAAAACAGAAGGAAAATTAAAGCCACTGATGAAATTATTGTAACGGAAAAATTTCCAGCATTAGAAGTGAGTAACTTTAAAAAAATTAATATCATTTGAAACAGAAATAATAAAAAAAAATTACCAATGATAATATAAAAAAATAATATTTCCAATGATATAATTCCTACGAATTCAGAGCCCCTTCCAAATTCAACCCAATTATGGTCTCTCTAATAATAAATACCCCATATGCTAGTGCTTTGCAAAAATATTCCAACAGGCCTAAAACATCTGCTTTAATAGATCTTCAGAATGATAAAAATAGTTTCAACATGTTTGAGAATAAAATAGCCTCACTTAAAATTGCATCAGCACACTTTAAATCATTTAACCCACAGTTTCCTCACAACTCCATAGATCATTTCTTAATTACAGTAGTAACAAAAGCTTAATTCTTGCTGTTGCAAACTTGAATTGTGATTTATTTAATTTTCCAGTTGAAGAGTTTTGTAATGAACTTTCAAGAAAAAAATTATGGTATAATGTATTTTGAGTTATTAAATCATTCGCATAGCAGATACCTAATTGTTGAATGTCATGATTCATCACCAAAGTTAATTTTCCAGAAATCAATTAAATTTGTGGTAACAAAATATTAGAAGTGATTGATGTGAGTAGGCCAACAATCCTTAATGGCCAAATGCACAATTGTTACCTAAGATTTAAAGAAGTTGATTTTCCACGTCTTCTCAAGCCATTTGGGTCTGTTTAAAATTTTCAATATCTTTTCGAAAGAAGGGATGAAACACCAGTCCTGATAAATATGTCAACTTTCACCATTAATGTTGATAAAGGGAATAGTCCAATGTCCATCTCTACTTTGCACTGCTGATACTGCTCTACTAATCATATTCTTTTGAGTAATTTTTGCCACAATGCTTCTACTGTAAACTGAAAACACATTTCATTAAAGACTGCCCTTTCAGATTATGTCATAATTGTAACTTGAAAAAAACTGATTGCACAATTGCAGAGGTCTTAATATCCCAGGTAACATGGACATTAGTTTCACCAAGAGTGATACTACAGTGAATGATCTTATCAGCACTGTACCACTTGCACCTATGGTCCCCACTAATAATGATAAACTTTCTGTGACCAATAGTTCCTCACACTTTTCATGAAGCAGGAGCACATCTCATAAGTCAAATTCTACAATTGAACTTCTCTAATATAAGTAAAAAAATAAAAGTAAATCCAAAAGGACTAATTATGTTATCAGTGATTTTTTGGATTAATGGGGATAAGCAAAGGTTTGATGGGTCTAGCAAAAACTCATATGATCTTGAATCTTCCAGAGCAATTAAGAAAGGGAAACAAAAGAAATCAGTCTCTATAAATGACAAAAGCCCAAATGTTGATAAATTGCCTAAAGTTCTTTGCCATGGTGTTTACTCAGGCATCATTGGGAAATAAATTGTCTCACCAAAACAGTATAAATAAAAAAAATAAAGACATTCTGAAAACCTCAGATCCATGGTGATCTTATGCTTGATAGCAATGAATCCAAAATCTATATTGAGCCAATCAGGAAATGAGTTATCATTTTCTCATCCCTTAGATTCTTACTTCTTTCATACTTTATTACTTGATTATGGTGGAGGTTTTTTTGGCTCAAACTTTGACCTGATGAAATGTAAGATAGCTGGTTTTAATGTATGAGGTCTTAACTCAACTAAAGGAGTCAATGAAATTTCAAGTTGGATTTCTTAGTATTCAATGCATATAATATGCTTTGTTGAAACAAAATTGCATCCCTTTTCAAATCCAAAAATTTCCAATTAAATTCAGAAAAATTGGTTCTTTACATTGTTCCATTTTGGCCCATTCCTCTGCAGGAATTGCCATTCTTATTCCCAATAATTCCCATTTTCAATCATATAGAATAAATGATATTAATAAATTTCTTTTAATTCTCACCCTCATTCATCAGTCCTTAGCGTAAATGTGATTTTCATTTATTTTAAGAGAATGTTGCTAATTCACTCATTGATACAATAAATTAGCTTGATAGTTAGCTCTAACCCTTACCCTATAATAATGTTGGAGGATTTTAACACTTCAAACTAGCACTTTAATTCTAAGTATATTCTGTCTCATGTGTGCAGAGGGCTTTTTCCTATGGATGCCTTTTTCTTTTATACTAAATAATATTCATCCCTCATTGATCTTGTCTACTATCCCCCTAACCTTCATTTTATTACTGATTCCTGCCTTCAACCCATCACATACACTGATCACCTCCCACTTGTAATTAATTTATCAGTAGACCTGTTTCCCAGTTCTGTGAAGGCTTGAAGTCTGGAACTCAAATTTTTTTCTTAAAGTCTCAGTTTCAGAGGCAACCCTCTAGAGACCTACATCTATTTTAGCAAAATTGATATCCTGGCTCTACCTCCAACAAAAGTATTGTTTACCTTTATCAATATACTAAACTCCATCATTTTATTTCATACATCCAAGTATAATGGTCCATATTCACTTCTGCAAAAGTTGGAGTCCAACACCCTGACACATATGCCTCTGATTTCTACTTCAATAGAATTCATTATAACAATATAAAGAAAATCAACAAATCATTGCAGATTATCTATCTACCAAGAGGTTGAAAATCTTCTTCAGACAGATTCACAATTAGTCTAGGGGCTATATTAGATGGACCCTGGGCCACAAAGAGAAATTAAATAATACTTTTTCTATCAAAGTTGAAAATAAACACTACTCAAGGAACAATATCATTAATAAAATCTTCCATTTTTTCAAGGCCAAGCTGACAAATTTCCCTTGTGAGAAAAATCAACTGGTCTTAATGAATCCACAATATTAAATCATGACATCTCAGAAAAATACATTAGCATAAGATTGTTTTCAATGCCTGCAAAAATACATCCAGGTCTACAAGCTATTCCTTGATTCATCCTGGTGCATCTTGAAAAATGTACAGTTCTGATCATTCATGGGATGGTTAACCTCAATTCTTCTAAATCTTTTGAAATTGATGGTCAGTACCACATAAAGGATGGTACCTTTTCTCAAAAAGAATGTTGTACCATCACCTCTTGAGAACTTCAGACCTATTTCTATGACCCTATTCATAATCAATATTATCAAATCAGTTATAATGGACAAGATTCAGGATAAGATCCTTCATTTATTTCTCAGTATCAATTTGCCAAAAAGGTTTCATCTATAGCTAAGCCATTGGTTTGTTTGAAATGATCATAGACTACAATGGAATCATTAGAAAAATCTAAAGCAATGGTCATTCATCTGGACATTATCTGGAGAATCTGACTCAGTTCAGACCCATATTCTCCTCAACCTATTTGGCATGTCTGACATCCCATCTAGGATTTATCAATAATTTTTTCAATAATAAGGACATTTCTATCTCCCTAAATTGTAGGATTTTTTCCTCTTTCTTTCCCATAAGTTCTATTCTGCAAAGATTTCCACTGAGCACCCTGTACTTTATAATTTTATATTAATCCATTATTAATTCAATTTGAGCAGAATCTTCCCAGTATATTCATTCCAGAATTCAAGAAATCAACCCCCCCCCCATATCTCTTTCACAGATGACCTGGGTGATTTTCACCCTTCCTAAAAAACTAATACCCAAACTTGTGGAAATTTCTGCAGATTTTTTTCTCCATATCTGAGTTGACTTTCAACATGGGTAAATACTCACCATGAAAGTTATCCTCTGTAAACTTTATCACCTCTCTATTTGCTGACAAACCAAAAAAAAATTGGATTTTCTGATCTTTAACTCACCACAGCAATGAGAAAAACCATCCAAGAATCACTTCTCCTCTCTACTCACAAGATCACATCCTCATTATCAAAGTCTGTATGCTCTTTTTGAAAAGATTCAATTACAAACATCCTAGTGTTTCCAAGGATTTCTTATTTCATGCTGGTCATCAATTTCTCTTGAGAGTTTATTAGAAAAATAAACACTTTACACACAAAACGTTTCTGGAAGAGCAGGACTGTAGTTATTAGCTTCAGAAACCTTCAGAAGAATAAAAACTGAATGAACTTTCACTTTACTCCAATGCAACATTCCAATTCCAATGTGCCTAACACAATGCTAAGAAAAATTTTTCAGTTCCCTGATGTATTATGTTTCACCACTGTTTTCCCAATTGACAAACCTCCTCCTCCTGAGAAGAGCTGATTGTTGTCCCTATTAAAGCACATCTCAAAATTCACCATTATATCTATTAAACCAAAATATCCCATAATAATAATATCATCTTATTAATAACAAGACTCCTCCTTGTCCATCCCTATTATCCTTCTTCAATCATACTATTATTAAAACATTATACTTACTAATCAAGATAAATTCAAATTATTTTTCATCCAAACCATTTTCTGGTCATCCATAGTCATTTCTCGCACATAGACCAGGTCTGGCCTCTGCATCATAGGGATGATGCATGTTTTCTGTCATTGTACCTGACTTCAATGTCAGAGATATTATAGCCTCCATATAGATAATCTAGAATCCCACTCTCACTTCCCTGATTTGTAGTATTGGCAATGGTGTGTTTATGTCTATTAGGATTTCCACTTTCTTACTTTTTTGTATATTGGTCCATTAGATGTATGCTTATTTTTAATCCTACTATTGAAATCCCTGCCATATCAAAGCTTCAGACTATCCATGATAGTGACAGAACCTTTGCTTTTTTATTTATTTTTAAGATTTCATTGGACCTTTTTTGCATTGCAGATTTTGCTTGGGCTGTACATTTAGATGTTCCTGATTGCAAGACTAGTTGTGTCATTATCATACTGGCTTTGTTGTTAACAGTATTGCTTTCACCATTGTACTAATGTAAACATATTATATAATCAACAAAGTTCTTATGAGAAAATAAAATCCAATGAAAAATATATGCGTGCTTGACAATTATTACTTTAATAAAAGTATTGAACAGGATTGTGTGCTTGTTATCATAGTGCTTTCTCCATATGGACAATTCATTGATGATATTTAGGTGAAGGAAATTATATTAAACACTCATATTGATATATATTTGGAGATTTGGAGGTATTTATCTGTAATTATCTCTAAACTTCAGGGATTTAAAGTATACCTGTAAGTATGTGTATATATATATATATATATATATATATATATATATATATATATATATATATATATATATATATATATCACATTATAATTGCTGAATCAACCCAAGCCATTAATCTACTATCTGTTATCAAAGCTAATTTCATAAATAGAAAGAGTGATTCATAAACGGATTTCACCTTTTATTATGGTTCAGTATTGACAAGAATACCTGACAATTGGACTGAAAAAAGATTGGGATTTATATACAATGTAAATAAACCTTATTAAACAGGCAATTTTGAAAGTAGGTAAAAATATTTAACTTTTTAAACATTCATACTCCATTCATATACAAAATTATGTAGATAATAATTTTTCTATTTTTTTCCAAATATAAGTAGTTTATAAATTTAAATTCAACATAAACATGTATACAATTTGTGTAAATCTAATTTCCATAATGGTAGTGAGGATTAAATGTTTAACAAGGGTGTTTTATTACACTAATTTTAAAACAATTTAAATTTTCCAGTTCAACTAATATTATTTAAATTTAAGAGTATATAATTCTCAATCTGCTATAAGGTCTAAGACTAAAGTAAAATGTGAAATCATTTACAAAGCCATCTTTTATTCATAAAAGATGATCAATAACAGGACATAAACTCATAGTTTGAGAAGGCTTTGAGTGATATAGTAAAGAAGTCAGGTTTACTATTTTAAAATTATTTATAAATTGCAAAAGTTTTCATTTGCTATGTGCATTGAATATGCATGAGTAACAGTAAAGGGTTAAATATAGTCACTTTTCTTGAAATAAAACTTCTAAATTAGACTAGAACATTTATAAAATATATTTATTATACTATTATACATATAATAAGTATCAAGGTTAAATGAGTATCAAGGTTAAATGGGTTTTTTATGTAATTATTAAAAAACAGTCAACACTTCGACAATCCCAATATCAAAAAGAATCAACATTTTCAAACAGTTGTTGAGACAATCTCTTCCATTATTTATTCTCTATTGTTAAATGAGGTTCCCTTGACAACAGTTTGAAATTGAGGATGGTTATTGATATTGGGATTATCTAAGTGCTGACTGGTTTTAAGATTACTTAAAAACCCATTTAATATTGAGAATTGTTATATATACTATTTGCATATTAAAGAAAAAATATTTCAATTAATTTGTAACACTACAATTATAAAATATTGAATGGAACAAATTATTTTATCATTTGGTTTGATTAATTAATAAGATAAAAACTTGTATACACATATGTATATTATTTAGTATAATTAGTTAAAATAAAATTCTTAAAAAATGTACACAAATAGAGATCTGATTATAAGTAAAAATAAGGTTTATAATCCATTATAATTTCAGTCACTTTCAAACTTTTGAAAGACTAATAGTGTATTCATTTTTAATGATTAATTGTAGCAGCATGGAATAGAAAACAGTGGATTTTTCCATATTTCTTGAAGAATCACATAATACAAATTCTAAATGGCAATATATATATATATATATGTGTGTGTATGTGTGTGTGTGTGTAGTAACTTTCTTTTAAGCTTGCATTTAAATTATCACTAGATAGCGCTTATCAACAGCTCTAATCAAGCTGTACTTTATTATATTTTATAGTATGTAGAATCCCAGCACTCCACTGAGTTTAGCTATAAGTGGAAAACCAATTGGTCGAGATAGGGACTTATCAATAGAAATTTTAAATTCTTTCTCTTTTGGTACTTATAAAATAAAGCTTGATTATAGCCATCGGTAAGCTCCATTTAGTGATCATATATATATATATATATATATATATATACCCTATTATCAAATAATATATTCTAGAAAACAAGCAATATAATAATATGCATATATGTATATTGTTCATTCACATTATTTATATGCAAATAGTTGATTTAAATATTTTTATAAAAATGAGAAAAATAAAATAGGCTAGTAACATTAATTGAAATTAAAAGAAAATATTTTCTTTTCTTTTTTTGAGATATTTCAAAGTTAATTAGTTTAAAAATAAATACACTTGCTTAAACCTTAAATTTTAAATATTAAAAAAGACAGAGGGAATTATATATATATTGTAACCTTTAAAAATAGAGAGGGGGTGAAGGACAGGAAAGGGAAAGAGAAAAGAAAAGAAAAGAGTATGCATAAATTGAATACAGAGACAAGAAAAGAGAGAGAGATAAAATGATGGTGAAATAGGAATAGAGAGAAATATTATAATGGAAGAGAGAAAAGAAAAGAAAAGGAAGGAAAAGAAAAGAAAAGGAAGGAAAAGAAAAGAAAAGGAAGGAAAAGAAATAGAAATGAAGAGAGAGAGAGAGAGAGAGATGGTGGTGAAATTGAGAGAAATGAGGGAATAGAAATGAAGAGAGAGAATGATGATGAGTAAACATGAAGATGATGATGATGGAGAAAGAGAAACTAGAATGATGAAGGGAGGAAGACATGAGGATTAAAAGAGAGAGAAAAACTAGAAATGAGAGAGAAAAATGCAGATAGAGAGATGAGAAATGAAATGATGAAGTGAGGAGAGAGAAATGAGAAATGAAAAGATGAAAGTGGAGAATGAGGAGAGGAACAGATGTTGATGAAGATGAGAATAGCAAGATGATGATGAAGAGATAAAGAAATGTGAAATGATGATGTTGATGGAGAGGGAGAGAGATAAAATAGAAATTATATTTAGTAGAGAGACTCTTGATGACTCGGCTCAGTGGGGTTACAATAAATTTAAGGAAAGAGATGATAATCCAGAGATGTATAATTGGATAGAGACCAAATCCATTACTAATTCAACTATAACTATTATGGCATATTAATAATCTACCATTAAATAATACAAAAAATAATTAAAATCATTAATAAATAGCTATATGAATCGGCCTACCATCAGATCACACATTCTGAATAAGAATAAAAGATACTTTGATTGGAAAAGATTATCTTACTAAATTATATCTAACAATCTCAGGGATTCTAAAACTCTTGTGCAAAATAAAAGTTTAAGTTGCCTACTAAATAATTACTGGGTAAATAAAACAAATGAGCAATATATTGGCCGACCATAGAATAACTAACTACCTTATGGTTCAAACATGGAACAATAGACAAACAATTATTAATCTAAAAAATTAATAAATCAATTTAAATTCACACTAATAATGGCCTATTACCCAAGATATTACTTGAGCAAGGAAAAGGGCAAGGATACTTTTTATGCCTTTTCCCATAGTCACAGACAACTTACTCAAGACCTCAAATGCAGATGGATTAAAATTCTTTGGACATATGAGATTTAAGATAATGATAAACAATATATAATTAATATAAGATAATGTGCAGCCTTTAAAATAATAGCAAATAACAAATATTCTTCTGAAGCACTTATATTCTTAATCTTATTGCATAATCTTCAATCTGAGAAGATATACTGATAATTTTAAAAATAAACTTTTATATAAGCATTTAAGTAAGTATCTGATATAGTGTAATTATCTGTTATTGTGATTCAATCTGAAAATCACGTAATTTAGTATGACTTTATATTTTAAAACCAGTATCACAATATTTAATAAACTTTATGATATATTTGTGAACTTTTGAATTGAAAACTTAATAAACTTTGTAAACTCATGATTTTGTGAATTTGGAACCCAAGACAATAATATTTTCATATAAAAGTAAAACAAAGAGAAACAAAACGTTTTAAATAATAATGATTTGGTTTATTGAGAACAATAAGAAAATATTTACAATTTAAATGGATTACAGGCATTGCCAATATAGTGCTGGAAAATATTACAAGTATTTTGACCTTTAGAACTTTATTTAGTTTACAACAACACACAATTTCTCTAGTTACTGTTATTGAGTATCCCTCATAAACTTTGTCAAATGATTTGTTCTAACAAACAAACTAATAACATAATAATTACACATAATAGCAGGCAAAGGCTATTCAATACAAAATTTCAATCTCTTTTAAACAATTAGAGATTTCAAAATCTTTATACTTTAATTGGAACAATTCATAACACTACAGTGTTATCTAGCAATCAGAATAACACACAACTAGATTTGTTTTTAAAACCCTAAGCTTAACAAATGCTAAGCTGGAAAAGCATATTCAGCATATATTTGAAACATTACCACTAGTTTATACTGACATGACTAATATTATAGCTAGTGATATATTTAAATCAGACTAAGTTAATTTTAAAATTAAACTAAATTAGATACATGGGTCATTCACTCATCAAAGGTCATTTATACACTTTTAAATAAATTTTGTCCACATAAAACTATAACCCTTAATGTTTTAAAATTAAAAATGTAACAGACTTACAAATCCAGTGGTGAAACTCTAGATGAAAATGTTAAATTTAGCATGTGTGAATTGCCACTTATACCATATGCATAATTTAATATACTTAAAAATAAATAGAACTTATTATCTGTTTGCTTGTTGATGATAAAACTATCATATGAACACAATTCAAACATTGATATATCCATAAGCATTAAAAATAGCTATCACTACCTGAAGAAACAAAGTTCCTCAAACATATCTTGTCATCACAAATCTAAAACAAATGCAACATCACCTACTGTGGTGGAACTAGCATTAATTCATCATGAATGATAGGCTAAAATATAAGAACATATAGACTCCTCAGAGCTGGAAAAGAATGTGGTGGCTTTCCAAAATACCTAACACTGAGGCAGAAACTAAGATGCCTGGACCTTGTCTACAGTGCACCAAGACCAGGAAAGTATGATCCTCTTTCATGGGATTCCAATACTTAAAAATGTGATCATCATCAGTGGAATATATATATATATATATATATATATATATATATATATATATCCATATATATATATATATATATATATATATATATATATATAACCCTCTATAGGCACAAGTACTATCAATTCATGAAAATACAATACAATAAGGATGGAGGACCTTGTCTATTCTGTAAAGCATACTCAAAATTATTAACTAAGCCTAACTCTATGAAGGTAACAAATACTAACTAATGACAAGATATAGACTTCACCTGAATTAACTAAGTTATTTCTAAGAAGTTTTAGAAATACAAAAAATGTATATTCAATGTAAGAACCAACAAAGCAAAAATATGTGTCAAACGACCACTATAACAAATACTTTAAAATTAAATGCATATAAAATTCTAGGCAAGGCACAATGCACACATAATAAAATATTCAATACTAAAATATAGTGACTAGTGTACTTTTAAAAGATTGCAAATTAAATGTGAGAATATTAATTCTCAATGCATATAAAACATATTTGCAGTTATTATTAATATAGCATTCATAAAACAAATAAATGGAAATTCTCTGATAAACTTCTTTGGCTGGTTTAAAATAAAACTGAGTGAAACACCCCACATATAATAAACTAAGACTGTAATATCTAATTTTTCTGTGAATAAAATTATCAAATAGAATTAACTTGTGAAACACTTATAAATCTAATAAAATTTACCTGAGAATGGCAAAATATTTGCTCATTCTAATAAACCCATTATGCTTTAAAAGTATAACCATATTTTACCTGATATATTTAAGCAAATAGTGTTACACAAAATATATAGCATAAATATTTTTATGGCTTCTTTTATTTAAAAAACAATAAAATAGACAATAAAATAAATATTACAGTAACTCAAGTTCATAGTTCAGCTCCATAATGGTTTTTCCATTAAAGATAAGTAGATAATTTATTAACATTAATTTATCTATCCATATTCAAAGCTTCAGTCAAAATATCTATAAACATGGCAATGATTTCCGAAATGAAAATGTTCAATAGTTCTTTAAAAATATTTTTACTTTCTTTCTTTAAAGATAATTTAAAATAGTTCAATAATAAAAATAGGCCATCATTGGAAAATAAATTCTTCAGCTGAGTACACTTTTCTAGAATCCTGGTTTCAAACACATCATAATATATAGCTTTATTTCAATTTCATTATTCACTTTTTAGGCAAATGCATTTTTTTTTAAATATACAGCTTTTTTAAAAAAAACATTTTTAAAATATATTTCAAGATGTGTTTTTTTCAAACAAATTTTCTTTACTCTTTTATACACAAGAGTAGACTTCTTTTATAATTAAAAATGTTCCTTGGTTTATGAACTAGGACTAACTGTCACTAAGTTATTCATAAGAAATGGCAAATTTAACAATTTATTATGTATTTAATAAATACAAGTTCATTATTAATAATTGTAGTTTATTTTGAAAATGTGTTTCCAAATAACCTCCTCTTCCTACTGCTGATCATAAAATGAGAATTATTATTTTAAAGTAAATATTTTCCTCTGTTTGTATTAATCTAAAATAAATTAATTCCATTTCAGGTTAAAGTATACATAATAACTTTTAGTTCTTTATCATTTATAAATTCATTCTGAATTAATTGTAGCTTAAAATATTTGTCCAACACTTTCTTGAATTAGATAATTACTATCTCTTATTCAATAACTTTCAAAATTCGACATTAGGAAAGATTAATATTCAATTACAAAATGCATAGTCGATAAATTTCATTCTTCTTTAACATAATGTAGTATATTTTCTTTTCTAAATTTATTGTTTTAGAAATAAGCATTATTCTGGTAAGAACATATTTAAATGTAGATATCAGGTTTCAATAATGAATTATCAAATTTAAAGTCAATTTTAAATTACGAGGAAACTGACACATTTTCATTATTATGAATTTAAACAAATTGAATGTCCTTCAATTCTCCTCACATATATTTTAATTTAATAAGATAAATACTGAGTATTCTACAGCTAATATAGTTCAGTACAACAGAGTGTTTAGCCATATAAATAATTAATGGTTTGTATTTTAATTTCACTTTCCAATAAATAAATAAAAATAAATAATATGAGAATAAAATGAGAGATGCAAAATTTCCTCTAAACATTTTTGTTACTATAGTTTCATATTCTAATTGAAATTTGAATATCAGAAAATGATTACCTTTTCTTTAACCTTTCATAACTGTAAGACAATTTAACATAACTGTTGTAAAAACATACTTTTACTTTTTAAACAAAATAAAGTTTTAAAGAAAATTACAATTCTTTTTTTAAATAAAGAGAAGTTCTGGATTGAGCCATACATTGATAACCAACATTTGACTCTTCAACACCCCTATTTATATCTGATAATTGTATACCTCCTTCTTTTGTATGTCAACTTTCTTAAAACCAATGAAGTTATTTTTTATTAAACTTTAACATTTTTGACAGATCAGCTGTGAAATTGATTTACTAATGTAACTGATTTAATTATATAAAAATCACATGACTTAACATCTGCAAAGTCAAAAGTTTATTATTAACTTTTACTATGTAATATTTTTAAATAATATTATATAAAATAAAATAGCAATAAATATAAAAATTCAAGCTAGTTTTATTTATCCACTTTTAAATATATATAATTCTAATAATTTTATTCATTCATGTGTTTTTTAAATCAATATTACAATTAAATCACTTATTAATCCCCAGTTTATGCGTCTTCCACCATGCACACATATGCGTACACACAGGTGACCTATAAACATGAACTTACACTAATTACCTAAAAGTTATTTTTAAAACTACAAAATAAAAATATTAATGAATATTAAATTCAAAATAACTTTATAATTTAAATGCTAATCTAAATTACACTTTTTAAATATTACTATACTGTTTTAAATAAATTTTACAGATTATTTTTAAACTAATTTAATATTATTTATTCCAATTATTTACAATATCTATTTATTATAATTTAGACACTAAAATGAATTAAGCAATAGTTACTTTAAAATACATTTAATATTATTTATCAGTTCACAACTATTTCTGATATTTCCTTTAAGTAAACTTACTATTTTACAGAAGAGAGGCCTGCTATTCCCTATCTCATAAATGGTCCATGTAACATCTGCATATAAATTTGCATAAAATTTGCATTGTTATACAGTTATTAACAGAATAACTCACCATGAATATGGGACTGTAGACTGCCCCAAAAGCGCTTGGCAGTAAAAAAAAAATTGACAATTTATTAATAGCTTCATTACCTGTGCACAGAGCATATATATATATATATATCATTAAACTAATTACTACATGTTACTATTGAAATATTTTCACATGATCCTATAAACATTTAATAACTATTACAATACCACATAATATTATTCTATTCTATCCATTAACTAAGTTAACTTCCATTTTTATCATTATTATTTTTTTGAATCAGAAAATTTCAACAAAAAATTAAGCTAAGATAAACTCTGGCACCTGTTGGAGCCAAGTGAAGTTTCGCTTATGTACAATATCTTTTAAAAGTTTTGATATTTGATATCATAGAAGGCTATAAAATGATTTCAGGATTGATAAATATATTGTGCACCCATTTGAAAGTCATGCAAAAAGTTGATTGGGTTTGTATACATGATTTTTGTGAAAATGAATATTAAACAGTTAATGATTGTTTTTTGTTATTGTAAAAATTAAATAATCTTACATATATATATATATATATATATATATATATATATATATATATATATATATATATTACTCAGTTTTATTTACTAACTGCACATGTAATTAACATGAAAAAATTCCATGTTTTGTATATGACCTGAACTGATCTTATATCATTCAATGACATCATGTTGACTATTGAGAATACTCTCAAAAGATAAGATCAGTACAGCACATATATTAAAATTGGAAATACTTTCATTTTTATTGCATATGATCATTGCATTTAGTAAATAAATCTGGATAATACATACTTTCTAACAATTCATAATATTAACATATAACAAATTGAAAAGTTTTAAAAATTTTAATATGAATAAGAAAATATTAGAAATAAAAGTGAATATAAAAACATCTTCATTCTTTCTATCTAAAACACTTAATATTGGTCTATATAATTCTAATGTATGTTTAAGGATAAGGTGCCCCCCTCCTCATTTTTCAAAATTCTATATCTTGTGTTTGAGTTTGAGAGTATTCTCAGTAATCAACATATTATTTAGATATTATAAGATTATTGTTGCATATATAATAAAGCTGGGAATGCCTTTTATATATATATATATATATATATATATATATATATATATATATATATATATATATATATATATATATATATATAGTACCCACACTTCAAGGAACTATGTACTAACAATCAATTAATCTAGCCCAGATAAATAATTATGTTCATCTAAAATGTATCTAATAAATAATAACTATATTCCTTAATACTATCTGTTATTAATTAGTTAAAACTAACAAATAATAATATGGTTCTATTTCTTAAATTAAATAAATAAATATTTAATAAAAATCATGAGACTATGAAATGAGTTTACAAGTGGCAAAACTAATATTTTGAGCCAATATCCCACAGGATATCATCTCAATGGCATAAGAATACTATCCTTACTCTTATTACTTAAACAATAAATCTATAATACTCCTATGACTTTAATAAACATTAATTAAGTAAATGACTCTTAATAAATTAATTTGAATATCTCTATTAAAATGATTTAGCTCAAATTATCTCAGGTTCTTTTAAAATAATTCTAAAATAATTATAACTTTTGTAATTAAGTATGATAAGGGATTTAATATCATTCCTAACTACATCTAACTAATACTAATAATAATAAAATAATAATACTAATCTTCAATTTATAATTTAATATCATATCTTTTCTACGTGTAATATTAACCATGTATAACCAATAATAATAATGTAATGTAATCTTCTATTCACCATATGGCATCTTAAACAAAATTTATGGTATGATCTTATAATCTGAGAATATGTGGTAATCACTAATAATATAATTCTGTGTAAATCTTTTGTGGTTATTCTATGACAATTATAATGATATAATAAATAAAATTTCTTAAATAAAATCATATCAATAAAACATTACAACTCTTAAATAACAACTTTATTTATGTTGTGCAAATATTATATTTTAATTCTAATTATCTGTGATTATGTAAATGTGATGGGAAAAATTGAGTCGACACCAAGATTTATAACAAAACTTAACAAATTTATTAATAAGCTTTATATATTTTGTGGGTTCATCCGTGTTAAAAACTTTTAATATTAATATACTGACGTTTCGACTTGGATGGCTTGTGTGACCAAGTCGAAACGTCAGTATATTAATATTAAAAGTTTTTAACATGGATGAACCCGCAATATATATATATATTAAATAAAATAAATATCAGATACAAGGAAAAATTTGCTTTATAAAATTCTTATTATTAAAATATTACCATAATATCTTTATGGCCTACATTAAGTTTATTTAATTCAGTATATTGCAAAAGTATTATTTAAATTATTACTTCAACATACATTTATCATTTACTATTTAGTTTTTTAAAAATACTTTTACTATCTCATATAATTATCCTTAACCTATTCATAATGTAAATAATCTTAATTAATAATATATTCATTAATCTAGACTGCTTACTACTCATCAATATAATGTTAAATAATATGTAAGAATTGATGTGTTATTATTATAGAACAATAATAATATAAAATTATGATCACTTATATTTTCCAAATGTGATTTAATTATATCTCTTTTACTTGTAAAAATATGCATTAAAATTGAATCTTTTTTATTATTTAATGACTAAATAATATCTTTAGAAAACACACTTTATTCATCATTTATTTATTTGTAATACACAATAATGAGTCCCAAATATAAAAAAGTTTATGATTCATTATTAACAAGTTATAATCTTGTGCTCTTTACACTTACTTATATCCTTACTTTAAAACAATATAACCCATTTTATCTTCTTTAATAATAATTCTTCCTTTTAAACTTATTCATCATTTCATATTTTGAAATACCGTCTTTTAAGATGCAATCCGAACAATATTGATAGTAAATACACAAGTAGGTATATGAAATAAATTAGATTTTAATTTAATAGCACTTCTACTAAATAACGATCATGGTCATAGTGTATCATAAATAAGGTATGACTATTTTAGTTCATTACCTCTATTAATAAACATAATGTCCAAGCTATTTATTCAGCTCTATGGAACATTACAACTTCAACATACAAAAATAACACTACCATGATCATATACAAGCTATAGGGCTAATTTATCTATACTTGTACAATAACCACTATCATCTCTACTTATTCCCATATAAACAACCCTACATAAAATATTATCTTGGTCCCATTTAACTTAATCCCAAGCTTACATAGCTAAATCTATTCTTACATTCTTATAACAATAAACAAATTCATGTCTAAAATAACCATCTAACCAATTGATAAGAAAAGATTATTTTATCTCTTAGTAACTTTACACATAAATACAAACAATCAGTATCATATCCCAGTTTATTATTTTATCACTTAAAATAAACCTTAAATTTAGTTATAATAGAATCATATACTTATATTTTCTTATATTAAAATGTACTTGTAATATTACTAAAAGTATGCATATTTTTAACATGAATCAATAAATTATATGCCATGTGTATGTATTGTGTTTTTCATACTCGTTTCATACATCCACACTAAAATATACAATAATAAAATACATAAGAAAATAATCAATACTTTTATAATTGTTACCATCAATAATACATCTTCATTGTCGATTGTTCCATTAATATTTCTGGATCACAAACTAAATAAAACATTATTTAAATATCACCTATTCCACATCATCATACTTTAAAATATTGAACTTTTTTTTAAATTATTAAAGATTTTTTTTATATAATAATTAATTACTAAGTTAGTAAATAATTTAATGTTCTATGTTCCTACCCTACTTCTAGTTTATAAGCATTATGATAAAGGTTAGTAAAATAAAATTTAAAATTATATTTACAAGAAACTCTGACAAAGTTCATTATAGAAAATGTCCTTCTCATCTCATACAGCATTTGTTGACAAAAACACCTTCCTTTAATGCAAAAAAAAAACATGCATGCTCTAATAGTTTAACTTTCATGACATGTCCAACAGTTCTTTTAAAGAATGAAGAAAATAAAATAAAAATAAGTCGACTTGTAAAATATTCCAATTACAATCCAAATAGTTCAGGGTTATTCTTTTAATTTCAACAGAAATTATTAAATGCATTTTTAAATCCTCTATTAGGACTTATATCTTCTAAAATTATACTGCTTTCAGTTAAATTTTCTACTGGTCAATGTTCCTGGATACAACATCAGCGTTCAACTACGGTACTTATCATACTTTTAAATATTTTATAAATACTTTTCTGAAAATCTTTTGTATGTCCAGCATACAACAACTAACATATTTTGAATATTTTTTTTAATGTAATATAAATTATTTTACAAATAATCTTCATTTTTAAATTTTTTTAAAATTATATTTTTTCAAAAATCCATTTCCAATATTTCTTCATAAAGAAATATTTCAGCATCTTAAATAATTGTTATTTTTACAATAACAGTTTTTTTTTTGCTTTTAAAACTATTATTTTTTAAAATAGCTTTCAGAATAAAAGATTTCATGTTTTTTTTTTCTTTCCACCTCTGATGAGATTTTCTGAATCTTCTCCATGAAGTTCTGTCTATTAACTTTGCTATTAAATTAGCACGATTGCTCAACATAGGTAAAATTATGTGCCTAGCAGGGAAATAATAATTCAATAATCCCCTTAATAAATTTAAATTCAGTAATGACTTCTCCATGTTTAAGCTGATGTTAAATTAGATGAAATAAATAAGCAAGTAAGAAATTACTTAATCTTTTAGCAACATATTGCCATATCATGATCTTACAATAATAAATTACTGTACATTTAGAATTTTAAAGTAAATAAAATTGACTATTATTTTAACAATTAATTGACTGAAGTTGTGGTAACACTAACAATGTTATAATAGTAATCTGCAAAATTTGTGCAGCTCTTATATACTCAAGCCTCCTCCACATCTGATTGGCCAAATTAAACAATACTTCCTATGACCCTGGGCAAACAAATGCTGGGTTAAAGTTAAAACAAATAATAATTTACTAATATTTATTTTTTATCATATCATTTAATTCTTAATTAATTTTCATATTTTATTTACACTTAACAAATACTCTAAAATAACTTTTAAAAATCACATTATAATATTTATTACTATTTTCATCCTTCTTTTAAACAAAACATATTTATTTTCAAAATAAAATACAAATCTGATTTTCTTTATTATATTCACTTTAAAAACCCAATTTAGTATTTATAACAGTTAATATTATTTTATTCTGTGATAGACAAATCTAATATTTTTAAAACTTATATTACAATTTTAAAATAGTTTTACTTTATTAAAAAATTTTGCAAGCACTCCTGTGAATATCTACACATGAGACACTAACAATTTTAAATGAAAATAAAATAAATAATTTATTTTATAAAATATTACATAAAAATAATATTATAGTAAAATTTTAAATAATTATTCCAATATTATAAAATCAAATATAAACTTTTCTCCCACATTATTACTTTTAATTAAATGATTTTTTTTAAATATAACTACTAAATACAATTATTATTATTAAATATTCTACTCGTTTAACTTTAAATTACTACTTTTAAAATTTACTTTAATCATTTATTTATAAGACTCACTAAATCAGTATTGACTATGGCCAGTTATCCCAACCATACAATCTTATAATGATTTTTAGTTGACTGTTTTCTTTCAACTACTAACACAATATTATACAGCAATTATTTTACGTGCCCTAACTAGATTATTAAAAGATCATCAACACATAACATACATCATTCCCTTACTTAACTTTGAAATTTAAAATTTTCCAGTAAATTGATAGAAATAATCCATCCTTACCTAAACAAAAGGGTACAATATATATATATATATATATATATATATATATATATATATATATATATATATATATATATATATATATATATATATATATATATATGATCACTAGATGGAGCCTTACAGATAGCTCTAAACAAGCTTTGTTTTTATAAGTTCCGAAAGAGATAGAATTTAAAAATCTCTATTGTTATTCTGACTTCCAGACCAGCTAGTTTCTAGCTTATGGCTTATTTCAGTGGAGGGCTGGGAGACTAGAAACTAAAACTAAAATACCAACATCAAAGGCAGCACTTATAAAACACATTTCTATCAATTTGAAAGCATGAAATTATCAGACACATAAATGTCATCAAATCCAGCTTGACAAACTAGATAGTTATATGGGTCTTAATTCAGCTCAGTCTCACTGTATAGTAATAGCCTCTGAAATATATAGCATTGCAAAAACTTTCAAAAGTACAATTATAATAATTAAAATGTTATACATTTTGTAACTTGTTTATAAGCTTGCATTTTATGATCACTACCTGGAGGCTTTACCTAAACAAGCTCTGATATTATATGTGCTGAAAAAGATGGAGTTTAAAATCTCTATCATTATTCCCACCTCCAGTCCAGCTTAAAAACAAGTTACAAAATTTATAACTTGTTTTAATTAATATAAGTCTACCATTGAAGGTTTTGCAATGCTATATATTGCAAAGGCTAATGCTATATGGTGAAACTGAACTGAATTCAGACCCATACACCTATCTAGTTTGTTAATCTGAATTTATCATGTGTCTGATAATTTCATGCTTTCAAATTGATAAAAACATATTGTATAAGTGCTGACTTTTGAGTTGGTATTTTAGTTCTACTTTCTAGTCTCACAGCCCTCTATGAATGTTAACCATAAGCTTGAAACCAGCTGGTTTGGAAGTGGACATAAAGATAAAAATTTTAAATTCTATCTCTTTTGGCACTTATAAAAGCAAAGCTTGTTTAGAGCTAATGGTAAAGGTCCATCTTGTGATCATAAATTGCAAACTTAAAAACAAGTTATTAAATTTATAACTTGTTTTAATTATATATATATATATATATATAGTAACAGTCAGAATCGTCTATCTCGCTAACACACTGCAGAATTCAAATCCCAAACACAAAACTGAACATTCTAGGAGGGGTTGCCTTCTAGATATACTAAGTTCAAATCTAAAGTCCAAATTTCACAGCACCATCTATGTGATAACGCATCTGATGCCACTACTAGTACAAACTTTGACCGGTGCCTGGTGGTCAGGGAGAAACAAAAGACTCTATACTAAAAGAAGCTTGGGTGGCTAATTAACGTCTATGGATTTATAAAAGAAATGCAGAATATATATATATATATATATATATATATATATATATATATATATATATATATATATATATATATACAGAGACAGTGATAGGGATCAAATAAAATAAGAGATCAAATTTAGTTTTAAATAATTTCACAAAATTTATTTATATAAATTATATATATAACACCACTGTCTGCTTATATGATTCAGGCATGCATATTAAATAATTGTTGGCATTATATTCCAATAAATGGCAAAAGGTTTTAAAGCAAAGTGATATATTCTATTCCTCAGGCTAATAGCATTACGATAATGTGCTTGATGAGATAGGAACATGTGTGAGGTGCTTTGAGCAATTATAAAAGTCTAAGAAAATATTTGAAAATTAAGTGTTCTAAAATATTTATTGATTTCAAGAATAGCATGGACAAAAGCTAACTAAGAAACAAAATGGGAATGCGATCAAAGCATTTATTTGAGAATAATAATAATAGAATTGCATTGGGAGGTCAGTATTGCTGATAATGAATTTATTAAAGTTGGAGGGTATGACACATTTAAGTCACAGATGCTTTGTAAAATAAATATGAAAATAAAACAATAATGGAATATTTGGAATGATTAAGGAGGGCATTTTGCCGCTAACCCATAGGAAAGTATTTTATGAACTGCCGAAACTTAGCGACTGGGTGACGATTGCGTTTAATTCCCAGGTGTGTCATTTGGGGACACACTCTGCCTGGAAACCACAGAAAGTGAAGAGACGGCCTTAGCCATGTATAGAATCCTTGGAAAAATAAAACAAAGTGGTCTCAACAACCAATTCATTTACTAGCAATACGAGACGAGTGTATACAAAACATACTGCATGGGTTTTACTTGAATTAAGGGAAATGCCCAATCAAATTCTCAGAAATTCATTTAAAAGGGTCCGCACATTCTCGACATCAATGATGAACTTTGTAATTAAAATAGAACACAGTAATTAAAATAGGAAAATGCATGCTTGCGGGTTTGAAAAGTAAGTATAGATTTATATATGCAATCATGCATTAGGGGACACATTTAATCATTGACCTCACACATACTCTTATATTAGATTAAAATCAATAACATGTAGATTATAAACTATGTGATTATATTATATATTAAAGAAAAGAATCGCCCTCGAACGAGTGATTTGCAAGATAATAAAATTGGAAAATTATTTAGAAATTTAAAATATGCCTTCATAGTGGTGTCTTATTTTCATCAAAGGGAATAATTCACTCAGTCAAAGATGATTCTGATACATTATCATAATAAAATAACAGAAAGCTTAATCAATAGAAAATATTAACCCAAGGATTAAGAGCAAAAATGTTGATTATATTTAAAAGAAATGCATAATAAAGTTATGTGAAGTATCAGAAAACAATTTAGAATAGCTATAGCATGTTAGTTGTCACAAGAGCTCTTGGGTTGATTTAGGGTTACCTCTGGAGAAGCATTTTTAGTTAGATTGATGGTCAGCAGGTTTTTTTATATAAATTAACAGCAAAATCTGGAAATGTTCATATTTTTGGCAGCAGCAGCAGTTCCGGGTTCCTTATGTGATAGCTTCCAATGGTGTGGAGCAGTGGCCAGCTATTCCAGGGGACATAGCCATCTTGATGCCTCTACTCTGTCATGTCAATCTTAGCAAATTATTAGAATAGAACTCAGAATGATTTCTCTTTGAAACATTAGAATGGAGAACAAAAGAAAACCCTCCTTTTTATAGTAGAAATTAACAATAGAACTGCCCTGGAGCATTACAAAAATATATTGGACTTATCAGCTGTAATTAAATCTATCCGAATGTCTAAAGGAATGCAACATTAATTTCTTTTGTTAATTTCCCTGTCGACATTCGAATTACAAACAAGATTTAATTAAAAATTACTTTTACTAATTAAAGAAAACTTTAAGTGGACAGCTGCTGTTTTTAGATAAACTTATATAACATTAACTAATTAAACTATTGTCCCTCATTTATTTTAAGAGAAATATTTGGGATAACCTTTATTAAATCAAACGAAAATTATTTTACTTTTACATTGCAATATTTGAATCTATTTACTAAACGAATATTTACTAAATAAGTTTTATTTTAAATCAAAATATATTATGACGGTAATATATTTGTAAATAGATTCAAACAAAATAACTTTAACAATTTATAATTTTGATATGTTTTAAAATGCAGATCATAGTGTGTGTGCAATTACGACTTATATAACCTACTTTTTAATAAATCAAGATTATGTGAACATAGAACGCTAAAATGGCTGCTTGTTTAAAAGTTTGAACTCGTAGCTGTCTTAACTTTAAGGTAAGTTTAGATAAAAAATAATTTTTATAAAAGCAAATCTCATTATAATTTGCCTTTAATGACTTCTACGTCTAAAATGTTAAGGAAAAAGAAGTATAACAGTCTACCAGATATTGACAAGTTTAACACGAATTCTTGCTTAGCAACATCCCAAAGTAAAACAGTTAAAACTGAAATATCAAAAAATGTAAAATCTAATGCATATATCAGTAAAACAGCTAATAATTCTGTTGTTCTTAATGAATTTAAAACAAATAGCCAAACAAATAATCATGCAAATAACCAAGCAAAAAAAATGCAAAAAAAAATAATATGAAAGCTTCTAATAATATAAAAGCTTCTAATAAGAAAAAAAGAACCCTGGAAAACACTGATAGTTTTCATTCCTCAAATAACGTTCATACATGGGGTGAACAAATGGAACTAAATGAAAATAATAATAATAGTAATAATATAAATATTAGTCCTCCCAGCAAAATGCGCAAATTTAAATCTCTAACATTCCTTAGTGATAGCAGTGTATCTGTCGCTATTAACACAGCGGAAATTGCATCATCAGAACAAAAGAATCAAAAAGCTATAACAAAAATTAAAAACGATTCTACATCAATTTCCAGTAATCCAACGAAATTTATAGATATTAACTCAATTGTAAATAATATAGAAACAAATAAAACTAAATATACTTCTTTTAGCAAGCTTAATGATTATTGGTGAAAGATATTTGCAAATAGTCTCTCTCCTTCCACATCCATTATTAGTATAATAGAAAACTATGATCCAGCAGACAATGAACCAATTTTATCTCGTCCTTCTCTACCTGATTATCTAGAGGAACTGCAAAAGTATAACATGATAAAAAATATAAAATCGACAGCAACTTTCCCAGCTAGATCTTTTATATGCTTAGAATATTTTTCAAAACAACAACGCGAAGAAGCAGAAAAATCCGTAACACATTTAAATTTTAAAAAAATATATTACGTCACCAAAGATCCTAATCCAATAGTTTATGATCGCATCATGCATACACCTCCAGACTTTACAGATGTTGTGCTACAAAAAAAACATATCAGAAATTTCACAGATAATAAATATCTCAAGAGAGCTCACACCAAATATAAAATTTGAGATTCCAACAAACTGCTGGAAAATTACACTAAAAATGAAACCTAATCATAAACCAGATGAACTTCCACATGGAATTTATATGAGATCCATCCCCATCACAATTAGTATTAAAGGTCGTCAACCTCTATGTTTCAAATGCTCCAGAATAGGGCATATAGCTTCACAATGTAACATTGGTAACTGTTTAAGTTGTGGCAAAATCGATAGACTTGGTCACCTTTGTAGTAAAAATAAGGAAAAGTTATCATGGGCCAGCGTTGTTTCAAAAAATTACACTCTCCCATCAACTACAGAGGCAATTCAACTCTAATCTTCCCAATAATGAATCAACCATAACTCTCCCTAATCAAGAATTTAGTATAAATAACCGTTTGCCTGACATGCATTCACAGCATAATTACCAATCACAAAACTCAATTTCCATTGATGATCCACAGGAACCATTAATGGATTTGAATAACAGTTTGACACAAAGTTCATCTTTAAGCCATAGCCAAGACTCTTTGTACAGTAAAAACTATCCTGAGATAACAGTAAAGCAAAATAGTGTACTAGTAAATTCGGATATCAATCTTACAAATGACAATAGTAAAAAAATTAAAATATCTAATTGTGATACTAAGCACACAAACAAAAAGCTTAAATCAAACTCATTAAACATTGAACATGTCTAACATTAAAATAGCCACAATAAATATACGAGGTATTAACTCATATAACAGACTCTACAACTGATTCAATTCTTAAATAATCATAATGCTGACATTTTTGTCATAACAGAAACAAAAATTAGCAAAGTAACCAATCCAACCACATAATTAACACTCTGCATAGCAAATACATTTTTACATACAAGCCAAACATCAGACCAGCTCAAGGTGTTGCAATTCTAATAAAGAATCAATTTCCAGTGACAAAACTTAAAATAATACTTTTATCAGTTAATTCAATAATTATCTCCTTTTTGTTCCATTCACAGCTTTACTATATTATAGGAATATATTCATGTCAAAAGGCAAAGGATGGTGTTGATACCCTACTGGTTGTGCATAACAAAATACTACATAAGACCAGTACAGTTATCATGTGTGGTGACTTTAACTGCAGCTACAATGGTTTGCCACTCTCCTTGAAAGCCAAACTTTCACAAGTTGCCCTGCTGCCATTAGCACACCTATATCCAACAAATGCTGTTACATTCATGGGTGCACAAGGATCCTCTCTCATAGATCTATTTTTTAGTTCTTCTATAAACCTAAAAGCCTCAATTCATCTAACTGCAGTCTCATTTTCTGACCACATCTGTGTAACACTCATGCAAAAATGCCCACATAACAAACTATATATAAATTCTCATATAAGAAACAACTCCCTAGACAATTCAAACTTACCATAGATGATTTCTGTAATATATTAATAGTAAGCAACCACCTACATCAGATGAAAAATCTCTCTCCAATTGAAAAATGGTCTCAACTCAAAAAAATACTAAACATGTGCTGTTCAGATCGCCTATCACACTATAACTCTAATAACCTTATAAAACAACGTATTGAAGACATAAATTCAACCCTTAAAGCTATAACAAGGTTTTATGAGGCAAAAGATCTTATCTATAAGCTCCAATGTGAAAACAAACATTTAACTCAGTTATATAACCAGAACAACATGGTTATAGGCTGAGAAAAATTTTACCAAATCTATCAGCACTAACAAAAACCACAATAAATTATGCAAAATTTCCAATCCCATATGCTTGTGGCATTTCCATTCTATCAAAAGATAATTCTCTCCTCTCTGGTACTTATGTTGATGAGGCACTTCTGCACCACTTGAATATTTCCCTTAAAAAATCTCATAGCTCTTCACAGTTATTTACAAATGAGACAAACTGTACACAAAATTACTACATATCTAAACAACACGTTTTTGATGAAATAGTGTACTTAGAACAACATATCTCGCTAGCAAATGGCCTCATTCCAGCTAACATATGTAAGCAAATGGAATACATTATATCTCCTTTCCTACAGAAATACTACAATCAACTTTGTTCGAAGGAATATCACATCCCTAACTTATCAACAAATATAGTATTCTGTATAAGAAAAAACTCTAAAAATCTACATCCAACAGTAAATGATTTGCGTCTCATTACCTTAGAAGACATTGATCAGAAAATGTTTGCTAGAATTATACTTAAACAGTTAAATATCTATGCTTTACCTAAAATTTCCCCTTCACACTTTGCAGTCAAAGGGCAAAAAGCATCTCAAGCAATATTATTAGCACAAGAAGCAATACTTTATATTAAACAAAACAAACTAACAAACTATGTGGCATGCCAGGTAGACTTTAAGTCTGCCTTTGACATTGTAAATTGGAACTTCTTATTCTCTGTACTTAATCAAATGCTTGAAAATCATACACACCTTGTTACAGCTATTAAAAACTATCTTAACAATAGAATGATTAGACTAAAAAATTACATGAGACTCTCTCTACCCTTTAAGCCAAGTAGAGGTATTTCACAAGGGTCTCCACTTGCATCATTACTTTTTGCGATATACATAGACCCCTTGATTAAGGACATAGAGCAATGCATAGATGGTATTTTTCTTCCACACTTAGGCACAACTGTTAAGATCATTTCATATGTTGGTGACGTTTTGATAATATTCAGGGACCTGCAAAATATACCTATGCTACTTCATAAACTTAAGAAATTTGAAACTATAACAGGATCCACAATACAAATAAACAAATCATCCTTATGGCAAATTGCTACCGGTCGCAGTCTTCCATCACACTTTACAGGTTCATTTTCTTCATTTCTTGGCATACCTATTAATCTCTCAAAAACACAACTAAGTCATCACTTAAATCTTCTTGTCATGGACAAATTTAATAAAAAAATAAAGTGCTTCAACTCAAGATTACTGTACCCTATAATGAAAGTTCGTATCATCAATGCCATTCTAGGAGGTATTCTTGCCTATTACAGCCCTTGGATGCATCTTGAAAAAAAAACTATTAAATATTTCATGAGTATAGCAAAAAAAATATATATGGGGATCAACATCGCATCTTCTATCAATAGAAAATACCTGTTTTCCAATTTGCAAGGGTGGGCTTAACCTAATAGCTCCTCAATCATTCACCTCCTACATTAGAGCTAAGATGTACATCGTTACCACTACTAATCCCTTTTTAAGGACAACTCCTCCACCTCTACTTCTCCTTGCTATTACTCCATATGCAAATCGCCACTTTTTCACTGATCATGCCATTGAGCATGCTGATTTACTGGACAATTATAATATTAATACTCTAATTGGTTTGTCATACAAACATCTAAAAAAAATTAATTATCCCGATAGACAACTTTGGTCAACACTATCTACTGCAAGAACACTGACTAAATTTCAAAATTTGTATGTGCCTCACTCATGGTTAAAATTCCTGTATAATCTGCTACTTGATGTAATACCAACAAAGTTATTTCTCATAAATCGATTTAAACTAAACATTGATCCTACTTGTATACTATGCAATTTGTTCCCGGAAAATTCATCACATATCTTTGAGACATGTCCATTCTTTTCAACCTTACGCTGCTTTGTATTCCACAAAGACACAATTAATTTAAAAAATATCCTAATAAATAATATAAAGAAATTAAAACCATTCAATGCCCTTGTAACCATTCACACTCTAAGAACAATATGGCTTGCCCATTGTGCTGTAATATTTGATAACAAAAAATACAATGTACTTAAAAAAAATAACAAAGAATGGTATAACATTTATCTTTATGCTCAGAAATATATACCTAGTAATGTCACAAGAAAAATATGGCAAAGCAATGTATTCCTTAGTTGCTCATTAATGCCATCATAGTAATAATCTTGTTTTAAATCATTATATTCTAAAAACATCCTAAGAAATTAAAAATTAAAAAAAAAAAAATGTAAAAAGCTCTTAATGTAAATATACTAATTCTTGTAAATATTTTGTTACTAATAAAGTTAAAAAAAAAAAGATTATGTGAACATATATGTAATCTATAATCTTTTATTTATTTGGGAATGAGTTATATATATATATATATATATATATATATATATATATATATATATATATATATATATATATATATATATATATATATATATATATGAGCATTGTACTCGTGGTTTAAAATTAGGCAGGTTTTTCAGTATATAAGTGTATTGCAGACACACTACGATAGAATGAGGTTCAAACTAAGGTATGAGGGTAGGAAATAGGTGAGAAGAGGTGAAACGAAGATCTGCAAAGCAGACCTTACTGTTTCAATATATATATATTGTGCCCTTTTGTATAGGTCAATAATAGTTTATAACAGTCAATTAGTAAAAATTTTAAATTTAGAATATGTTTTTATATGGTAATTGTATTAATTCAATTATGTCTTTAAAGTACAATTTGAAGCTAAAGAAAATACGTAGTATATAAAATTATAGCGAATTATTTAAAAGTAGTTAAGTAAAGTTTAAAATATTGTTTCATATGGTTGTAAAAGCTGGCCATATTAAATAACACAGCTATAAATATTAAAAGTATATTTAATAAATTCGATTTTAATAGTTTAAAACTGATAATTTAGTAAATGCTATGTTTAAATTTATAGTCATATTTAATAGTCAAAATTAATATAGTATATTTTAAAAATAAACTTTATGATGGTGAAAATTATATCTAATTCTATATTTTTAAAATTATTCTTCCAAATTTTTTTATAATTATTTTATATAATATAATAAGTGTATCAATTTTATAAATCTGGGCAGAGAAATAGATTAAAAATCGTCTGTCAAAGTTATTAATCATTTTACTTTTAATGTATACTCTCACACACACGCTTGTTTGAAATAATAACAAAGTTTAAAATATTTTAAAAGTTATATTATAGAATTGGATAGAATTATTGCCTATTATAAAAGCAAATAGTATTAAACATTAAGTTAACTATCGTATGTAATGTTTTAAATAATGTAATAAAGACAAATACATTCATAATATAAAAATTAAATATTTTATTTAAATAAAAATAGATAAATTGAATATTAAGAAATGGAATAAGTTATTAAATGTTATTTTAAAAGTTATTTTAAAAGATTAAAATAATTTAAATAAAGTTATAATTGAATTAAAAGTGGTATTTTAAATAATATTTTAAATTCATTATGTCACGATTTCTAATTTTGAAATTTAATTCTACTATAAACTAAAAATATGTAAATTTGTTCTCAAGCTAAAGTAAGAATTAACCAATAGGAATAGGTATTCTTACAGACTATAAATATCATCATAACTAAGTTATCAGGGGAGATTAATAATGTATTGAAACCAGAGAAAGGTAAATTATAACTATCAAAAAGATAGTATATATTTTTTTAAATCTTTTATTTTAGTCAATTTTTTTACTACTTTCTTATAACTTTATCTGCAAAAAAAAAAAACTAATTCATATTTTTTTTAAAGTTTTTTTTGCAAAAAAAGATAGTGTAAATTAAAAAATATTTTAATAATTTTGTTTAACATGCTTTGTTAAATTTTTAAAGTTCCTTTATCAGTCGTATTTTATCTAAAAAATTAACCTAAACTTCACAATAAAAAATGGATATACTACGAAATAAAATGGATATAAATTGTAATACTGTAAAAAATATGTGAAATATTTATTGATACAGCTTTATTAATATTTCACCGAAGAACTGTTTTGGTATATAAAAACCACAGCTTGGACATTATATGGAGTCTAAAAAATGTATTGAAACATATTATTTATAAGTCTATCCAAGATTTATTTTTAAATAGTAATAAGACAATTATATTTCATGAATTATTTTATAGAATATTATATTCAAAGGAGTAAAATGTTATATACTTTCTGAAGGTAACATTTTTTAAAAATATTTTTCAAGAATTAAATAAAGAACCCAGGAAAATATGTTACAGAAGCATTTTGATATTAAAATATCTGTTCTTTGAATTATTTAAAATGTATTTGGAAAAGATTTGTTCAAAAGTACTTGAAGTTTTATTTTAAAAGAGATTTATAAAAAATAACAAATGAAAGCTTAAATGTATCAAGAAGGAAACATAGATAAAAAGTGAACATATAGTTGAATAAAAGATGGATTCATGGAAATACAAATAGTACTTAAATGTTTATCGAATATTTTAAAAGTTAAATTAGATGGATTGATGCATCAGATATGCAGAGAATATTGGTAGAGAAGTTTAAGAAGCTTCACGGGATTAATTAATATTATGATTTAATAATTATCATCCTAAATACTAAAACCAAGGATTATTTTCTATAAATTTTACTAAATGGATTAATAATTATTTTTATTTTAAACTTTAACGCGCTTGGAGGAGAACATTTTTGGAAAACTCTACAGAAAATAATAAACAGTTTGGACTTATCAGGAACTATCGTCAAGAAAATATGTAATTATAGTTTTGATTCCTTTTATTTTGTTAACCTAGTTTAAATCTAAATTTTTATATAAGATTAGGAAAAACATAAAAACATTAATTTATTAATATTAAAATTTTATAATATAACAATCTAATAATTTAGCTAAAAATATTTTAATATAAAGTGTATGGGTATGAATTTTTTTTTATATCTGCAATGCTCAAGTGGATAAAGGAAGCCTACTGAACACGATGACTAGATAAAGGTTATTGGTAATAATAATAACTATTGATAATTTATAATGTATATTTTTTTTGTTTTCTTTAGATCATCCATAAATAGGAAGAATGAAGTGTAAAAGTTTTTTTTTAATTATATGTACCGCATTTCATACAACATTTTAAAAAATATTATGAGATAGGATTGATTTGAAAGTATGCATACGACAATTTTTTTTTATTAGTGATATAATCCAACATAACAAATAGTTATGTGATTCTTTTTAAAATTTTCATGTTATGGGATATTCATATATTGTCTAAGTAGATTGTATATGATTAAACATACAGAGCAATTAAGTAAGCAACTTTTCTTATGGAATCGTAAGTTTGTTTAACTATTAATGAATTTTATTTATTGTTTTTTAAATGCAGATAGTTATTTATCGATGTAAGATGTGGAAAATCTTGAGAAATAATGTTGAGATAGTGGCTTGGAAGTACTTAGTGAACAGGAAACCAAGATGATGTTTTAAGAAATAGGATGTTATAAGGAATGGAAATAATATTTAGTCTTTATGTGAATATCAGCATAGTTAACAAAGCCCTATGACTGATACACATTTTATTTGGACAGTGTTTATATTTCTTTAAATATTTGATGTTCTATTAAAGCTGAAGAAATGGGTTTAACATCGTCCCTGTACTAGAGGATATTAGGCAGGTAAATGTCATACCTCTTCGCACTGTACCATGATTTTGAGATATGTTAAGAGTAATACTCTAGCTTTCTTCCTTAATCCTATGCATCTGTTTTCACTATCTTTTTTTCATGTAACTGCATCGTTCAGTAAGATATGTTTAAGAGAAATGATAAATAATTTAGAACTTAGGTTATGCTATCGTTTTGTATAAGATTGGTTTATTTGCTTAGAAGGAGTAGGACATTATAACTTAAAATTGAAGATCCAAAGTATCTTAAGGAAAGAAAAGAATCATACAATATATTTTAAATTTTATTTCGGAAATGAAATATAAACTTTTTTAAAATAAAGTATCTAAACAAAGATATTTTCATTAAAGTGATAATAATTTTAAATGCTTTAGTATTATTTTTTTTAAGAGAAAATAAGTATTGCATATTTTAAAATACAATAGTACAAAGTAAATTATGTAAACAATATGCATAGTATATTTTTTGTTTATTGATTAATAGAAATATATTGATGATTACACTTATATCATACTAAAGTAGGGCTTAAAGAAGGATATATTATGATTAGTAAACATTGTGTGATAAATAATAAAATCTAGTACTTAATTTTGGATAATATTTTGTGTAACATCTTTGACTTTGCAAGATGCAATTTTTTATATTTTGAAAAGTCCATACTCATTATAAAATTTTGTTTTTTATAGAATGTTTTTCTAAGTATGAATTTTTAAAATAAGATAGTTTAATAATATTAAGGATAAAATGCTGTTGCTAATAAAGTAGATAAATATATTTGTAATAAGTTAACCATAATGAGAAACCAAATAGTAACATTTTTTTTTTTAATTTTGTTCTAAATCTAAATAAAGATGTAATTGAAATATAAATTATTTTTTATATAACCCGGTAGATCAAACTGTAAAGTAAAAAAGTTAAGGATATCCACTGTAAATAGTGCAAATAAATTGTTTATTTATTTGTTGTTAGTAATAAACTTTGTTAAATTTTGTTATTTCAAAAATTTTGTGTCCGAGTTATTTATTTCTCCACATCGCTGCATGAAATCACGATATATGCATAATAATTGAAACAAATATATAATTTTGCACAAAAGATAAATAGAGAATTATTTTAAGAATTTTAAATATTTTATTGGTATTCATTATAATTAAATAATCATAATCTTACATTATTTTATTGGTCATAAATCAGTTATCACAATATTATATTAAATTATACGCTATCAGTTGCCACACATATTTTGTTTATCAGATTATCATATGCTACCACGTATTTATTATATTATTACATGAAGGTAAAAGATTATATAAAATTATTTTATTATTTTATTATGGTAATAAAAATATAACAAAAAGAAAAGATATCCAGTAGTAATTAAACAATGAAAAATATTATTATTGTTATTTATTATTATTAGTTTCAGTGTAGTAGATTATGACATAAAATCCCTTCTCATATTTTACTACCGTATTTTTTAATTAACTTAGAATAAACTTTATGAACCTGAGATTATTTTATTGAGCTAGATTATTAAATAGAAGATTAAAATTTAATTATTAGTTTAATCTTAGTGAGTAGAAGTTATTAAAGTCGTAAGAATACTATGAGTTTGTTATTTGAATTAGTAATAAAGGGGGGATAGTGTTCTTATGCCATTGAGGTAGTATCCTGTGGGATATTGGCTCAATGTAATCTATCTTGTCACCTATATTTTTCACTTCAAGTCTCATGAAAATATTAAATATTTATTTAATTTATTTTTATAAACTGAACCTTATTCATATTTTATATATGAGCTAGTGAAATATTTTAATTTTAATGCTGAATATTTTAGTTATTAATTATTAACTGAGATAGAACCTGTTTTATTTCATATCATATATTATCTGGAAGTGAAGATGCACGAAAGCAAGGTTAGAATATATATATATATTGTTAATTCTAATATTTTCCTGGATAAAATATGTCATATTATTATTATTATTTGCAGGATATTCTGTGACAGTAAAATGGTTAAATGCTGACATTTCAGTACAATGTCAAGCACCTTCCTCAGAGCATCCTCTTTCACAAATCAAAAGAATGTGTGTGAGATTTAAAATCATGTTTCTTGTTTTCTTTCTTCTCATAATTAAATTATATTGGTTTAGAAGTTTCAAAATTTATTTTCTTTTCCAATAGCTTCTTCCAAATGTTGTTAATCTTCTTTAATTGACACCTCATTATACCGCAAATAATAATAATATGACATATTATATGTATGTTATATATATATATTGTAACCAGTTGGGTTACATAGCACACACTAATATAGTATGTGTCCCCAAATGTATATAAAGTTGAAAGGAAAAGTAGAAATAAACACAGACAAATTTGGTAAATATTTTTCTACATTTCCTGGAATAAAATAATAATAAGTAAAGAGTTAAATAACTCACAATTTAAAATAAAATTTTACTATAAATTAAACTTTTAAAAAGGTCTGATTAAATATAAATATTGCATTATTATTCTGATATTGAAATTTAAAAACAAGTATAGAATTTTTGAAATTTTTTAATTAATTGAACAAAATTTCTATCTATTAGAAAGTGAAAACCTGTATATTTCAAGCTTGTTTTCAAAAGGGATTAGATAGATCAAATAACTCTGTTTTCATTAAAGTTGTTGTTATCTCCTTAGATAATTCTATAAAAGGGCTGATAAAAATATCAGCTGCAATTGGATATTGGTTTATAAAGAGGACAGTCTAGATGGTGATTTTTGAAAAGAGTATTTGCCAACATATAGCTAACTACAAAATTGGTTATAATATTTTAATACAGCTTTTTGTAGTTTGAAGCAGAAGGGATTAGCTAGACAGATAGATGGCTGCAGATTTATACTGAGCCTTGATGAGATGTATCTGAAGTCAAGTCAGGAGATCCTGCAGCAATCTATTGATTCATGATTGTGGACTACATATTCACTTGGGAGATTTTGGTCATCATTCAGTGATACATGAATTATATTTTCCTAATGACGACAGTCACCAAAAATAAACTTAGCAAGAAAAATCTTCCTGCTTGCCCAAGAAATGTCAGTTTGCTGAAAAAGTCATTATATGTATGCTGACATATGTAAAGGCAGTGAAGCACAAATAAACATAAGTAACAAATTAAACTAGATAAATGTCAACATGTGTATATGCATGGACACATGTATATGTAAATTTTAAGTCTTTTTTTAAAATAATTTCAGTTACACAATATGAGATTTAGTTTGTTACTCCACTGGGGCTCAATGTTACAAATTGCCAGTGCAAACTGAGCATAATCTTCACATCCAGAATTAACTTCCAGCTGGAATAGAGAATGAACTCCAGGTAGGAAGGGTGTGATGTAATGGTATGTATATACAGACATTGTGTAAGTGTGTGTATGTATACAAGTTATATAATTTACTTATTTTTTTTAAAAAAACTAAATAAAATTAAAAATTATCATAATTAGTAAGGTGAAAAACTAAAAGTTAAAATAGAAAGAAAGTATTAGGAATAAGTTAGAAATTAGTTAATAATTATAACCTATCTTTCTTTTATATACTTTTATTTTATTTTGTATAATCTTATCAAAAATACTACTTGTAAAAAAGTATTGTTAATTTAAAAAAGTTTCTTATGATTAATTAAAATAATTTGTACAAAACTAATCAGGCTCTGGTGATTAAGATTCCAGACTAATTAGTTGAACAATGTGGCAAATCAAAGAGTAATTACAATAGAAAAACCAAAAAATAAAGAAATGTAAATTTTAATTAAAAGAATTTAGAGATAAAATATATTGAATCATGGTTTAAACTTGAGCAAAGGTGGAGTCAGAGTAGTATAAAAAGTGGACATTTTCTTTTGCCAATTATTACTAGTTTATTATTCTATTGAATTATTTTAAAAAAATTAATGGCTAAATCCAAATGCTCATGTTCAGTGATTTTCATCCACTCATCTCCTCAAACATTAAAAATATTTGTAATTGTGGTTTAATACATTTTTTGTTTATTTATTCATGCTCTATCATATACATTACAGCACATCATATGCTTTTGTTCAGTGTAAAAAATGAACAATTACTTTCTCTCAATCAATTCACTTATTTTCTACAAATATTGATTCTGTGCAGAATAAAGGATTCTTCAAATATAGACAGTTGCTCCTGTGTTTCATCTCTCTTTGTATATTATTTCAGATATTATTGTTATTTTACCCACTCACTTCACAATTAGTCCTTATCTTTAGTACTTTTACAATCTCTTGAAATTTTATTTAAAACATTGCCCATCCATCTATTATCATCATTTTTAGAAATGTTATTTTATCCATTCATTTCACTTGTAATTTATTTTAAAACTTTTACTATTCCATGGGATTATTTTTATAATTTTGCCTGCCCATACCTTTTTCCTTATAGAAATAGTGACATTTCAACTATCAGTTAAATGAGAAGAAAGGCCATTGCATTTCTTGATTATGAAATCATAAGTAAAAAGCCAATATACTCATAATACTGGCTTATTCATATTATTGGGCAGTTATTATTTTTGTATACTATAGGAGTAATCGTACAATAATGACAATAGCCAGAATATTTGGAGTGGACATTATAAATATATAATTCTGAAAGTGGCATATTTTTAAATATAGAAACTATAAGAATAAAAGATATATTACTCCATTGCCCAGAACATTTAAAATTACCTTTAGTATCTGATTTCTTATTTTGATAAGTAATTTTATTTATAACAAATTTCAAATCAGTGTAAATGCAAACACAAGATTCTCCAAAATGCCCAAATATTAAATAATTCCAGACAAAAAAATATTTCTACTCGTTTTAAAATTTTTGAGCTCATTTTGGATTAGCCTAAAACTTTTTTTGATTAAAAATATCAGTTTCTTGGATTTTAGTTTGCTGTGATCAATTTTAAGGTTAAAACATGGAGAATGAAAAATAATAACTAAAGTTTCATGACTGATTTAAATCTAATTTCTATAAAAAAATAATAGGTACTCATTGTCATTTTAAAACACTGCTTTGACATTATGAAGAAATACTAGGATGACTAACCCAATCAATTAAAGATTATTTGGATTTGAAAAAGAAATTTATCATAATATTATATTAGTTATAAAATTAATGTGGAATCTGACCAAAAAAACTTCATCATTTTTCTTTGACAGAACATTTTTTTTGGTGAACATTTGGCAATTTTTGCTTTGTCAATTTCATTCTTGTTTTTTTTTTAGAAAATGAGAGTAGGGAAGTGTGGTAGAGGAGAAAATATGGTCAATGTTTAGTATTCAATAGTTCTTTGAATGTCATGTCTAATATTCCGTTATGTTGATTTACAAAATTAATTGATGTATAATTTTAAGCAACCTCTTTTAGTATTTTATAATTGATAGATTTGTATTGAATTTTTTTCTTCTTCTTTAATATTTGTATTTCTTTATTTCTCATTTGTGATTTAAAAAGCAAAGAGAAGTAAGAAGACATGTAGGAAGAAATATGCAGTGAATTGTAAGCATATTGATGACTTTGAAAAAATCAAATTAACAAACCAAATAAAAATGAATTGGATGGCTGTTGAACAACAACATATCAACAAATTTTAAAATTGGATTAAATTAAACTTTTTTATTTATTAGATTCCCAATGTATATCTAATAGTTGTTTACTTTCTGAATTCACAAAAAATCCACATTCTTGCTTTCATTTTAAACCAAGTAATTTATTGTCATCTGCTTGGGGTATGGAAAATCATTGTAATCTCCATCTTATCTCTAAAGGAAGAATATGAGATTTTTAAAAAAAAATAATTTAATGAAAAAATACAAAAAAAAAATAAATACAAAGAAAGTCATTTTAAATAATATGACCATTGAAGAATACAAAGTTTATTTTAAAATTAATTTGTAACAATTTAAAAGGGGTAAAGGTTTATTGTAAATAATTGCAGAGACAAAAAAATGTTTCCTTTTTAACTTTTAGTTTTCTGTTATTTTTTTTGACTTTTACAAATCCAGACTTTAAATACATAAAATACATTGAATTTCAAATTTATCACTTAATCACCCACAAAATTTTGGCGACATAGACACAGTGTTTTTAAGAAACAAAGAGAACATGGAATGTAGATAGATAGTCAAGTAGATCAGTATCAAAATCTTTTGTGACATATATAGAAAACAACTCTTACTAAACATTTGCTACATTGTGATCATTATTTAATAAAACTTATTTATTAATATAATCACTAATTGTATTTAAAATGATTTAAAATAATAATAAAAAATTATATAACATTAAAATACAAGCTAAAAAAGAAAATTAACTAAAATTCTTCCACAACCATGGTTTTATCTATTAACAAATATGTCTTCTCAAGTGAAATTCATCAAGATTATATATATATATATATATATATATATATATGTGTGTGTGTGTGTGTGTGTGTGATAGAAAGTCTATACCTGATGTGGTTTGTAAGATTTCTTGCACTTGTCATAAAATTGATATAGGTCAATGTGAATTATATCTTAATGAAAGTGTTAAAGTTCATAAGAATAGAGTTAAAATAGATATCATAAATCAGCTTTGTATATTCACGAACAAAAAGTAGGTCAGAATATATTATTTGATAAGGCAGATGTACCATTTTATAAAAGACACAAATCAAATAAAAGTAAAAAAAAATAATCTGAGGTGATTAGTCTCATGCAGATATTCTTTGATTTTAAAAATTTGGGATTTTAAAGTGAATAGTGGAAAAGCTATATATATATATATATATTGCATGTATTGTGTTAAATATTATTTTAGAAGGTCTATTTCATAATTGATAAAACAATGGTCATGAAAGAATTTTAGTAAAATATTGTTATTTCTTTTGGCTAGAATTGTAATTTATCATACCATTTATAACTTTCTTAAATACTTTATCAATACTCTTCATTTATATCAAAACTAACAGTTTTGAAAGACCTGTGGTGATTATCAGAGCTACAATATTCAAATATATAATTATATAATTAAAACCTTATACAATATTCATATACATAATTAAATACACAAAATAAACAAATATAAATAGTTATTTTTGTTTATTTCATGTATTTAATTATGTTTATGAATATGTGTATAAGTGCATTAATTAAATAATTATATATTTGAATATTGTAGTTCTGATGATGATTGCAGGACAGTCAAAACTGTTAGTTTTGATATAAATAATGAGTATTGGTAAATTGTTTAAGAAAGTTGTAAATGTTATGATATGTTAAAGTAGAATCAATACATAGAAAAAGAAAAAAAAGAGAAATCATTATTGTAATGACATATGATTTTCTATTCTATTTATAATTTCTAATATAGCAGTATTTATTTATTTTTAATGTTTTGTCTTGCTGAAATATGTTTGCCTATATACTATGCCTCTTCAAATAATTCAATTTATAAAACATATATTAACAAAATAAGACATTTTAAAATGGAAAGAAAAAAACATATATATTTTAATTTTGAATTTATACATTACTATAATACAATTATTTTAACTATACCAAGCATTAAATATATCCAGCATCAATGCTAATGTAAATACTGCTATTGATACAATATTATATTTTCATTTTCTGTATATCAAAACTGATTAAAATATTTTACAAAATTATTAAAATAAGATCAAAATTTTATAGACTTATTTATTGGTATTTATTATTATATTCCTGACATGTAATTTATGATTTACTACTTAATACTACATTTTGTACGTGTTGATGTTAATATAATACTTTAATAAAAATAACCACCTTATTTATAAAATATTTTATAATTTTATTAGATGTATTTATTTTTAAATGCTAAGCTTCTTATTTTATATGACATATAGGATGTAAAATCTAGCATCAGGATTGTTTATAAAATTACATATCAAAGTACATATAACAGTTACATGATCATTGTGTCTAGAAATAATGAGCAACAACTATCCATCACCATGCAAAATAATTTAGATGTGTTTAACAAAATTCATAATCTAATAGTTTAATGTGTATTTCTGATGCTTAATTAACTGAGATTCATATTAATATATATATATAAAGTTGATCATTGTTTTTACAATACAGTGTATTAATTAATAATTCTATACAGATTAATATACTTAGAAATTTTTTATTGCTACACAGGCAGAAATTTTATATATTTGTTGTCTTTATTTTTACACAATTTTATTAATGATTTTTTATTTGGATATTTTTTTCCTGACAATCAATATTTTTATCGTTCTTATGTTATTGTTTTTTTTTTCTGTATTATTAAATTGTTTTATTATTTTATAGACATCCACGCCACGTGAGGGCCTTGTTTTTCTTGAAAAAATAAAGAATAATCAATCTCTGTTTTGTAGCTGCACATCTACATTTATAACTTATGTTAAATAGAATAAATTAACTAGCAATTACATTTAATTATAAATGACTTTAAAAAAATATAATAAATGTGTTCACTGAAAATAGGGTTATTATTTTTGAATTCTAGAAAATATTATTGGGAAATATTAAAGAATGCGGCTATCATAATTCATTAGTTAGAGTTAATTAATATTGGTCTACACTTCTTAAAATATAATGGCGATAATAATAGGCAAATAAGTATTTACATGCTATTGCTATTCCCTGCCCATTAAGCATGTTGAATATAAAGCATAACTATTTAATCTATAGACACATTAAATTATATTTTTTCAATAATTGGAATTTTTTAAACATGATTTTCCAATGTCCATATATACTTCTACAGATATAAATGAAAATTATTGTAATAAGTAATTATCAAAACGCATATATTCATTAAAATTTATAAAATTAAATTCGTTTAAATTATTTAATAACAAAAATGATAAAAATAAAAGTTTATATGCGATTACACTTATTTAATTTTTTATAAGGTTTTTATTGATAAATGAGCAAAAAAATCAATGCGTCCTTTGCTACTTACATGTTTCAAAACTAAATGAAAAAATGTTGTAATTTTCTAGGCTTGTATTCTCCAGTACACAAATAATTGTAATCTACCCATACGTATGTTTCCACTAAAGAAATCTATAAATCAGTAATAAAATAAATATTTTAATATTCGGAATATGATCAGAAACAATTAATATATTAATTGGAGAATCATGAAAAAAATCATACTTTTTAACATGGACGCGTCACAATATTTCATCTAATAATCTTTAGAAAAATGAAGATTCTTCTTCAGATGTTGCTGGCCTATATGCACAGTGGCAATATTTCTTAGAAGTTGAACTTGCACCTTTAAATTCGATATTGAATGAAGATTCTTCAATTTTATTTTTTCTTTTGCTTTAATTAGATTTGTTTCTCACTGAAAAACACGTGAAACCTATGTGTGGCTGGAACAAACCTCTTTCAATATATCAAAACTATTTTTTACTTATTCATTAATTAGTACAATATTTATAACAACCTCATGGTAATAATAATCAAAATAAGGTATTATATCAAGTAATGAATATAAAATAATGTCCTGTCATTAATTTGTCAGCAATATTTTCATTAACCCAAAATCTCTACAAATTTACGGTCAATACCCGCTTTATGATGTTAACCAAATGTACATAGCCAAATATCAAAAACAAATTTTAGCCTAAAGAAGTTCTAAAATATGGCAAATTGAAGATTAAGTATTATTTGTTTAAAAAAAAAAAACAATACAAACACTTAGATTTAAACAAAGTTTTGTTTTAAACTGCCGTGAGTTTATTTTTAGTTCATGGATAAATAAAACCTTTGTTGATTTCTGAGCAAATAAAAACTAATTTTAGAAATTACTGAGAATTCGTATTACTCTACTTAGAATGGGTTTATAATTATACAAATAGCATTGGATATATTATACACTATACCGGCCACGCATTCAAAAAAATGTTGGTCTTTATCATTTTTAACGCTTTAGTAATTACATTACTGATTGTTAAGTTGTTGTTTTTTTTTTTAAATATTGTAATTAAAAAGAATAATTATTAAACTATCATTAAGATATATGTAAGGTTAGTAAGCTTAACTAATGGATAACGCTTATAAAAAAAAAAAAAGTTAATATATAAATATGAAATTTAACGTGTATGGATATATCCAGCTATTAATTCAAGATTATTTTTGCTTAATGTATATTTTTGTTAAGTCATCCCACACACATATATATATATAATTCGATGTCTGTATTTTTAAAGAAATAGTAATATATAACTAATATTGTAAATATAAACTAAATAATTAAAAAAATTATTTAGGAGTTCGATTATAACAGTAATCTGTGTACTAAACTAGTTGACACAAATTATGAGAATCAAAACGCTCCTAAGTGGATAATTTTTTTAATTATTTAGTTACTGTATTTACAAATATTCAGTTATATATATATATATATCGATAAAATTAAGCATATTAACCTTATGTAGTTATATAATTGTTTATTATATTATTTCTTCATACTTTCATGAATAAATATTTTTTATCCATTCAACGAAACATATCTTATTTAGTTTATATATATATATAATTCTATAAAAAGTATCATGAATAATAGAAAATATAGTTTATAAAGATTTTTAATAGCGCATTTGAGTTGAGGAACACATATTACTACTTATTTGCGCATATATATTTAAATACTTGTGTGCTAATGCGAGTGTATTTACATAATTATAAATATCAATTTAGAAAGATTTTACAAAATGGTATTTTTAAGGTAACGTTGGGGATAGACTAATGTACTTCAATGATACTGAAAATTATAAAGTAACAAGTTAAGTCTGTACAATAATATTAGACTGGATGAGAGATCAAATGAAATATTACAAAAAGGAATTAACGTGTAACAAAAAAGGCTTGGTGATAAAACTTCTATATTTCATTTTTTTGCATTGATTTTTTTATTAATTTCTTTTTATACCAAGTACATACAACATTAAATTATATGTTTATGTATATTTATATTCATATTCATATATTTGTATTATGTTGCAGTTCTGAAGAAGATTGCTGAGGCAATCGAAACTGTCAAAAAAGGATTGTAGTTAAAGCATTGTGAAACAGTATTAAAGTGCATAGTTAATTTATTATATACATATAATATTCTCAGAACTATAACATTCTAAAAATGCAATGTTTATTTTAAAGATTAAAAAGCAGAGTATTCTTAATAAAGTATATAAAATACTCTTATCTCTTCTGCTATTATTGCTATTAATAATCAGACATGTGCTATACTGTTATATAATTAGCATAAAATTTATAGAAATAATTCAATATATAGTTTATTGTTTTATTTTTACGCCCTTTAGTTGGGGGGGGGGGGGGGGGGTTAATAAAAGTAAAATTGAATTTGCAAATACATTTATTTTAATGAATTAAGTTGAATGCTCAAAAATGTAATGTCTAATTATAAAAAAATGTCTATGAATTATAGTTATAATTATTCAAAACTTCTTAAAAATACAATATAAAGTTAATTGTGCAATGCATACATAGCGTTTGTTTAACAGATAAAAAGCTTATGTAATATAAGTTCATGAGATAAAAAGTGTTAAATAATAAGAATTTATTTTGTTACTAATAAAAAGTTACATTTTATTTATTGTTTTGTATATTGTTTGGAGTATTCGTAGTCAAATACTAGCAGAGTAATTTTTAAAAAAAAAATATGTACAGAATTGTGGACCTTGTTGTTGCATGGAATATAACTATAATATAACCATTTATTATTTGTTTATCAGTAAAAAGGAAAATTAATGTAGTCCTGTACAATGAGTCCTATTTAAATATATGTTATTGAAACAGTATGATTTATTTATCATCCTGTTTCACCTATTTTCCATAGTAGTATATTTTCTCTGGTTTAAACCCATCCCAGTCGATGTATATTAGTTAATTTAATACTAAAATATTTATAATAGCATATATGTATGTCTATGTGCATGTACTTGTATCAGCACCCACACCTAATAGCTATGTTAATCTTTGTATGAGTATAACATATAACAAGTATATAGCATTTATAATTTTAAAATTAATAAAACTAATTTAAGTTGTGAACATAGTTGTATGTTTGGTAGCACTTTTTTATTTACATATATATATATATATATATATGAAAAGAACTGTAATGTCATAGATTTAGTAAACAAAACAGATTTAATCTTTCTAAATTATTTTAAGTTATTTAATTTACAGAATCATTAGTATTTGAATATATTCTTAAATTCAGGGGTGTCTGTCTTATGTACATGCTAGAATGTTGACAACTTAAAATCTCTTTTTAAAAAAGAATCAAAGGTTATAGATTTCTCAGAATTACTTTTCATTAAATGGCAATTTGAGAACAAAAATTTTAAAGTTGTTTTAAAAATAATGTTGAAAACAAAGACAAAATCAATAACTCGGTTGTGCTTGTCAATAGCCAAGCCAGATGTTTTATTTTTTTTAAATTTATGCTAGCTATTAAAGGTTAAAAATTGAAAATTAAAAGTCATAAACAACTTTTAAAGGCTTGTAAGGGAGGGGGTAAGAAAGATGTTCTATAAAAATCCCCACTTTTAATTTAAAATTAGCTAACTTTTTACTTGTGATCAAATGCAGTCAGGCGCTATGCCAAAATTGATGATAAAAACCCGAGACTAGAAGGCCTATCATGTCTTTGTCTTCATGGGGAAATTGGTCTAGGGGATAGAGAGAGTTCAAAACAACAGCCTGCCAAAGCCACCAAAAAGGAAGCAGCCCATCAGTAAATGTTAGTGCCTTGCCATGCAGCCACATCAGCAAGAAGATGATCGGTAACTAATTTTCTGCAGAGTTCTTAAACAAAATTTTAATAAATCATTTCTATAATTTTCTAAAGCTACCTATACTATAAATGTGCACAAACTATCAAACTAAAATTATTATTAATAATTAAAACTCAGTAGTGAACTTCTACTTATTGATTTAAATATCCTAAAGTAACCTTATTTAAAAATAATAATGTAAAACAAATCTTGCCTAATTAAAAAGTTAACTAATAATCTTTCTGTTAATAATGATAACTATTTTAGTTATTATTTTTAATCTATCAAATCTGTGGAAATTTTTTCCTTAATTTGTTTACTTGATATTTTATTAATTATGCTATGCCTTCCCTCAGAGCAGAGATTATTAAACATTATAACAGTAGAAAGATAATTTGACTCTCTCATATAATATTAAAATGCTTTTTAGCACATAAATAAATTTCCAGTCTGAAAACTACTTTTAAATAAGTTGAGCAACTATGTTTTAGCTTTGTATAATTCAGGTTTGCATGTTAAATGATTGCCTTTATTTAAATAATATCAAGAATGATATTTTGAAGCATATTATAAATAACTAGTTAATTAAGTCCCAAGTATGCTTTACTTCCCCTTAGTTTATTATTATAAACTATATGGAATACTGGATAAACTAGATATCTTTTAAATAACCCCTTTTAGCATGTTTAAGCATGTTAATTTATGAACAGGCATACAGTAGTTTCGCAGATCAAAACTGAAGATTTAGTACTTGGTGAATTTTTATATTTTATTAAAGCATTGTGAGTGTGTCTTTATAAAGCACATCTGTGTATTATGCCTTGCTATATGTATTTCTTATTAAAAGAGGATTTGGTGTAAGAGTCACCCATTACTCTTAGTTTGGACAGCTTTCTTTTATAAATAGTCATAGATTTTAAGGGTCACACCATTATCTTATTTTAGCACTGGAACATGAGTGTCCAGATTGTTGTATAAGCAGCTCTGATCACCTGAACTAAATGTTCATGTATTTTGTGATAGCAAGTCATACAGTCCACAGGACCTGAGTAATTGGTACTGAATCCTCTTAGTAATTGCACATTTGAGTCACATCCATTATTTAGTGTATATAGTGCTGTAGTTTCAAATGCTCTGCTGAAAACCAATGACCACATTTTTAATACTATTTACAAACTCAAACAATGAAGCAATAGATGTAACAGAAATGTATGGGTATATTGACAGAATGACTACCACATACATAATTGAACATACATTAAAAAGTAAAAGTATTTGTAAATATATGATAAAGTTTATTGTTGATTCTTTAAAATATTTTAATGATAACATTGTTGCATCTTTTGAAGGTCAATATTATAAAATGTCTAAAGGTTGCCTATGGGTCTGCCTGTAGTTGCACAAGTTGGCAATTTTGTTTTATCTACATATGAGAGTAGTATTTTAAATATGTGTATTTTTCAAGATATTAAAATTTACAAAAGATATGTAGATGATGTTTTTGTTTGTGGAAATAGTAATACTATAAATTTTCTTGTAGAGGAATTAAATAAGTTGAATGGCTTGAAATGGACTATTGAAAAGGAACAGGATAAAATATTAAATATTTAGATTTAATTATTACAAGAGGTAACAATATATTAAATTATAAATTAATGATTAAGCCACTGCAAAAAGGGGGATATATAAATTGTAAATCAAAAGTATCAATTATGTATAAGATGGCAAGTTTTAGATCTTTTTTTGTTTTGTAATAAAAAATATGTTGTTACCAAAGTGATAAACTGAAAAATATTGAGATATTTACCAAGGAATTTCTTGATGCTGTTTATAAACTGGAACAAATAAGCAATACTTTATGTCAATTTTAAAAAAAAAAGTTATAATGGTTTAAAGGAAATGAAGATCAATAGTAAACAATGGATATCTATTCCATTTATTTCAAATCCACAAGTGAAATTTTTTAAGGATATATATAAGAATGTGTTTAATGTTTCATTCTACATTCCAAACAATATTAATAAATTAGTCAATAATTCTAAAGATGTCATACCTGTCAAGCAGAAAAGTAATAATCATATATCAAATTTTTTGTGATTGTATACTATCATATATAGGTGAATCTAGGTGCAGTATTGAGAAGAGATTGAGGGAGCATGATTTGTTACATAAGCATGTAAAAAGTAAAAATAATGGTGATTTAATGTCTCCTTCAGTTTTCTTTGATCATGAAAAAACATGTAAATATAAATTTAAATTTGATTTTGAAAATGTGAAAATTCTTCATGAAGAGAGAAACCATAATAAAAGAAAAATTAAGGAGGCAATTTTTATAAATAGGAATAAAATGCATTTAATAAATAGACAAGCTGCTAACATTAAAATACGAGATTTGTGGGATTTGAATTGATGACATTTGCTTCTGCTTTGTTTTTTTTTTTTTAATTTAATGGCAGTTGAGGCAGGTTTAAGAAATTAACTGAAAGTACTTCTGTGGATTTAAGGATTGTTTATAATAGTGTGGTACCATTAAATTTATTATTTGTATTATAATTACAATTTTGTTTTAATCAATGGACATTTTTATATGATATATATATATATGTGCGTGTGTGTGTGTGTGTGTGTAAACTAAATAAAATGTCCGTTAATTAAAAACAAAATTGTAATTATAATTGAAATAATAAATTTAACGGTTTACAAACTATTACAAACAATCCTTAAATCTGCAGAAGTACTTTCAGTTAATTTCTTAAACCTGCCTCAACTGACATTAAATTCACAAACAAAAGTGGAAGCAGACATCATCTATTCAAATTCCACAAATCTCATATTTTAATGTTAGCAACTTGTTGATTTATTAAATGCATTTTATTCCTGTTTATAAAAATTGCCTCTTTAATTTTTCTTTTACTATGGTTTCTCTTTTCATGAAGAATTTTCACATTTTCAAAATCAAATTTAAATTTATATTTACATGTTTTTTCGTGATCAAAGAAAACTGAAGGAGATATTAAATCACCATTATTTTTACTTTTTACATGCTAGTATAACAATTCATACTCCTTCAATCTCTTTTCAATATTGCACCTAAATTCACCTATATATGATAGCATACAATCACAAATAATTTGATATATGACATTATTTTTTTTGCTTGACAGGTATGACATCCTTAGAATTATTGACTAACTTATTAATATTGCTTGGTACATAGACAGAAACATTAAACACATCCTTATATAAATCCTTAAAAAATTTCACTTGTGGATTTGAAATAAAGGGAATAGATATCCATTGTTTATTTTTAATCTTTATTTCCTTTAAATTATTAGTAATAGTAACAAGTCAGATGTCACATGACTTATATATAGCTTGCACTTACAAATATGTAAAATTAAGAGCGTGCTAATAGCTCTAAACAAGCTTTTTTTTTTTTTTTATTTATGATAAATGCTACTACAAGAGAAGGCATTCAAATCATTTTTATTTTAAATGGTCCCCATCCCCAGACCGGTTTCGACCTATGGGTCTCTTCAGTGAGGAGTTGGGACATTAGATCTAAAAAACCAACTCAAGCAAAGCATTTATCTAAAAGATAATTGTCAGAAGAAGATCTGAAACTTTTAGACATCTACATGTGTTTAAAGTCAGCTCTCTCCAACTGAAAAAATCATATGGGACTGAACTTAATTCAGATACTCCATATATTAGTAGGCTTAGCTCTTTAATTTAGCTAAAGCCACAACAGCAAAATAATAATAGTAATAGTAACAAGTCAGATGTCACATGACTTATATATAGCTTGCACTTACAAATATGTAAAATTAAGAGCGTGCTAATAGCTCTAAACAAGCTTTTTTTTTTTTATTTATGATAAATGCTACTACAAGAGAAGGCATTCAAATCATTTTTATTTTAAATGGTCCCCATCCCCAGACCGGTTTCGACCTATGGGTCTCTTCAGTGAGGAGTTGGGACATTAGATCTAAAAAACCAACTCAAGCAAAGCATTTATCTAAAAGATAATTGTCAGAAGAAGATCTGAAACTTTTAGACATCTACATGTCTTTAAAGTCAGCTCTCTCCAACTGAAAAAATCATATGGGACTGAACTTAATTCAGATACTCCATATATTAGTAGGCTTAGCTCTTTAATTTAGCTAAAGCCACAACAGCAAAATAATAATAGTAATAGTAACAAGTCAGATGTCACATGACTTATATATAGCTTGCACTTACAAATATGTAAAATTAAGAGCGTGCTAATAGCTCTAAACAATTTTTTTTTTTTATTTATGATAAATGCTACTACAAGAGAAGGCATTCAAATCATTTTTATTTTAAATGGTCCCCATCCCCAGACCGGTTTCGACCTATGGGTCTCTTCAGTGAGGAGTTGGGACATTAGATCTAAAAAACCAACTCAAGCAAAGCATTTATCTAAAAGATAATTGTCAGAAGAAGATCTGAAACTTTTAGACATCTACATGTGTTTAAAGTCAGCTCTCTCCAACTGAAAAAATCATATGGGACTGAACTTAATTCAGATACTCCATATATTAGTAGGCTTAGCTCTTTAATTTAGCTAAAGCCACAACAGCAAAATAATAATAGTAATAGTAACAAGTCAGATGTCACATGACTTATATATAGCTTGCACTTACAAATATGTAAAATTAAGAGCGTGCTAATAGCTCTAAACAAGCTTCTTTTTTTTTTTTTTATTTATGATAAATGCTACTACAGGAGAGAAGGCATTCAAATCATTTTTTATTTTAAATGGTCCCCATCCCCAGACCGGTTTCGACCTATGGGTCTCTTCAGTGAGGAGTTGGGACATTAGATCTAAAAAACCAACTCAAGGCAAAGCATTTATCTAAAAGATAATTGTCAGAAGAAGATCTGAAACTTTTAGACATCTACATGTCTTTAAAGTCAGCTCTCTCCAACTAGAAAAAATCATATGGGACTGAACTTAATTCAGATACTCCATATATTAGTAGGCTTAGCTCTTTAATTTAGCTAAAGCCACAACAGCAAAATAATAATAGTAATAGTAACAAGTCAGATGTCACATGACTTATATATAGCTTGCACTTACAAATATGTAAAATTAAGAGCGTGCTAATAGCTCTAAACAAGCTTTTTTTTTTTTTTTTTATTTATGATAAATGCTACTACAAGAGAAGGCATTCAAATCATTTTTATTTTAAATGGTCCCCATCCCCAGACCGGTTTCGACCTATGGGTCTCTTCAGTGAGGAGTTGGGACATTAGATCTAAAAAACCAACTCAAGCAAAGCATTTATCTAAAAGATAATTGTCAGAAGAAGATCTGAAACTTTTAGACATCTACATGTCTTTAAAGGCAGCTCTCTCCAACTGAAAAAATCATATGGGACTGAACTTAATTCAGATACTCCATATATTAGTAGGCTTAGCTCTTTAATTTAGCTAAAGCCACAACAGCAAAATAATAATAGTAATAGTAACAAGTCAGATGTCACATGACTTATATATAGCTTGCACTTACAAATATGTAAAATTAAGAGCGTGCTAATAGCTCTAAACAAGCTTTTTTTTTTTTTATTTATGATAAATGCTACTACAAGAGAAGGCATTCAAATCATTTTTATTTTAAATGGTCCCCATCCCCAGACCGGTTTCGACCTATGGGTCTCTTCAGTGAGGAGTTGGGACATTAGATCTAAAAAAAAAAACCAACTCAAGCAAAGCATTTATCTAAAAGATAATTGTTAGAAGAAGATCTGAAACTTTTAGACATCTACATGTCTTTAAAGTCAGCTCTCTCCAACTGAAAAAATCATATGGGACTGAACTTAATTCAGATACTCCATATATTAGTAGGCTGTAGCTCTTTTAATTTAGCTAAAGCCACAACAGCAAAATAATAATAGTAATAGTAACAAGTCAGATGTCACATGACTTATATATAGCTTGCACTTACAAATATGTAAAATTAAGAGCGTGCTAATAGCTCTA
>JAQFVV010013251.1:0-184915 GCA_028023455.1 Epiperipatus broadwayi
TCAATAAACTGTATAAGCAACCCATATCCAAGCTTTAAACAATCTCCAGCAAAAAATTTTAAAATTCTAAGGCTATTTCATTTTTTTATTTTTTATAATATAACTATTCAGTTAAGGTACAAAGTATCTTAAACCCTTGTGCCCATTTAGATGGTCACAATATATATATATATATATATATATATATATATATATATAAATTATATATATATATATATATATATATATATATATATATATATATTATAAATTTGTATATTTCACTGTAAAATATAATATTCTGTATTATAACCAAATGTATGAGTGAAAAATGAAGTGCTAAGATGGCACAAACATACGTACACACATATATGCTGCACTACAAGTACTAAACCAATCTGATCAAAATATACAGTTTAACCATTAGTCAAATATATTGTACTAACTATGATATGGACTGGAATATTAATGATAAATTAATCAAAAAATCACTGAACCAATATCTACTACTATCTGACAGACAAATGAGATATATCTGTATCAACTTAACATATACACCAACAATTTCTGTGACAAAGCACTTCCTTTCTATCATTAAATGACCACCAACAATATTGAATGTTTTAATACTTCTAAATAATATCTGCAAGTACTTTCTAACCAAGATTTTGAATTATTAATCAAAAAGTTTTGAACATTTCATGTTATTTCATCTTTTTTAGTTAAATGCAACTAGTTATTACTGATGCAATGCTATCTATTTACATTTTGTTTCTTGTTCCTATTCAAAAGTTCACTATATATATATATATATATTGTACCGGTCAAAATAGTATGCTCACTTAACAAGATTCAAATCTTAAGCAAAAGTACCTCGAATCCGATCATGCTCGAGATACACAGGTCTGGAGCAATCCTGAATTCTAACCTATTTGCCTATTCTTCGAATCTCTGACCCAATGAACAACAATTCTGATGACACAGTAAAATTATTTTAAATCCGTGCCCATAAGCAAAACGGTAGAGCATAAGATCAGACTGATGGTGATGATCGAGATTGGAGTAGCCCAGGAATTACATTTATTATAGTTATTTATTGATGCTAAGCTCTTAGCTAAAGAAAATAGTTCTAAATATTAACTAGAAAATAATACTTCAAAAACAACAAACCAGGATTTACATGAAACAGATATTTTTAATAAATCTTACACAAACGCATATGTATATTACAAAAGATTAAAAAACGCATGTATATTTTACCAACCAGTTTCACGCTTGGGACAATATCGTTTATTTACAAGACTTGGGACTTTGTTGTATAAAATCCCCTCTATCACTCATTTAATAAATATAATTGTACAGATACAATTTCATACTATTTTGACAAATAAATATAAATGTACGGTCTCAATCATTTATTTACAATCTTAAAATCATTACATACGTTTGATAGGCATTGTTAGGACATAGCGTCTTTAGAATAAGTATACACAAAAAACAAACAATGCGCAATATTTACAAGAATAAATTACACCAATTGATTTACGTCTCTGGGAATCAATAACGCTTTTTTAAACGAAAGCAGTTTTAAGATCAACATACTGAACGTATTTTACGAAATAAATCATTATCTTTAACACATCATTGCGACTTACTAAGATTAGATGGACGGCGATCACTTAAAGAGCAAAGTAACGGTACTAGCATATGTTAAAGAAATCTGGCCTTCATGGCGATTGTGGATATTTTATCATTTTAAAGCATATTTGAAAAAGGAACTTAGAGTTGATATGTTTGCGCATTCTGGCGGAGCAATATCGAAAGAGGGTCTGGGTTTGAGAGCCCAGAATCTGGATGCACGGCATTCTGCAGCATATAATATCATAACCCTCCTAAACTTTATGTTCCACAGAGAGTCTGTGATTACGAATGAATTCGAAAAGTAGGACACGAGCTTCAAGCTTTCGATGTCTCCAATAACAAAACGATCAAGAAATGAAAAAGATAAAATATCAGAATAAAGGAAAAGGTATGCCAGCAACGCTTATATAATTTTATAATATTATTTAAAGTTTGGAAGTGGTCTAACCTCTTGCACAATAATCTATTTTTTAATTCCGAGTCATTGAACTAATCATAATGAATAACAACATTTATATTTAAAGAATCGATTCCCAAATACATATTAACTGGTAGAATTCGCTCTTCAGGCACCAGCAAAAAAAAAGAATTGGATTAATTATGTGAAGGTTCACGATTTTTTTAAAATAGAAATTTAAAGACAAATTCAAAGCAGCCAATTTAGCAAAATTCATCCACAGTAAAAGTTTTTAATTTAATTTAAAAATAATGAATTTAAAATGAAACCAAACTCGCAAGCAATTTCTATTTAATATAAAGAAAACTTTATTGATAAGTTTTAAATAAAGCCCACCCTTTTTCCAAGTAAAACAATTATTTTCCCCCTTACTCGCGAATTTAGCGATTTTGGCATATTAAAGAAAATAGATTATATTTATACATTAAACAAAATACATAACATCTTAATGGAATCACCCATATTTATATATATAATTTAATTAAGCGTGAAAGGTAAGTTAAAATACATGATATTAATAAAAGATTACTGAGAGAGAGTTTAAAAGCAAAATTTAGCAGAAGCTTATAAAATAATATTTAAATTAAGATATGAAGGTTGAACTATAGATTACAAATTACAAAACTATTGACTTATGAAGGCAGTTCTACGTTAAAAGGTTACCTAAGAAAAAAACAGCATAGCGGCATCATTAGCAATCAGCAGTCAGAAGTAATCATGTTGTATAGTCAGCTAGATGGAACATGGCAGTGGCAGGCAGACAGTTCTTCAAGAGAAGAAGGAAAAAAGGTGCTTCTTTTCTACTCACAATTCATAGCACCGAACTTCTCTTGACTTCTTAAAAATGTTACGGTCTTGAAACCCTTCAAAGTAACTGACTGAAAAAGAACTCAACTCAACTGACTCAAATCTCAACTCAAAAAAAAACTCTTTTATTCTATGGGCCTTTTTTTATCTACCTTAATCCCACCAAGAATGCAATCTCAGTTGCCCACAGCTATCTCTTAATTAAAAAAAAACATGTTTGATTAGTAAAATATTTAATTAACAAACTAAAACAGATAAGGCTGGAAATACCATTTTAGCTATTTTTAGAGATTTGAAAACAATTAAAAGAGAATTTTAATTAAGATTTATAATTTTAATTAATGAAAACAATCTGACTATAGATAAAGATAATTTCAGTATTTCAAACCCTCCCCATCTTTCTTTGTCATTACATTCCACTAGTTTAACTAAATACACATATATAAAAAGATATTTACAATTATATAAAGAAAACATCTAATATTCAGCAATAAATAAAATTATTGTTTCGTTCATATATATATATACATCACTCACCCTACTGTTTTACTTTGCTAAATATCTTATTAATGTTTTTGGATCATTATGCATACAGTGCATGGGTGAATGGCATATATTTACAGTGGGGTCTGCATTGCAGGCCCCATAGGAGGTTAGTGTAGATGGTTAAGCATGAAGCTCAATGATGATTAGACATTGACTGCTTCATTCTTCCCCACTTAAAGTGATAAAAAAAATCAATAAAAAATACCTTTGTTGGAGTCTAATATAATAATGTTGGTGAGAAAAACAACCTTACTAAATGAGCATGAAAACTTTGCTCCTTGTGGACAAAAAAAAATGAAACTGCCTTCTTATTTGAATCAAGTTTTTAGTATGGAGAAGAAAGAATCTTTCATTCTGTTTTATATTTTTATTTCAACTTCTTGCTGTTTTTTTCATTAACTGAAATATTTGGTATGAGGATCGGGTGGTGTGTATGGTTTCAATTGTCGTGCATTATAGATGCCATTAAACCCATTTTCTCCTTCCAATAGAAAAGCATTTTCATGACATCTTCTCTGAACAAGGTATGGTCCACTATACAAGGGGAAAAAAATTTAAACTCCTTTTTTACTACACTGCTAGTCTTGGGAGATCTCAACCATACTTGATCGCCTTCCTGAAATTGGTGACCTTGCCTCCGTCCCCTTTTTATGCGATTTTTAGCTGTCTGGGCCAACCGTCTTCTAGCAGCTTCTTGGTCATGAATCGGGTCAATAACTATTTCATCTACTGGCACCAGGTTCGGAAATAAGTTGCGACATGGCTTCCCATAGTGAAGGCGTTCGGGCATAAAACGAGTAGATTCATTTATCGTCTGGTTTATACAGTTAACTATTTCAGGGGTTTTATTTACCCAATCCTGGTGGTTGGTTGATATGTAGGTGCAAAAGAGACGATTGAGTTCTCTCATGACTCTTTTGCATGGGTTAGATTGGGGATTCCTAATCGATGTCAACCGATGAGTGAGTTGTTGCTTCAAAAGCCAGCTTTTCCATTCCTTAGAGGTGAAGGCTGAACCATGATCTGATAGAATAGAATTAGGTTTTCCCACCTCAGGGAATTTTTTATCTTGGAGGGTCCGAATCGTATTCTTTGAGTCTGCAGCCCAGACAGGATATGATCGTACATATTTGGAAAAAACATCATAGGTCACGAGTAAATATTGGAACTTTCTAAATTTGGGCAACACGCCATAGTGGTCGATTGCAACTAGCTCATTGGGCTTTGATGCAGTTATGGGTTTCACAGTTCCAGCATAAGACTTGTTTGGAAACTTAGTCCGGGCACATGTTGCGCATTTCCCTAACACTGTGAGAATCTGTGTGTACATACCTGGCCAGTAAAACTGGCATCACAAGGCTTCCTCAATTTTCCGTGGCCCATAATGTCCCAAGGTTTTGTCAATGTGTTCGACCAGTTGCATCCTAATCTTATCTGGCGTCATGTTTTCCATGGGTTTTCCATGTCTTTTGTTTTACATTGCAGGACCCCATCTTTTAAGTGGAATTGGGAGTATCACTGCACATTTCTTTTATTTGTACACATTAGGTAATTAGTTCCCAGGTTGGAAATAATGTTAGCATATTGGTCATTTTGCCAATATCGTAGATTTGTCAAATCAGTTTCCATAGGGGTCTTCGTGGTCATGGCCAGATTCTGAGGGTCTGGTCACTCAGCTGGGAATTTTGGATACTGGCAGGAACAGGATGGTGGCTTAGGATATCTGCCACAATGTTCTCATGCCATGAGCAGTAAGCCACTTTGTATTGGAACTGTTGAAGGGCCAGGCTCCACCGGATCAGTCTATCATTAGTAAGGAAACTCTTATTCAAAAATTCCAAACATTTGTGATTGGTCACTATGACCACGTCAGACCCCAGGAGAAATTGACGGAATTTCTGGCAGGCCCAAGCGATTGCTAGGGTTTCTTGTTCTGTGGTGGTATAGTGTACTTCGGCTTCCTTTAAGGAGCGGCTAGAAAAATAGAGCACCTGATGTTTTCTTTCTTCATTTATTTGTAATAACACAGCCCCCAATCCCTGCTTGCTACTATCAGTCTGGACGTAAAGGGTCCTTGTAAAATCAGGGTGACACAACATTACAGCTTTAAGGAATTTTTTTTTATGTTCTCAAAATCCTTGTCATGTGCTTCGGTCCATTCCCATTTATGATCTTTCTTTAGTAACTCTATCAGATTTCCTGTCTCATGAGCAAAATTTGGGTAAAACGGTGATAGAAGTTGCAAAGCCCTAGAAAAGATCGGACCTGTTTCCGAGTTTTTGGTTTGGGAAAGTGCTCGATGGCTTCTACTTTCTCAGGGTGGACTTTGACCCCATACTCAGTTACAACATGTCCAAGGAATGTAATTTTTTTTACTGCAAAGCGACTCTTTTCCAAGTTAATAGTTATGTTTTTTTGGGCACATTCACGGAAAAATTGTTCCAGGCATTTCAAATGTTCAGTGATGTTTTTCGATGCAATTACTATATCGTCCACATAGCAGACCATATTTTTCTGTACCTCTTTGGATAGGACTTGTTTTAAACATTGCATCAGTCCTGCCCCACTATTAATGAGTCCAAAGGGGACTCGCTTAAACACATGGGTATGTCCTCCATACCGAAATGCGGTATACTTTCGGACACGAGGGTCTAGGGCCATCTGCCAATAACTGGCAGTAAGATCTATGGTAGAAAAGATCATCTGCCCTGCCAACTGGACAAATACTTCCTGGATCGGTGGCGGGATGTCTCTCTCAGGGATGGTCATGCTGTTTAATTTCCATGCGTCTAAACATAGCTGCAAATCTCCATTTTTTTTTCACCACAACCCGCGGATTGTTATAGGGAGATGGGCTCTGCTCAATAATATCCTAATCGATCATCTGTTGAATCTGGTTTTCCACCTCAAGCCGGTATTGGAATGGGAAGGGGTATGTTTTGGATTGGGTGTACGATTCCTTTTTCACTCGAATTCTATGAGTATACCCCTTTATTTTTCCAGGAGTCTGGGTGAACACCTGAGCATAATTTTCTAATATGCTTTGGATACTTCTTTTATCTTTGGACCCTGTAATAGCTGAGTCATGGACCTTTTTTTCAATCAATGCTGAATCAACAGGCTGGATCAAGCAGCTTTGCTTCTCAGGTACGGCTTGGTGGGTCACTTTGAAATGTGTTGATTCATTGTCGAATAGGCATTTTCTTCCGAAGAAATCAATAATTCCATGATTTTGGGTTAGAAAGTCGGAACCCAACACCACATCATAGATTAGTCCAGATACAATCAAGAATGTATGGCCCATCAATCTCTCATTAATCTTCACCTCTAGCCAGATTTGACTGTTCTCGCTCATGATTCTTTTCCCATTAGCCAAGGTCAACTGAATGGGATGTGTTGGCAATTGCATGATCTCCCCTTCCATCTCTATACTTTTAATCCATGCCTTTGATATGATCGATGCTTGGCTTCCTGAATCCACTAGTGCTAATACCTTGGTGGATTCTATCATCACTTCAATAATAGGACAGAAGCTTGTGGTTGTAACATTCTCAATGCTTTCTTTTTTCCATATTATGTTAGTCATCTGGCTACCATCTGGTTTAAACTGATTCCATTGTCTCTTTAAATATTCTGGGCATTCCTGTATGTCCCCCTTCCTTTGTTCTGGGTTCAATTTTGGGGTTCCATCTGTTTCTGGATTTCTGAATCCATAGTCTATTGAAACCAAAAACTCAGTCATTTCATTTATTTTGTTGATCTGGTTTATGATCATCATTTCCTGCACCTTCATCGGCATGTTCGGTCGTATGGTACGGATAATATGTGATTCTGACCATGTGATATCTGGTAGAGATCTGAGTCTTGTGGCTTGCTTTAAAAAGAATTGTGCATACATTTCTTGGTGATTAGTTGGAAATTTTTCATTGATTATAGTGTGCAAAATATACTCCTGTCTTTCTTCACTCCAAAAAATCTTGCATAGTGCCTGGCAGTATCTTCAAGATCTGTTGGTTTGTGTGTCAATGATAGCCACAAGTCTTTAGCGGTTGCCTCCAAATGCTGGCTAGCTATGGCCATTTGTTCCCCACTGCTCAGTGCATAGAGTGAAAACATTGCCTTCAGATTTTCCATATGTTCCTGTGGACTCTCCTGTGGTTCACTGCGGAAGATCTGGATCTGCAAAAATTGTCCAGTGATGGGTAGTTCCTGATGCCTCATTTTATTTACTAAAATTCCCTTCTACTTTTTTAAAGAATTCTTTAAGCATGAAATTTTGGTTGCTATACTTTCTGATTTCATTTTTATATTATTTCTTCATGAATTATACACCTCTTTTCCTCCTCTCTTCAACTGTCTCCATTCTGCCATTTTTTTTTGCTGAGAACTGCTGCTTATAACCGGAAAAAAATATTTGATGATAACATGTATGTGTATGACCTATTGAAATTCAACTGCCTTGCTGCTTGACTTTTGTTTGTTTTTCTGCACTTATAATAGACTCTTACAAAAAACATGATTAGTTATTTGTTTCTACAATATAATGTTCTGCTCATGACAATTATACACAGAAAAACAGTGGAAATATAATTTAACTCTCTCTCAAACCCCTAATATCCTGGTTTGAACTCATTTTGACACATATTTTATTATATTACTGTTGGCACATTTATATGGCACCAGCCAACAGGACATAACAAAAAAAAACAATTCCAAATACATCTGGGCTACTCAACTAGTAAATATAAATAAGTATGTTACATATTATAAACTCTATTACATATATAATGTACAGAAAATGAATGACACATGAAGTGCACCTTTTAATAATTTCAAGGTTTATAACTTATGGCTGAAGTACATGGGTTTTATTTGTAAACATTTTCATTTTCATGTATATAATACAAGAAACACATTTTATATGGTTATAAAACCAGATACAGAAAAAAAAATCACTTATGGTTGTATCATGGGTACCGGAATTTTTTCCATTTTTAAATCAAGATTTTTACATTTGTGGCTATCAACATGGAAAACAATATTTTTCTATAATTGCAAAACCAGATACAACAAAAACCATTTACATTTATGGTTGCGACGCATGGACATTGGTTTTAATACAAAATTTTTACATTTTATATATATAAAATCGGAAAACAAACTCGGGTAGGAAGGAAATATACATGTCTATCATCAATGATCTCTTAAAATCTTTTTTAAAACATACATATAAATAGAATTCAGTGCTCAGGGTATGTGGGTGTTTATATCGAAGCCTCACTTGGGCAGCCAAGCCCAGAAAAAAAAATCCACTGTACCGGTCAAAATCGTATGCTCACTTAACAAGATTCAAATCTTAAGCAAAAGTACCTCGAATCTGATCATGCTCGAGATACACAGGTCTGGAGCAATCCTGAATTCTAGCCTATTTGCCTATTCTTTGAATCTCTGACCCAATGAACAACAATTCTGATGACACAGTAAAATTATTTTAAATTCGTGCCCATAAGCAAAACGGTAGAGCATAAGATCAGACTGATGGTGATGATCGAGATTGGAGTAGCCCAGGAATTACATTTATTATAGTTATTTATTAATGCTAAGCTCTTAGCTAAAGAAAATAGTTCTAAATATTAGCTAGAAAATAATATTTCAAAAACGACAAACCAGGATTTACATGAAACAGATATTTTTAATAAATCTTACACAAACGCATATGTATATTACAAAATATTAAAAACGCATGTATATTTTACCAACCAGTTTCATGCTTGGGACAATATCGTTTATTTACAAGACTTGGGACTTTGTTGTATAAAATCCCCTCTATCACACATTTAATAAATGTAATTGTACAGATACAATTTCATATTATTTTGACAAATAAATATAAATGTACGGTCTCAATCATTTATTTACAATCTTAAAATCATTACATATGTTTGATAGGCATTGTTAGGACATAGCGTCTTTAGAATAAGTATACATAAAAAACAAACAATATGCAATATTTACAAGAATAAATTATACCAGTTGATTTATGTCTCTGGGAATCGATAATGCTTTTTTAAACGAAAGCGGTTTTAAGATCAACATACTGAACGTATTTTACGAAATGAATCATTATCTTTAACACATCATTGCGACTTACTAAGATTAGACAGACAGCGATCAAATTAAAGAGCAAAGTAACGGTACTAGCATACGTTAAAGAAATCTGGCCTTCATGGCGATTGTGGATATTTTATCATTTTAAAGCATATTTGAAAAACGAACTTAGAGTTGATATGTCTGTGCATTCTGGTGGAGCGATATCGAAAGAGGATCTGGGTTTGAGAGCCCAGAATCTGGATGCACGGCATTCTGCAGCACATAATATCATAACCCTCCTAAACTTTACGTTCCACAGAGAGTCTCTGATTATGAACGATTTCGAAAAGTAGGACAGGAGCTTCAAGCTTTCGATGTCTCCAATAACAAAACGATCAAGAAATGGAAAAGATAAAATATCAGAATAAAGGAAAAGGTATGCCAGCAACGTTTATATAATTTTATAATATTATTTAAAGTTTGGAAGTGGTCTAACCTCTTGTGCAATAATCTATTTTTCAATTCTGAGTCATTTAACTAATCATAATGAATAACAACATTTATATTTAAAGAATCGATTCCCAAATACGTATTAACTGGTAGAATTCGCCCTTCAGGCACCAGCAAAAAAAAAGAATTGGATTAATTATGTGAAGGTTCACGATTTTTTTAAAATAGATATTTAAAGACAAATTCAAAGCAGCCAATTTAGCAAAATTCATCCACAGTAAAAGTTTTTAATTTACTTTAAGAATAATGAATTTAAAATGAAACCAAACTCACGAGCAATTTCTATTTAATATAAAGAAAACTTTATTGATAAGTTTTAAATAAAGCCCACCCTTTTCCAAGTAAAACAATTATTTTCCCCCTTACTCGCGAATTTAGCGATTTTGGCATATTAAAGAAAATAGATTATATTTATACATTAAACAAAATACATAACATCTTAATGGAATCGCCCATATTTATATATATAATTTAATTAAGCGTGAAAGGTAAGTTAAAATACATGATATTAATAAAAGATTACTGAGAGAGAGTTTAAAAGCAAAATTTAGCAGAAGCTTATAAAATAATATATAAATTAAGATATGAAGGTTGAACTATAGATTACAAATTACAAAACTATTGACTTATGAAGGCAGTTCTACGTTAAAAGGTTACCTAAGAAAAAAACAGCACAGCGGCATCATTAGCAATCAGCAGTCAGAAGTAATCATGTTGTATGGTCAGCTAGATGGAACATGGCAGTGGCAGGCAGAGAGTTCTTCGAGAAAAGAAGGAAAAAAGGTGCTTCTTTTCTACTCACAATTCATAGCACCGAACTTCTCTTGACTTCTTAAAATGTTACGGTCTTGAAACCCTTCAATGTAACTGACTGAAAAAGAACTCAACTCAACTGACTCATATCTCAACTCAAAAAAAAACTCTTTTGTTCTATGGGCCTTTTTTTATCCACCTTAATCCCACCAAGAATGCAATCTCAGTTGCCCACAGCTATCTCTTAATTAAAAAAAACATGTTTGATTAGTAAAATATTTAATTAACAAACTAAAACAGATAAGGCTGGAAATACCATTTTAGCTATTTTTAGAGATTTGAAAACAACTAAAAGAGAATTTTAATTAAGATTTATAATTTTTATTAATGAAAACAATCTGACTATAGATAAACATAATTTCAGTATTTCAAGCCCTCCCCATCTTTCTTTGTCATTACATTCCACTAGTTTAATTAAATACACATATATAAAAAGATATTTACAATTATATAAAGAAAACATCTAATATTCAGCAATAAATAAAATTATTGCTTTGTTCATATATATATACACATCACTCACCCTACTGTTTTACTTTGCTAAATATCTTATTAATGTTTTTGGATCATTATGCATACAGTGTGTGGGTGAATGGCATATATTTACAGTGGGGTCTGCATTGCAGGCCCCATAGGAGGTTAGTGTAGATGGTTAAGCATGAAGCTCAATGATGATTAGACATTGACTGCTTATATATATATATATATATATATATATATAGTACTCTTTTTATTAGGGTAGAATGTACTTAAAAGCTAATTTCTTAAACAAATTAAATTAGATGAAGTTTAAGTACTATAATTGTCATAATTATCTTTACAGGGTCTTAAAATTAAGTTTTGTTAATATGAAGTTGTAAGTGATTAAAGAATATATCAAAGCTATTCTAAATTTTACAATTATAAAAATAGAAGCCTAAGAAATTAATATTGTATGGTAGAAGTAAATGGTCATAGTTACAAGTTAAAAATGTATTGAAAAGTTTGTTGAATAACCTTTGAAAACCCTAATTTATAATATAATGTTTAATATTCAAATAAGCTATTAAATGTATCTTCTAAAATTATATTTAAATTATATAAAATTGTTTATTAAAGTTTTAATTCTTATAATGTATTACATGTTTTAATTTTATTAATGTTATAAGAAGTCAAAATTTATTATTCCAAATTTTTATTATTGTATTTAATAGTTTTTGTAATGTAATATTTTTTTTTAATTAAATATTTATTTAGTTGATTTCAGATAGTGAGTTTAGAAAATTGCAACATTTCTGTCTTTAATTAAGGTCATGTGATGTTAGTGTGTGTAATGCATACATCAATTTAAAAAAATTTTAATTACTTTATAAAATTGTTACTAAACTTGAGGCATTTGTACATGATAAAAATAAATATAGAATATTATTTAATTAGTTTTTAAAGATATTTGAAATTTGTAAAGATATACTGAATTTGATAAATTTTTATTAAGGGTTAGTTAAAATAGTAAACAATTATTAAATATGTTATTTTAAAACATTTGTTTGGTTTATGAAACTATAAAATTAATTGAGAATTAACTATTTCTCATATTATTAAATAAAAATGATTAATCATAATTTTATTTCTGACTTTTAGAAGTACATAATTGTCAAATATGTAAATGATCTAACAATTTGGTGATGTATCAGCCAATTAAAATAGTTTTTAAAAAACCAGGTATAAAAACTCTGTGTAATTAAAATTATTGCTTACTATTGTTCTTATTTTGTCTTATTGTGATTCTTCTTGTTATTATTTTTAAATAGTATCAGTTTGTTAAAAATCAATTATTTTAAAATTTAATATAATTTTTTTGTTTAAAAAGTCAAAAGGATTTTAAAAGTATTATTTTGTTTAACTAAAAGGATGGAATAATTTTAATTATTTTTTTCTATTAGTGAAGATTCAGAAGTCTAGTTAAAGATTCATTGGAAATTATGGAATATAAGTCTGTAGTTTTATACTTGCGATGATTGGCATTGAAGGACCAAAAAGCTTGGCAAAGTATTTTTTTTTCTATACTATATGAAGATTTTTATATTTATTTATGTAAAGAACATTGGAAGTACAGTGGAATATTATCCAGGATTATGAAATATATATTTAATAAGTATGTGTTGATAAAGTTAAGAACTTTAAAGAAAATATTATTTAAGAAAAGTAATTGGGAAAGTTTTAAAATGAAGTTGACTTTTAAAACATTATAAAAGCATATTTGAGATTAAGTTATATAAAATATATTGCTCTCTCATTTTTATAATATTGATTTTTATTTAAAAAGATTATATTTTTAAAAGAAATAATTGTCTTCAAATTAAGTGGTATTATTAAACTTTTTTAGAAGTAGAGCATCTTAAAGAGATAATTGTTATAATGTCTATGAATTGCACATAATGTTATATTAGAAATGCACAAATATTTTGGTATAATAAAGCCTGCTATTTCAATGGTGATAAATGAATTAAAAAGAAGAAAATGGATAATAATAAAAAAGAATATTATTATGTTATAAACAAATGATCTTTATATTTTAAAACAAGGATTTATCTGCTATACTATATGTTCTAAATTGGAATATAATTTCTAAAAAATGAAAAGACATCTGTTCATGTTAATTTGTATACGTATGCAAAGTGACAGAAAATGATGCATCTTGCATGGAAATGAATGGACTTACATAAAACAAATGTTTTTAATAATATCAGATTAATTATTATATCCCATAAGAATGTGACAGAAAATAGACTGTTTGAATGACTTTTGGAAGCAGGATGAATAATTATTTTTCAGATTTGCTTGGATATTAAAAGTTTGACATTACTTTTTTTTATTTGTGAGTTTATGTGCTGAGAAGAGCTGGAAGTAAAAAAAGATTTCAACAATGTTCTTCACTTAGTAACAGTAACTTCTTACATTATTAACTAAACGTATTGTATGAAGGACAATTATAAAAGAAATATGTAAAAATTGTATAATTGTTTATTTTAAAATATACTAATAATTAGAATTATAATTTAGTTATAAGATGTAGTAAATGTTACATTTTTTAATATTTTTAAATGCTAACAATAATAGTTTGTTTTTAAAAAAAATATTTTTTAATAATTTTTCTTAATTATTTTTTGAAAATATTTTTATTAAAGTGCATTAGTTTACACTGAATGTGGTATGAATGCTATTTACTTTTTTTTTATTTTATGTAAAACTGGACTAGAAGACATCAAAGATGTTGTTTTGCAAATAGTAATATCACAAATTATAATTAAATTATTATAAATATAATATGATGTATATTTTTTTTTAAAGTTGTTTGGAGATTTAAAAAATATTTAACTTATGTTACATGAATAAATGAACATAGGGATGAGTGAGTTAATAACACATATAGCTTTTTATTAAAAGATATAAGATATGAGAAATATGCATATAATTATTTATTATTTATTGTATGATAAAGTTCATTATAACTTTATGAAATGATCATAATTTTGTGATTCTTTGCCAGATAAACCATATGATATTTATTTTCAAGCTATGAATATTGAAGAAATATTTTAAAATCAAATCTCATTTTATTTGTAAATAAGTTTGTGTGTGAAACCATTTTTTATAGCAGTCATGACTTGATAAAGTAATATGTAACTTTGTTTATTATTGGGAAATTTGCTTACTTATTTTATGATGTTAAATGTCTAAATTTATTTTGAAACAACAAATGGTAGTGATAAGTGAGTAGAATAATGAATCCCTGAATGCTTATATATTAGGATGTGTTAAGAGATAGGATAATTATCCTATATTATATCTGAGAAGGTATTATGCAAATACAGTTAACATAGCCCTGTACTTTACATTTATTTTCATGGACAGCATTTTTTGATGTTTATATTTAATTAGTCTATAAGTGCTCAAAAGAAAGCCTGGATATTATTTTTAAGAGTATTATATTTGTTTCTTTATACTGATTTCTAAGAGATTTGTTGAATTGTTTTATAGTATTGTGACTTTACTATAGTTATTCTTTGATGTCCTATGCATTGTATTGCTATCTGAATTTCATTAGCAAAACATCATGTAGACAAGTATTTTGGAAAGATGAATAATAGATAATTTTAGAAAAGATGATTTGTCTAGAAGAAGGCAAGATAGGTTTTTGGTCTTATGAAAAATAGTAATGATGTTGAATGCATAATGTTGTTGGTAAATATGACACAGTAATCATATTTTTTTCTAAATATTTTAAAAATATTTTGATGATAAAAAAATCATAACTATTCCTAACTTATATTTTTCAAATGTTTTTGATATTTTCAATTTTCAAAAAATCCGACATTTTTTTTAATGCAATGCATGTTTTTACAGTAAAACATTGAATGAAGTATGTTAGTTTATGAAGTGTGCTTATAAGCCAGTAAACATCACATGATCACCATTTCTGATGCTTGCTCATAATACCCATATAGAGTTTTGCCTGTTTTAAGTATGCTTATACTTTATTTTAATTTTTTATATTTTGTGTTTTGAACATGAAACATACATCATAAGATTGGAATGGTGCAAAGCAAAATTATTATTTAATACATGAATAAACATATTTTATTAATGTACTTTTCATTAACTTAGTATAAACCTAATAATATGTTTCGTTTGATAAAATTTATGCTAGATATATTGCTATGATTAGTAAAAGTAAATATATTGATTATTTCATTGATCTGGAAAGAAATTTACAATAATATTGTAGGATGGACAATAAAATGTTTTTTGAATAACTAAGTACCTGATAAGCTAGATTGAAAGCCTATAACATTAATAATTTTTGAGAATGAAAATAAGTAAATACAATCTTTCTTTTATTTGAAAGTTGTACTTTTTAAAATTTTAATATAAAATTTGTCCTTTCTTATTCTAAAAATTGTAAATATTTTTGTATATAATTGTTTTCTAGCGCATAATAAATTTGTTAAAGTTTTTGTTATAAACGTGTTGTCCATGTTATTATTGATCAATTGACAACAGAAAAAAAATCTGATCCACAGAATTCAGAACTAAACATATTACACATTTTTCACATTATATTAAATGATATTATTTATTTAAACAATGTCAATTATCATTCAGAACATGGTACAGCAAAATCATATAATATAAGATTATTTTAGTGATAATTTATTATTGAAAATATTGCCGTATAATTATGTATATTTCTTGGTGTCATATATTGTTCAGATTATGCCATTTTTATAATATGCCACATGAGAAATGAGAAATGAGAGAATAAAAATAGTAGTAGTAGTAGTAGTAGTGGTAGTAGTAGTAGTAGCAGTAGCAGTAGCAGTAGCAGCAGCAGTAGCAGTAGCAGTAGCAGTAGCAGTAGCAGTAGCAGTGTTTAGATGTAGTTAGAAGATTAATTACAGATATTATTTAAAGAATCTGAGATAACAAAACTATTATTCATTTATTATTATTATATTTGATTATTTATAATATTTTAAAGTCTTACTAATGCTATAGTTCTATATTATTACTTGAAATAAAAAAGGGGGATAGTGTGTTTATGCCATTGAGATTGAATCTTTTGAGATATATACTCAATGTAGTCCTACTATTTTATCTTTCACCATGTGTCTCATGATTCTTATAATATTATCTTATTATTATTTATTTAAATCAAACCACATTTTTATTATCATCATTTTGAGCTAGTTTAGTGGTTAAAATTATCATAAGATATATTTGGTACTTAATTTTATTATATTAAGAATGAAAGTTTTAGCTGGAGCATTTATCTTATTTTATTCATGTTTATTTTTACTTGATGGTGAGAGTACAATATATATATATATATTGTACCGGTCAAAAAACCACCACCTCAACTGCAAGTCTGATCCAAACTAAGGCAGTTCCAACTGAATTCAAACCCAACTCACCAGCTCAGATTAGTAAAAATTGATGGCACAGTGCTATGCACTAAGAAACTAGCTCAACAGTTGGTGAGTATTAGACCCCTGAACTGACACTAATATCAGATAATTAATTAACTTAAGATACTTTTAAGTCGAATCATTTGTATATGTTCGGGTTGCCAACACAGACAGCAAGCATTAACATTTAAAATAATTATTGAATAAAATAATTAAGAACGAAGAAACCAAGTGTGTTTAGAAAATATTTAATAATAACAGTTTGTTTTGTTTGAATTTTAAATAATGATTATATTAATTAATTCTAGTCTTTAACAAAGTTTATAATTATAATAAGAGTGGTGGTTCTTATTATATGCCAATGAGTATTACGCAATATTTTTGAATTCTATGTCTATGCCCCCAACAAGAAAATAAAGGCAGATAAAGATATTCCGTTGTAAAAGAAATTATTACTCTAATTTTATATAAAAGAATGTGAGATTTATTTTCACATTGCAAATCCCTTCATGAAGAGCAAGATACGTATTTAGGACATAACTTTAACCTTTATTAGAAAACTTATTTAATTTGAGATAATTGAGAATTTGTTTGACTTTAATTGAAATCACTTCATCACAAATTACGAGCATCAGAGTGGGCTTTACCGGAACACAGAGGTAATGGTGCTGATGAATTATGAGCTGTAAAATGAACATGAAATGTAATAACTGGTCAGTGATTTAAAATTAGTATTGCAGCTTGTATCTGACAAGTCTTATGCCCTTCAAAGAGAGGTGATTTAAAAGTAGTATGGCAGCTTGTATTTGACAATTCTTATGCCCTTTAAGTAGATGTGGAACACAGGTCAGCCAGGCTGAGTCGTAACTATGAGCTTTTGGTGTTCCAAATATAACATGAGCAGGGGAGGAAGTGCTTTCTTCCTCCATAATTAAAATATCAGAAATATCATCACTGACAAGCCTGTGAAACAAACGATAGCCCTACACCAGCAATGTTGAAGATGATGACTTGATAGTCACCATTTGAAAATAAAACCCAATTATAGAATGCTCTACATGATGACTTGATCAAATTAATTAAAGTCAAACAAGCTTTTAACTAAAACTATTTTAAAGCATTATAAAATTATATTAATTATGCCCCAAACATCGTGCACTTCCTGAATCTTAATAGAAAATAACAGAAAGTTGAATTAGATTATATTTATTTGATTCCTTTATCGGCCCTTTTGCAAAAAACATTTTAAGATTATATATGATTAAATACATATAGGTGAATATGAGAAAATAGCTGGGGCATAGATTAGAAATAGAGCTAATAATTTATTATTAGCCACTTATAAAAATAGTAAACATGTAATAATTTATTTCAACTCGAGGATTAATAGAATGGTATAAATTTAATTCTAATGGGTGAGAATTACTATTAGAATTAATATATTATTATTTGCACAAGGCAAAGGAAACAAAGGAGATCATCGAGTCAAAGTATTATTGACATATAATTAAAAATAAACGACATTAAAAAATCACATAATAAATATATATAGTATAGTAAATGAACTGTCATAGTAAGGAAGAAAAGTTAAATTTAAAGACTAGAGATTAAGAGAATTACTAATGTGAACTAGCATAAATAAAAGTAAGTTTTATACAGAGATTATTACAGTAAAAATGAAAAGACTCTTAACGGCAGTGTAAAGTAAAGTTCAGAAACTGGCCAGAAAGTTTAAGGTTCATTATGGAAATATATTACCCATTTCTTCCAGAACTGGTTCTCTTAGTTTACACATCTGGGTTGGTAAAACCTAGGCACGCATTTCATTGATTATTTGAACAGCATTTTATTTGATTTTGGCAGCATGATTTGTCTGGAAAGAATTTACCAGCTTCATTGAAGATTTCATAGGACTTCTGGAACCATAGCCAGATTCCTAAAGTTTTAGCCCCTTACCATGATTGGAACACTTTTGAATTTCATAATTTTTAAATGCATAGAGTTTACTGCACTTCTCTACAACAAAGATGGCTTCTCTTCTCCAACATTTTCAGAGCTATATATACTGTATCTGATGCCTTTGGGCTAGTGCTTCTTTCATTATCAATGTTACAAAATTTACTGGTTTAGATACATTCCTTCGATAAGGTTTTCAAACTCATTAACTTGAATTCATTTTCTAATTAGAAAATGAATTCTTAAAATCAGAAAAATGATTTTAATTAGGAAATCCTTACAATTTAAATACTTATCTTTTTTCTAATTAATAAAACTTTACCTATTGTTTTTGGAAAGGGAAAATCTGAAACCTTATCGAAAGAATGTATCTTTTAATCATTAAAATTTTAACAAATTATTTAAAAATAAAATCAAACATTCCCAATGCAATGAAACTTTCAAACAATTATATATATTTAAATATTTACAAATACATACGCACAATCCATGCAGTTATAAATATATATATATATATATATTATATATATATATATATATATATATATATATAAATTCATGAATAATTTTATCATGAATTTATTAATAGAATTGATCAATTTAAACCTTAAATGAATTAATTTTAACACACATTTATGAAATAAGTTTTTCTTTATGGAAATCAGCGTGGATTGAACGTATAAAGCTCCATTGCATCAGAAATTTAAGGTTAGTACTAGTGTTGAAGTGGGCTTATGGCTAGACGTCATGAAGCTAGGATCAAACTCAGATCCGACTGCTTCAATATATATATATATATATATATATATATATATATATATATAGAGAGAGAGAGAGAGACTGACCGAATTACACCCCTCACTTATCTCAGGATCGGACATCCTCAGGATTGATGGCGATTGTCAGAATAATAGTAATAATTGCCAGGATGCCAAATTGTAACTTTGAGAACATTTTCCTATGCTAAATAGAATTTATTTATAATTATTTAATAATTTACAACAACATTTACTAAATGGGCTAATAAACCATTAATTACTAAACAAATAAAATACTGAGAAAGTTATTCCAAATATTAATAATAATCTCATGAATGCTTATATTTATTGAAGAAGAGAAAAAATTAAACTTCACTCCCCACTATACTTTACATCTCTCAATCCATTCCCATCCATTAATATCAAAGCCACAATTAAAATTTTAAACAAAATAAAATTTCTATGCTAGCCATCGACCTCCAAATCCATCTTTTCCCCTCATACTCTCATTCTTAATCATCTTTATGAACATTAGTAACTCATGCTGATTTCTCTTGCTCAGTTTTCAAATTAACTTTCCATTTTGACTTTCTCTCTTCCCCCTATGACAATTGTTTCTCAGGGCATCAGTATAGCAAGGTATAAGATTTTATACACTCTGTTACAAATTACTGGATGATAAATAAATATTATCCCAGGCATTATATCCATAGTTGACCTTGGCTGAATATAACATAGCCAATATCCACTTTCTCTAATTTTCCAGCAATGAAGATCAAATTTTGAATACAAATTTTAAAATAAGTACTACAAATACTTTTTATAATTAAAAGAAATTTTGATTAACTAGTCCACCTGTGAATGCATTTGAATTCAGTGTATGGATAAAGAATTTTATGTCCACCCACCAAACTCTATATCATCCAACAATCTTACTGCCTACTAGAACTTTATAATCTTAATATCATTAAAGTATTACACTGACACTTTGTACTTACTATTTAATTCTGCAATGTTAAAATAACTTTTTCTTGTCTTAAATTTTTAGCCATAAAGTTTTACAAACTATTTTTAATAAATTTTATCTAGTTTAATATAACAAATTAAATCATGCTTAAAATTTAAGTAATATTGGGTTGATGTATGATTGGGATATCCAGAATTTATTGAACCACAAATCATGGAGACATAAACAAAGAGTTTATTTAAAAAAAAAAAATTTTGTTCATAAAGAAAAACTAAAAAAAAATATTTACAAAGTTCCTCATAGCTTTCCCCTGTTCTTGATTCATATAACAAAATTTTATTAAACCAAACGAACAGCTGATTTTGTTAAATTTATATGATAATAAAATATTATTTAAGTATTAATGGACTGGGGACTACAATTGCTGTGGATTCACTTGGTACTTAAAATAAATGATTATTCTATTTTTTAACAATCCAGTAATATTTAAATACAATCAATTTGAACCTTCTCAATATCTTTTATGATTTCCCATAAATAATTTATTCTACAATTTTGAATAGTAATAATGAATATAATACTTCATATACCAATGAGCTAGTAACTTATACATAAATTAATTCAACTAAAAATGCCTTAACGATATGCTTTTAAGTTTAAGATATTTTATCACATTGCTTACACTCCCATGTATTAAACTACTATTCCAGTGTTTAAGAATCGGTTTTAGATCAATCATTATTTTCTTTTGTACACACTCGCAAATCATATATCAATGTCCCTATAGCATAATACATTCATTTGCTTAGCATTTCAGCAAAATTTTCAGCAGCTGTAAATTAGAACCTATGATATGCACTGCTTATCACCACTATTTTTCATGTTTTATTTCTCTAATTCAATATTTAAATTTATCATAATTCATGGCTCTTATTATTTACATAAACATTTAAACTATGCAATGCCTCAATTCAACAGATTGCACATTGAAATCACCACTCATCTAGAATCATCAAATTAATTCTGCAACCCTGTAAATTACATTCATTACTTATACTTTACTGTATCTTTAATAATGTACACCCATAAGGAAACAAAGTCAGCATTAACATGAGGGTTGGCAAATACCTGAATAAGAGAAAGATACATTTTTATTAAGGTGAAGATATGCTAGGATTCATCACTAGTCATACATGGAAAAATGGGTATGCCCAACACACTCTGGCTATCAATAAAAAGATCATCGTATGATGTATGAAATAACCAATTGGGAAACTTATCCTCTATTTCTAAATAATTCATAAAATTTTACTAAATATTTTAGTGAGTGAGCTAAGTTGTAACTTCACTGACTAGGTGGTGATTCTCTAACCAACCACATAAACAAGGGTCTCATACCAGTTTGAATATCTATATATGAATTTTCACATATACTACCTTCACAAAATATTGCTCTGATACATGAGCCAAGAATTGTCTAGCGTAAATCAGTTTACATGTAACTTATCTTAACATTAGTAGTAGTAGTAGTAGAAATGATGATGATGATAATAATAATAATAATAATAATAATAATAATAATAATAATAATAATAATAATAATAATAATAATAATAATAATAATAACAACAACAACAACAACAATAATAATAATAAAGAAATGTGCATCATTTGCAAAACTCATCATCTGTTTTCACTTTTCTACATAGTTATTACATTCGGTCATAACATGCATTCCTCTTAAATATAATATTTATTAGCATAAATATTTAATAGTACCTGATCTTTAAAATTATACATCGTATAATAAAAAACTTTATTTATATCTCTCAACTTTGCAAATTGAAGATAAAGCATACATTTAACCGTTAAATAAGACATTTTTTTAAAAAAAAGTATATTACTCAAACTAAAAAAACTTTAAATATTGGTTAAATTTAAACGTAACCATATAACTAACTCTTTTGCTAATACACTTAGATAAATATAAATAAAAATAATGAATAAAAATTTTACTTAAACAATCCTCCTTATATATTGTTGCAGCTGCAAATCTCAGTTTTGTGTTTTGTTTTGTTTAGTGTACATATATATAACTACATAATCCATTGGCAAACTTTAATTATTTTCTGTGAATTAATCCTTAAGGTTTCACATTTTGTTGGAAGTTTTAGCACATAATCTATTTTTAAAATGTAAAATATTAATCTAAAATCTTTATTTATCAAATCACTTTTAAAAATTGGTAATCCTTGCAATTTATATTAATAATTTTCATTTTCAATTAAGTTCTTTATTCATTTTGGGTTTCTTTAATCTGATAATATTTAATATTGGGAGATAATCAGTTTTTTATAATTCTGTTTTAAACATTCACATTGGGTTAAGGTAGCTTCACTGAGAGAAGTCTATAGATCCACGTATTTTCTCCATAAATTCTCATATATATTCCATTATGTTTGTCATATATTGGTAGCATATTAATTGAGGTATTTATATTTCTTTTTTAGTCCTTCGTTTTTATTGACAAACTGTCACTTTGATTCCACAACAATATGCTAATGTAACACTAGCATTAGAATTCAATACAACACTTATTTTTACCAAAATTAGAATTGTTTTCTTTCTGAATTGTTGATGGTATAAATAATCAAATCCATCAATTTTAATAAGCAAAAAGTTGAAATAAAGATTCACAAAATTCAGTGTTTCCTCAATTTTCCTTAAGTAAAAACTTTCTCTGCAGTCGAAGTTTCATTATTTGCCGATTGCCAAAACTGCTTACAGTTGTATAGAGAGAAATCATGAAATTAATTAACTTTAGGAGAAACAAATATTTGCCCAATAAAAAAATTTTACTCACTAATCATGTCTTAGAATATTAATAATTTTGACTAAGTTTCTTCTTCAGAAAAAGAACCAGAAAAACAGTGAAAAATTATCTTAAATTTTTAGTATAAAAAATGATAATTTAACTTGATTAGGTTCCTCTAGAAAGACTGATGATGAAGAGAGACCCTCCTTAAGGATGGGTTGAGTTTTTATATTGTCTGGACCCCCTCCCTAATTTCCTGAATGATCTATTTGCAAATCTAATTATATCTCAATTTGGACTGGTTGATTGCTATTGTTTTACAAATTATTTATTCACAATATTACAGATGTCACATGGTTTTGTTAAAAATTTTCCCGCTTATGAAAATCGCCCTCAAAGAATAAATGATTATTTGTAATAAAAAAATAAATAATGCATAGCAACCCATCTTCAAACCCAGGATTTTGAATAGGAATTGGCGTGTTATGTATGAGATATTGAAGTAAAATAATAATTCTCTAAAATAACTTTCCATCGAGACTACACACTATTTCTATTGATTATTAATTCTAGAATTAAAATTTTCTAATATATTCTACATATATGCACTTATACACACATATAATTTTATCTGAACTGATTGGTTAAAACTTTTATTGATTCTTGATCTTTTTTTAGACAATTTGCTTTTAATAAATTAGTGTTTTAATTCACTTTTATAAAGATACGATTTTTATTATTCACATTCAAGAAGTTGACTTTATAAATTATATCCCCCTCCCATTCTTTCTTTTTCAATCTCTAAACTATTAATAACAATTTGTAAAATAATTTTAACAAATAAATTCTCAACAATGACTGTTTCTGATGTAAAATAAATTTATCAAACTGACACCACAATAAAATGTCTGTTTATAAGACTTTATGAATGAGTTTTGTTTGTGTACTAAGTAATTTACATAAACCTATTCGAACTTTTATTTTGATTTGAACTTAGCACCCTATAAATAGCTTATATATTGCCATATAATACATTTTATGAGGGAAATTGTAATAAACACTGTCATAAATAATTCTGCTTAAAATTAATGGAGCTTTGGTCAAAACCAAAGGTTACAATGTATATAAATCCAATCAACCATTTATTTTGTCAGTGTCAAAAATTATATATATAAGGACTTAGATGTGCAGTGTAATAATTTTAAAATTAAGGATGTTTGAATATTGACATAAAAAATGCAATTCATTTTCAATAATAAATACATAACTTCACACATATGTATAATTTTATATATATAAACATTCTAGTTCACTTGGGTGTGTAGCACAATTGTCCTCAAAGTTGTATATTGTGTTACCAAATAGAAAAATAAGAACAAAAGAGCTTAGAGCTTTTGAAGGGTCCAGTCTTCATAATCATAGCTTAACTGTTATTAATGTTAACGATATGCAAATTTATGCTGATCATGCTAGACATCCCATTTCCTTGTAAAGAATAGCATGTGTCTTTCCTGGGTATGACATCTTTGTCTCTGGATATAAAGAGATATCCCTTGATGTTTTTATGAGGCTCTGACTCTCTCTGCACATTATTGTAGAGTTGTCTGGAATACACTCTTGGTGACTTATGTTCTGGTGCTGAAAGAAAATGGAATACATGGAAGGTTTATTGAGAGCTCTATTGTATCAGTATTTGTGTGGTGCAAATTTCCTGGACAATGATGCTCTGCTTTTCCTATTGTATGAGTTTTTGCAGTTATTGTTGGAGCAATCAATATTGTATTCTCTCTGGGGGGGGGTCTGTAAAAGGTAATTTGATCTTTAGTGTTATTGATTAAGTTGTTGGCATTTGGGGGATATGGAAGCAAAGCTTATATCTGTTATTGAGTATGGAATGTAATTTACTATGTAAGTTGGAGATGTATGGTAGCAATAATCTATGTTTATCACATTTGATGTGGATATTAAACTGTTTATTCTGAAAGTGTAAGATTTTTCTGTCAATGATTGATTGCCTGAACCCTAAATTCAGTAAATCATCTCTGTATTTTATTAAATTTGCTTTGGTGTCTGCCTCAACTCTACATAAAACTTGTTTATGTGAAAAAGATGATAATCCAGATGATTTATGTTCTGTTGGTGCATTAGACTGGGGGTAGATTCATGTGGAATGTGATCTACTATGGTTTAAAGACCAGGCTGTAGCAGCCATGATGTTTTTCTCATTGTATGTTAACATCAAGATATTTAACTTGTTGAAGTGCATTTTTAATTGTGACATTCACAACTACCACTGGGCTGGTTTTCAATTCAACCTTGATTTGTGTGAGGATTTCTGGGGTGGTGTTGACAAATAAATCATCCACATTTCTGTTGTATATTAGAAAGTAAGCAGAAGTTTAAACCAGATAAGATCATCTCATAGTAGTTTAGGAAGATGCTGGTTATTACATCACTTAATAGTAAGCCCATGGACCAGCCTTGCTTCTTGGAGAACCAATAATTAGAACACCACAATGTTGATGTTCAACCAGCATAGAAACTCATGAATGAAGTCTACTTGAGGTTGGACTGTTTTTTGTGTCATAAATTAATCCCTGACCATTTGGATTGATTTGTCTTTATTGATGGAGCCATATAATTCAGTAACATCCATGGTGGCCAATTTGATGTTTGAATTCAGTTTTAAACCTTTGATAGTGGATACAATTTTCTTGTATGATTGGAGGGTCTACAATCTGAAGCCCTATGTCTGGATGAGTTTGTTGTTCACCCATTTGGCTGTTCTTGTGTAGTGTGCTCCACAGAAGTCCAGAATTATTTGGACCAGTGTGTTGTCTTTGTGTATTTTGGCACTTCCAAAAATCCTGGTGGTACTAATGATAATGGGTATGATGGGTATAGATTGTGATATTATGACTTTGTGAAAAGTTTATTGCGATGTTCTTTTAAAAATAGATGTGAATATTTTTTCTCTATTGTTGGCAATGCTAAAATGATCAACTTTATGAAAATGTAATTTGTTAATCTGTAGGTGGATCTTATTTATATATATTTGTGGGTGCAGTAACATGAATATTTTTCCCTTGTCTTCATGCATACATGTAATTCTTCTGGACTTTAGGAATTGTTTGGTTACAACCCAATGTTTGGTATATGATTTTATCACTGTGGGTATCATTGCTATATTGATTTGTGCTATGCACTCATCTTCTTGAGATTTTTGGATGAGTCCAGCCTCTATGTCTATTATCAACTCCATGTCAGGTCAACTCCATGTTCCTTCAACAAGTCTGGGGTCCTTTACTAGCACATCTTTTACTTTTCTAGGTTGTGTTGTGTGTGTTAGATTAATGTAAGTATGCATGTTGTCATCAGGAATGGTTATCCGTTGCTTGTACATGAGAAATGTGAGTTTTCTGTTACACTTGAATGCCAACTTCCTCCCTAACTTTTTGCATTGATTGATGATGAGTGGGGTGGTGTTCAGGAAAGCCAACATTGATAAAAGAATCTTGCACTTTCAGAATACTTTTATACCAATATCAAACAAAATAAACATATTGGACATCTTTAGGGTTAATTTCAGCAAAATACCTGATTTCTGATATTTGAAATCAAAATGTAAATTCTTTGAAATGTTGACATTTTTAATGATGAAAAAATATATTTTTTTTAAAAATGGAAAAAACTAGATAATTTCAAATGTCTGAAAAGTATTTACTTGTATAAATTAGTAATTTTTAAAAAGATTGCTAATTACTATACAATATTTTGTCCAAGTACATTGCAGCATCTCTTTTAAGATGTTTTTTAACAATCTAATGTGGGCCTCATATACATTAATAGACACTTGTAATGTCAATTCAAGTTATTGGAGTTTTAAATATATGGTGTAATAATAGTGGAATGGGGAACACAAAAATCGCCTAATTAATTATTATGCAATTGGTATTATTTTATATAATTAATAAAAAATAATTATGTTTTTTAATGTCAGACATATAAATGTTAGAAGATTTAAGTCCGATATGTTAGACATATGTTTATAATCTTTAGCTTTTATTCAGGTTAGCATACTTTCAATACATTGAATATATTAATGAGAATTCTTTTAAGTTTATGTCTTTTCCCCATATTTAACACCCAGTGCCTAAAAATTCTATAAATTGGAATTATTTTTTTAGTTGTGAAACATATTTAGGAAGAAAATGGCGTGGATAGCAATATCAAACCATTTTCTTAGTCCAATCATTACTTTTCATGGCAACATAACAACTTCATATTAAGTAAACAATTTACAGTATCAAACATAGTCTTACAAGAAAATATTTTTTTACTGTTAACACATTGTTATTTATCAAGATTATTAGTCCTACATGCTTTTTCTTGCATAATTCAAGTTTGTTATGAGAATCATAGAGAATATACTAAAGAAGCAAATATATTTATTTCAGATAATTAACTGTGACTCATAATCTGACCACTGATTATATATGTATGTTAGAGATGATGATCTGGACCAAATATGAATGCTGGTTCAGCACAAAATATTTATATTGGAAATCATTTACCTTTTTCACATGTATGTGGCTGTGTGTAACAGTCCTATGCCATGGAGTTAATGGGAGTAGTGAACTTGAAAGACTGACTTCAAATTCTAATTGTATTAATATCAGTATAGACAATATATATATATATATATATATACACACATATATATATATATATTGAAACAGTCAGTTTTTCAACCTGACTTTTTCACCTGCTATATGTGCTATATAGCAGTATTCATACATATATAAATACCACCAATCCTCGTATATTTAATAATAGTAATCTAAATAAATCCCACCTAAATTTAAATCTTGATGATTCAATCATATATGTGTGCGTATATGTTTAGATATTTACTGCAATATTCATTTATATTCATAAAACCAAAATATGCACATATATAGATTATTAATAAATGCTTAGTGAAAAACTAATTGTATGTGTAACTTTAAACTACATATATGCAAGAATATAAATGTTAATAGATTGTAAAACATTTCGTTTTCTATAATTTTCTATATTTATTAAGTTATATATTTTCAAAATGGTATAATTCTGCATATATCGGTAAATTAGAATGGTCAAGTTACATATATAATAAAATGTTTTTCTCAATCTTGGATTTGTTTTCTCGACATACGGTCACCAATATAATTAATCTTTACAGATATTAGATTAATTAAAAGTTTATAATTGGAATAGAACCTAGAAAACTGAATAAATTATTACGTCAATAGACTTTTTTGACTTAGTTTAAATTTAATGCAGCAGGTTTCTACCATAACTGCTAATTACCGTACGGACCAGAAAACAATTCTAGGAAAAGAAAGTAATGAAAGAAAGGGGGGATAAGGATATAAAAGAAGCAGCATCCATCTTGAAAAAAAAACAGTAAAATATTTTCTAAGAGTGATGAAGACATATTTTAATAAAGTGAATTAATAAAATGTCAGGGTAAAAAAAGGCTTTGAATCTAGCCTTCTGTTGGGTGAACAACCATCTAAGCCGAGACCAGGAGCAGATCACCGTAAAAACCTAAAAGATGCCATGCTATTCAAAGGAACCCCACTGTGCAGAGAAACATCAAGATTAACTATGGTAAATACTCTTCTAATCTAAAACATTCAATCAATTCCCAGTAAATGCTAGCTTAACCTCAAATTAATGGCCATCTTAATATGTAAATGAAATGTATGTATATTTTAATTGATAACTTTACTCTAAGAACTCACCTAAATTATAATTATTAACTACTGTATTTAAACCCTAGACTCTTATCTGATAAAACTGATTTAATGATAACTGATATAAATATAACTGAAATAATAACTGATACTAATTTAATTGATAGAACTGATTTACCTGAGAGATAAACTATTAAATGATTTAATGTATTTTAGTTGAATTATGCTTTATTATTTTTCTGATCTAAAATATGAGCATTGACACACATCTTTATTAATGAAATTGTATGATTTTATGTTTTGGGTTTACTCACAAAATGTAGTTTGATTTGGTTACGTATTGATTTAACTATAAATAATTAAATGCTATCTATTTCAATTCGCTTAATGTAGAAATTAAATCTTTTATATAATAATAATTTAAAGTGATATTTAAGATTTTTATGATAATTTATATATGTTTTGAGTTAATGATAATGTTTGCAGTAATTAATTTCTGAGATAGCATTATAAAACTAAATCAAACATGTTTTAGCGAACATCGCGCACCTTTCTTTTTCAAATAAGCAATTATCAAACTTCACTTGTTTAAAATCCTATTATGATTTAAAATGCATTTCTTAATTTGATCTATGCCAATATTATTACTATTTAGTTACGTTACATTATTTATGCTATAAAATTGCAAAACTGAGCTTTATTCTTAAATTCAACTATTCACGAGTGTTAAATAAAGATTCGCTCATATATATATATATGTAAGTGTGCATATATATACATATATATATATATATATATATATATATATATAATGTATAATTATATACGAGATAAAAAGCTCTGTTTTGGAAAGGATAAAATGTCTATAATTAAAAGTTGTTACAAATGTATAATTACCTTAATATAGATTTGCTTTTTAAGTTGATATTTTAAATTAATATCTAGTTAAAGTGATAAAAATACAGCATAAATTTATAAGTTTATAGTTTAATTCTCTATATGCTGTAATCCTCCTTAAGCTAAGTAAATCTAGCCTATATAGCTAACTCTGTAGATTGGATTCATAAATTCCATTTATTAGTACTATTTAGAGTACTGTAACATGAACTGATGTGGGATAGTTTCATGAAAGAAACTCATATTTACCATCTTAATTTTTAAATATGATTACCTAGTCAGTGGTGCATATGTGTCCTTATGAAATGCTATGGCATATTTTCTTGTTGTATTTCTTTAATGGTCGCATGCCGTCGTACTGTACCATTACCTATGGTTCGGGCAATTATTCCTTCAGATGGTGACTGGTACATGCCAACCTATCTTGTATATCTTATAATGGAGCATGAGACTCATCTCAGAATGTAAGACTCCACATTTCTCATTCGCAAAAGGAGCATGAGACTCAATTCAGAGCGTAAGACTCCCATATTTTTATAAATTGCTCGATCTGCCAAACTAAAATGGCCTCCTACACCACAGCAATGAGAATCAGTCCTAGGGAACTGTTACTTGGTAAGAATCCCATGAATAAGGCACATATGAGATGCAATAAGACTTAGAGTTATATGTTTTTCTTTATGCACTTGTCTCTGAAGTCTAACATCCTTTAGTCACTTCAACCCACCACTTCAAGTAATTAATTCAGTATTGATCTGATATAGAATCCAGTCTAAATAGTATTTTACTGTGTAGAGAATATATTAAAATATTTGTGCTAGTTAAAATATTTAAATTATGTTCTCTCGAAATTAATTATCACTTCCACTAATATGGCAAATCTAAATCCTTATAGCATAAACCAGGCATAGAAATCAAATAACCATGAGCAAAGTCAAATTGTTCCAAATTAAAGTTCAGCTCATGTAAAATATTATGTATTATGATTTTCTCACCTGCAAGTGATAGAGATATGTGTGTATAAGCCAAATAAATAATTAACTGTAACTTGCATAATATCGCCTGCATGTTATATGAGGCTATATACATATATATAAGTAAAATGGAAATGCAAATCTCTAAATTCTGTTAGTTGTGTTAAAGAATTAAAATCAGTCTTACATAACTAGCCTATATATGTAAACCAAACTACTTGAATCCATACATCCAAAATTTCTACCCATAATACATCACTTACGTGTGAACCCCTTTCAATTGTAAAATCCCTTATTCACCTGCATGTGAAACCAAGCCTTTACTTATTTTATTATAATTTTGAATAATTGTTTACATTGAAAATTATTAAATTGATTTCAAATTTAATCTAGTTTCTTGTCTTAGTCTTGCTCACCGACTCAATTTTAGTTACTAATTAGTAATTAAGTTTATAATGATTATTGAAATTTTATATATAATTTATAATGAGAAGTGTGCCACATGATATCTATATAGATATGCTATACAAAATACCTATTATTACCCATCTTATGGGCTACTGATGAGCTACTGCCGGCATGTGAAGAATTGAAATGCTGCTGTGACCTCAACTGTGTCATTTGTAAGGTTGTAAGACTATGAGAAATGGTAGAGGAACTAGGGTTAGCCGAGCCATGGCTTCCACCACAAAAAACTGGCAGTGGTTAGAGGAATCTCTAATAGATTTTGGTTTTATTATGGAAAAGTTGACCGTTACAGTAGATTTTTTTTCTTACAGGTATGGTGCCCAACAAGGGGCTTTATGATCTCGGAACATGACCCTGAGCAGAGTGGAGTGGAACCTCCGCACGGAAGGGCTGAAAATGCAAAAATGTGTCTGTGTAAAATTTTTCTCCCGAGTATGAATGCCTTACCTAGATTGTATTAATTATTTCAGTTCTAAAAAGTTTAGTTGCTAAAATGTAAAAATATGTTATCTAGATAACTGTAAATTTTTTTTTCAAGTTTGAATCTGGTAAATAAGTTAAATGGATTCATGTGCACTAAATGGGTATAGCTGTGTATATAGGATATCAGAGTATGTTGCCTATCAAAATAATTATGCTACCTGGTGATAGCTGGCACCCAAGGTGATTTTAAAATAACTAAAATTATCTTCACATAAATTTGCTATCAAATGGAGAGAACATTTAATTTTTCTTTCAAAATTAATTGTTTTATAATGAGGGTGTGAGTCAAGACAAGATGTGAGCAATACTAAAACCACTAAGGAAAAATCAAGCAAGACAAAAATATATGAATGTTTGGTATCCAAAATTGTCAAAACATGGGAAAACAAATAAATAACTAATATTAAAACTAATAATAAACTATAATTGTAAATTTAACAGGAATGAAGTGAAGGAGAAAAAGGCAAGCCAATGGTGAGTTATGTTTTAAATATTTTAAATTTTTTTTATTTTATGTTTTATCTTGATTTTGTGAGGGGAGATGAAGTACTGAGAGGGTTAGTTGATTAGTAATAAAATAATTTAGCAGGGGAACCATAGAGCAGTGACAAAAGCAAGGTAATAAAATAGGCTTGGATGGGGTTGTCGGAAAAGGGGGCTGGATAGCCGCATGAAAATTTAAATAAAGAAAGTTTTAATAATGTAAGCTAAAGAAGAGAGTATGGATGGAATAATGGAGGAAGTAGAGAAAATGATGGAGGAAAGGAGAGAAAGGCCAATGGAGAAGAGATGAAAAACACTTAGGTCAGGCAAGGAGATAAGAGAAGATACAGATAGTAGTAATATGGAAAAGGATTCAGAGAGTAGTGAGAAAGAAACTGTAGAAGGGGAACCAATAGAGAATATGATACCAGAGGCAGAAAAGCCCAAAGTACAAGAAAATATAGATGGGAAACAACCATTCGATTGGTTTATGTGCTACATAGAAAATGAAAAAATATAAAGGGAAGAAAAGGAAAGAAAGGACAAAATAGAAAAAAAAGAAAAGGAGAGAAAGGACATAAAGGAAAGAGCAGAAGAAAGGGAAAATGATAAAATAGAAAGGGAAGAAAAGGAGAGAAAGGACAAGGAAGAAAGGGAAAATGAAGAAATAAAAAGGGAAGAAGAAAAGGAAAGAAGGAGAGCACAAGAAAAGGAGAAAGATAAAAAGGAAAGGGAAGAAAAGAAGAGGAAGGACAGTAAGGAAAAAGAAAAGTATAAAAAAGAAATTTTGGAAGAGATGAGGTTAATGATGAAGGAAACAGGCAAGGATATGAATCAAAAACTGGAAAAGATAGAAGAAGAGATGTAACAACTTGCCCTTCAGTGTCAACAAAATTACAGTAAGGCTCAAGAAGAATGCCAGAATAGATTAGCCAGTCACACAGAGAGCATAAAAGAAAATATTAGAGAAGTAGAAAGGAAAATTCTCGAAGTAAAAGACACTGTAGAACAACAAAAGAACTACATACAGGAGGAGGGTTTAAAAGTGTAAGAAAAATTAGAGGGCATGAAAGAAAGATTAGACATAACTCAGGGCCAACAAGAAAGGCAAAGTGGAGAAATAGTGAGACTGCAGAGGAAAGTACATGAAATTGAGGGACAATGGAAAACCTAAAACAAAGGGATTAATAGAGGTGGATGCTTATTGTTGACAAATACTTGACAGATTATATAAATTCGAAGAAAACATAAGGGTTAGGTAAGATGAGGATGAAGAAAAGGCGACTTTGTTAATAAAGGGTACAGGGTATAGAACAGGGTCGGAATAAATTAAAGGAAAAGAGAGATAGGACAAGTGTGGGACCATCTATAGAATGTGGCATGACTAAGTTAGTAAACAAGGGAGATCAAGATCATATAGATAAAAGTAGAACAGAAACAAGTGTAAAAGAAATAAGCATACAACAAATAAACACAGCAACGATGATCCCATATCTTACTGAGGGCTGGGAGTCTGTGGGATATGCTGATCTGGATAGTTCAAGGAAAGAGAGGATAGGAAATAATATCAGGGGTATAGAGGCTAGCTCACATTCATATATGGCCAAATTTATTCAGGTAAGACATTCAAGGCTGAGATAGGGAAGAGTCCCAGGGTACATCTACAGAGTCTCAAAGAGTTGTTCCAATTCCAACACATAGCTTCTCAAGATCAAGTAGCCTTGGCACCACCTTATTTATATGGATATGCTTTGTCTTGGTGGGACTGTTATAATGAAAAACCAAAGATGTTTGAACAGAATGCTGCAGCACTAATGTGGATGTTTTGGAATAATGAAAGGCAGCATGCTATATAAATGACAGTCATGAAGGAGTCATATGGCTCGATTACCAAAAAAACATTTACCCAATTATTTGTTAGGCAGATAGGGTGCCTCAGTTCCTTAACTGCATATGTGTACCCAGAAGCCCATATAATTAAATTAATCCAGTATAATATGCCACCACCTGTACAAAATATGATGACTGGAACATGTATACAGACAGTGGAGGAAATGCCCGAATTTCTGATATCAGTAGATTGTTCAACTTTCCCAAAAGAACCACCAGAAAAGATGAGGAGGATAGATCCTAAGTGTCAGGCAATGAGGTTAGGAAAGGATAGATTTAGGGAAAGAACAAGGTCAAAACCCTATGATAGTAACCAAGATCGAGATAGATATAATGAAAGGTTGTTAAACTCCAGAGGGTGCTGGTAAATAAGTCCCTACACCCAACACCCAAAGTGATAGATAGGGATAGAGCAAGGGGACAGACAATGGGCACTATTAGGGAGATAGTAGAGGAGGTGGAGACATCAGTTACTGCTGGATCCTGCCCCTTGGTGACCATAAATATTAACCAGAAAAAGGTGCAAGCCTTAGTTGATACTGGTAGTCAACTCTCATTTGTGGCAAAGGAACGGGTGACTGATAGGGAAAAGGAAGGATTTCTATGGCAGAAACTTCCATTCAGACCCCTCCAAATGTACTTGGCCAACGGGAAGAAGACCCCAACGAAAATTTTCAGGTTTGGTGTGAGATTGTTTGGGGGTTCAGAGAGATAGGCCATACATTCCTGGTAGTGAAAGGAATCATACAAGAGATGGTGATAGGTACTGACTTTCTGAGGGAACACATTGGTGTCATTAACTGTAGCACTGGGAAAGTCACACTAGGCGAAGACAGTATGGCCATGAACAAAGATGAGGCAGAAGTAGAGGAACCCAGTAAGATAGAAACAATGAATAGTCTGCCTCAACAGATAATAAAAAGGACATGGTTAAATTGGCATCCATAGAAATATGTTGTATCAGGAAAATGGATAGTTACTACAAAGAAAATGTAGACTGGAATGTAGGAACCAGGAAAACATGGATAGCCTGTAAAGCTATAGGTAAGCCGGATGCATATGATCTATGCAAGAAAAGGAAAATCAAGCAGAGGAAAAAAAGAGGCAGAAGGGAAGATAGAATAAAATGCAAACAGTCAGTCTTCAAATTAGAAGAAGATGGAATGAAGTGTATAAGAGTAGATAGACTAAAGAAGGAAAGCTTGAATAGGAAAATAAGATGCAGAAAAGAAGATAGAGACAGGTGGAAATTGCCAGCCTTTAAATTTATAAGGAAGAGAATGGATGTGTTAGAAGGAAGTAGCAAAATTAAAAGAGAGATTAAGTAGGAAAAGAAAGGTCAGAAGAATAGATAAGGGAAGATGGAAACCACCAATCTTCAAGTTAATAGAAGGAAAGGATGAGAGTTTAGTAAGGAATACTAGGAAGATGATGATATTAAGTAATAAAAGAAGCAGGATAGAAGATAAGAGAAAATGGAAACTATTGGTTTCCAGTATAGCAAAGAACGGAGGAAAGAGTGAGGGAGTGACAGAGAGCAAAATTTATTGGAAGAGGTCGAAACTTAAAATTTTAAAACAGTGTAGAGCAGTGATGGCTAGACTGCAGATCCAACTTAGGATTCTGAAACTTAACATTCTGAAACCTTGACGATAATAGAAATATATATATAAGTAGCAGTAACGCATATTATAATCATTAAGTAGTAATATAGTTTAGAATTTTTTTTGTTGTTTGGTAGTGGGGTATGTTTTCATAGGTGGAAGAATAGGGCAGAAAGGGATTGTGGTTAGTATTGAAGTATAAAAATAGGAATAGTGGGATCAGAAGAATTTTCATTAAAATTATAAATAAATTTTCTCCCCAAGTAAAAGCACCAATCCATTAAAATTCCAGAAAATTTCCCATGAGTTTGAGAATATGAAACAGTCAGCTTTTCAACCTGACTTTTTCACCTGCTATATGTCTATATAGCAGTATTAATACATATATAAATACCACCAATCCTCGTATATTTAATAATAGTAATCTAAATAAATCCCACCTAAATTTAAATCTTGATGATTCAATCATATGTGTGTGCGTATATGTTTAGATATTTACTGCAATATTCATTTATATTCATAAAATGAAAATATGCACATATATAGATTATTAATAATTGCTTAGTGAAAAACTAATTGTATGTGTAACTTTAGACTACATATATACAAGAATATAAATGTTAATAGATTGTAAAACATTTCGCTTTCTATAATTTTCTATATTTATTAAGTTCTATATTTTCAAAATTGTATAATTCTGCATATATCGGTAAATTAGAATGGTCAAGTTACATATATAATAAAATGTTTTTCCCAATATCACCAATATAATTAATCTTTACAGATATTAGATTAATTAAAAGTTTATATTTGGAATAGAACCTGGAAAACTGAATAAATTATTACGTCAATACACTTTTTTTTGACCTAGTTTAAATTTAACGCAGCAGGTTTCTACCATAACTGCTAATTACCATATGGACCAGAAAACAATTCTAGGAAAAGAAAGTAATGAAAGAGAGGGGGGATAAGGATATAAAGAAGCTGCATCCATCTTTAAAAAAAACCAGTAAAATATTTTCTAAGAGTGATCAAGACATATTTTAATAAAGTGAATTAATAAAATGTCGGGGTAAAAAAGGCTTCGAATCTAGCCTTCTTCCAGGCAAACAACCATCTAAGCCGAGACCAGGAGCAGATCATTGTAAAAACCTAAAAGATATCACACTATTCAAAGAAACCCACAGTGCAGAGAAACATCAAGATTAACTATGGTAAATACTCTTCTAATCTAAAACCTTCAATCAATTCCTAGTAAATGCTAGCTCAACCTCAAATTAATGGCCATCTTAATATGTAAATGAAATGTATGTATATTTTAATTGATAACTTTAATCTAAGAACTCACCTAAATTATAATTATTAACTACTGTATTTAAACCCTAGAGTCTAGCCTGAAAAAATTGATTTAATGATAACTGATATAAATATAACTGAAATAATAACTGATACTAATTTAATTGATAGAAATGATTTACCTGAGAGATAAACTATTAGTTGATTTGAAATATTAAATGATTTAATGTATTTTAGTTGAATTGTGCTTTATTATTTTCCTGATCTAAAATACGAGCATTCACACACATCTTTATTAATGAAATTGTATGATTTTATGTTTTGGGTTTACTCGCAAAATATAGTTTGATTTGGGTACATATTGATTTAACTATAAATAATTAAATGCTATCTATTTCAATTCGCTTAATGTAGAAATTAAATCTTTTATATAATAATAATTTAAAATAATATTTAAGATTTTTATGATAATTTATATATGTTTTGAGTTAATGATAATATTTGCAGTCATTAATTTCCGAGATAGCATTATAAAACTAAACCAAACATGTTTTAGCGAACATCGCACAACTTTCCTTTTCAAATAAGCAATTATCAAACTTCACTTGTTTAAAATCCTATTCTGATTTAAAATGCATTTTTTAATTTTATCTATGCCAATATTATTACTATTTAGTTACGTTATATAGTTTATGCTATAAAATTGAAAAACCGAGCTTTATTCTTAAATTAAACTATTCGCGATTGTTAAATAAAGATTCGCTCGCATATATATATAAAACGTATAATTATATATGAGATAAAAAGCTCTGTTTTAGAAAGGATAAAATGTCTATAATTAAAAGTTATTACAAATGTATAATTACCTTAATATAGATTTGCTTTTTAAGTTGATATTTTAAACTAATATCTAGTTAAAGTGATAAAAATACAGCATAAATTTATAAGTTTATATTTTAATTCCCTATATGCTGTAATCCTCCTTAAGCTAAGTAAATCATAGCCTATATAGCTAACTCTGTAGATTGGATTCATAAATTCCCTTTATTAGTACTATTTAGAGTACTGTAACATGAACTGATGTGGGATAGTTTCATGAAAGAAATTCGTATTTAGCATCTTAATTTTTAAATAGTCAGTGGTTCATATGTGTCCTTACGAAACACTACAGTGTATTTTCTTATTGTTGTATTTCTTTAATGGTCGCATGCCATCGTGCTGTACCATTACCTTTGGTTCGGGCAATTATTCCTTCAGATGGTGACTGGTACATGCCAACCCAGCTCGAATATCTTATAATGGAGCATGATACTCACCTCAGAGCATAAGACTCCACATTCCTCATTCATAAAAAGAGCATGAGACACAATTCAGAGCGTAAGACTACCATATTCTTATAAATTGCTCAATCTGCCAAACTAAAATGGCCTTCTACACCACAGCAATGAGAATCAGTCCTAGGGAACTGTTACTTGGTAAGAATCCCATGAATAAGGCACATATGAGACACAATAAGACTTAGAGTTATATGTTTTTCTTTACGCACTTGTCTCTGAAGTCTAACATCCATTAGTCAATTTAACCCGCCATTTCAAGTAATTAATTGAGCATTGATCTGATATAGAATCCAGTCTAAATAGTATTTTACTGTGTAGAGAATATATTAAAATATTCGTGCTAGTTAAAATATGTAAATTATGTTCCCTCAAAATTAATTATCACTTCCACTAATATGGCAAATCTAAATCCTTATAGCATAAACCAGGCATAGAAATCAAATAACCATGAGCAAAGTCAAATTGTTCCAAATTAAAGTTCAGCTCATGTAAAATATTATCTATTATGATTTTGTCACCTGTAGGTGATAGAGATATGTGTGTATAAGCCAAATAAATAATTAACTGTAACTTGCATAATATCGCCTGCGTGTGATATTAGGTTATATACATATATATACGTAAAACGGAAATGCAAATCTCTAAATTCTGTTAGTTGTGTTAAAGAATTAAAATCACTCTTAAATAACTAACCTATATATGTAAACCAAACTGCTTGAATCCATACATCCAAAATTGCTACCCATAATACATCACTTACATGTGAACTTCTTTCAATTGTAAAATCCTTTATTCACCTGCGTGTGAAACCAAACCTTTACTTATTTTATTATAATTTTGAATAATTGTTTACATTGAATATTATTAAATTGATTTCAAATTTAATCTAGTTTCTTGTCTTAGTCTTGCTCACCGACTCAATTGTAGTTACAATTAGTAATTAAGTTTATAATGATTATTGAAATTTTATATATAATTTATAATGAGAATGGTGCCACATGATACCTATATAGATATGCTATACAAAATACCCATTATTACCCGTCTTATGTGCTACTGATGAGCAACTGCTGGTACGTGAAGAATTGAAATGCTGCTGTGACTGCAACTGTGTCATTTGTAAGGTTGTAAGTCTATGAGCAATGGTAGAGGAACTAGGGTTAGGCCAGAGCCGTGGCTTCCACCACCGTAAACCTGGTCGGCCTTAGGATGATCTATCAGAGTTCTAAGTTTTGTTGCGCAAATGCACATATTTGACCGTTACAATATATATATATATATATTATTCTTCGAAAAACAATAAAATAATTAATACATTAAATAATATTTTAAAAACAAATGTCTACTATAATTTAATAAATATTTGTTTTTAAAATATTATTTACTGTATTAATAATTTTCAAAGAATTATCTATCTATCTATCTATCTATCTATCTATCTATCTATCTATCTATCTATCTATCTATCTATCTATCTATCTATCTATATATATATATATATCTGTTTATAAATGGAATACAGACATTGATTATTAATTTACATATATATTTATATGCAGTTTATATTAAATTAAATTGATTTAAACTTTCTTTTTCTTTTTTAATTAAGAGCTCCTTGAAATTATTTAACAATAATAATTCTAATTGTTGAAGATGTTACTTCTAGCCTTCAAACAATTTATTAACATTTATCAGTTCATTTAATTATCTACCTGATGGTAAAATGCTTGTAATTTTTATTTGTTAATAAAATATAATGATATGTATTGTGTAAAAATAATTATATTTTTGCTTTTGAAAATTTTAACTAATTAAAATTTTATTTATTTATCAAGGATTGCTTTTTTTAAATACTAAAATTTCTTGTTTCTGTGTAGTTGTTTGCCTTATAGTATATGCCACTTAAGTTATGTAATTATGTATTGGTGATTCAATCAAACAATAAGTGTATATATAGTAAAGATTGGTGTGTTTATCAATGTGCAAAAATATATATATATATATATGGGTGTGGATGTGTTTGAGCGTGTGTGTGCATGTAAGAAATATACTTCAATCACAATGTAATGTTTTTGTTATATGTTTTGCAGTAATTGCTAAAGATATAAATAAAATTAGAAAATAACAAAAAAACCTATGTCAATATTTTAAATTTTTTTTAGCTAAATTCATTAGATAATTGGATATGCTACTACTACTGATACTACTTCTGCTACTTCTACTCCTACTACTACTATTACTACTACTGCTACCACTACTACCACCACTACTACTACTATTTGCTTATTTGAACTCTATAAGGTCTTTGATTCATCTTGTTCTTACTTCTGGCATTTGTTTTTCAAAAATAACTTCAACAATATCTAGATCACAACAACGTTCATATTACTATTCAGGATTATTATATATAGACACATTGGTTATTTAACTTTAGCTTTTTTTATATAAACAACTGTTGCTGTTTCATGCACCAACTAACATTTTATTGGAACTATATTTATCATTTTTTGTAATATAATTTACATAAATTTAAAGAAATATACATTGAAGAATTCATGAAGTTTTTACTTGAAAATATATGTATATTCTAAATACTTTAATTTGTTTAAATCTGAATGCTATAAAAGTATATTTATTCAGTTTAAAATGCCTTTATTTGCTTCTATAGATTTACACAAAAAATTCTTATAAATAATGTTAAGTAATGCTTTTTTTAAAAAAAAAAAAAATATTACCGATTCTTTTACACAGTTTTTCCATTCAAAATCTAAATTATAACTTCCTATTATATTATATACTACTGAAAAATATTTTGAAGTTAAACAACGGTTGGGATAGGAATAAATTATCTGATAAATTTTACTATTAACATTATTTCATTTTTAAATGGTCTAAACTCAATAAAGATAATGAGTAATATATTATGTTTCCTGAATTAACTTTCCTATCTTCTTTCTGTCTCTATATTTAGCACTATATTAGAAAATATAAGAAATAAAATAAACTATAAAAAAAATCCATCTTGAAATGGATTAACTCATATATTTCCACATTTATTACCATGTAGGAGGTTATGAGCACACACACACACGTTTATATATATATATATATATATATATGGAAAGATATAATGTGTGAAGTTATTCATTTTAATAATTATTTAATTGAAACACACAGGTTTATTATATACCTGTGTCTATATATATATATAATTATTCAAAACAATACATATATATATAATAATATGCGGTATATGAGCACAGACTTTCACATGACCCACCACTCTCCACACTATCTCATAACACTGATACACTTGAATACTTATATGTTGAAAAGATAAATAATCACCAATATTCGTATTTTATGCTAAACCAGGAATCATCAGTTGGTCGAGATGTTCAAAGGCCACCCTGAGGCCAAGATTTTCAAATGGATGGACAGTTGAAGAGTTGGAGTGTGGAGTAGATTGAAGCCTGTCCATTAAAGTATGAGGATTGGCTATTTTGATATATATATATATATATATATATATATATATATATATATATCTGAGCACTATAACATATATGTGTAGAGATTGTAATTTGGACCAACTGATGATTGCTGGTTTAGCATGAAATACTGATATTGGTGATTATTTATCTTTTCATCACATATATGTGTTCAATTGTATCAGGGTTATGAGATAGGGTGGAGAGTGGTTGGGTTGTGTGAAGGTCTGTGGTCATATACCCTATATATTATAATTATTTGAATAGAAAGTATTTAATTTAGCCCAATAGTTAAGAAAAATCAACTACACCAGGTCAAGTGTTTAAGTAATATCTGACAGTCTTGAACCATTCACAGGGTGAATACTCTTTTAAATGCCATTCTATATGCAAAATAAAGAACAAAGCATTGTAGCTTAGATTTATAGGTGTAGGAAATCAAATTATAAAAAACTTTTTATATTTATAATAATAAACAACTCCATTGGTAAAATGTGTATTGCACTATAATATTTTAATAGATGCTTTAGATAGAAAAAATAAATGCGTGGAGTTATCCATTTTTGTTCTTATTCAAATATAAAGAACTAACTTAGAACAATAGCTAATAAAGATCAATAGTTAAAGTAAAAACTGACAGGTTTGATGCATTTAAAGGTGGAGCCTCTCTTAATTGCTATTCTTGTGTAATAATAAAGAACAATGTACTGCAGTGCAGATTTATAAGCATAAGATTTCAAAGTATAGCAAACCTTTCAATTTTCTTACTTATAATAGTTCCCTCCACTGTTATATTATGTATTTATTTTTATCTAAAACAGCCATTAACCTTTGTGATGGCCAGTATTTTATTGGCCGAGTGAGGTAAAAGTGTAAACTTTTAATTGGTCAAGACACAAACTCAACTGTCAAAATATATTCATCTTTTAATATTATATTCACTTTAGATTCATTTGTAAAAAGTATATTAATATTTTGTCAGGTTATGAAAATGAACAAAAGTTTTTTTCAAAAATAAATTTTCATTTATAATTTAAAAATATTCGATAATGACAGCAAATTTAAAACAAATATTACTGACCAATCAAATAGCTTTGATGATGTCAGTGATTTCTTGGTCAATTTTATGTTATTTCTGGCTATAAAATCTGTCCATTGACTCGTTGTAAATCAAAAGATTTCATGAGTATTAATGTGTAATAAGAAATGTGGACTTAATCAGTGAAGTATTGAATAGCTTCACGCTCACAGATCTAACCACTTCAGCTGCACCTATTTAAATAGAAAGTAGGTTGAAGTAAAGAACGGTTTTCCTCTTTTCTTCCATAGTGTAAGCTTGTGGTTAAACACCTGTAGAGATCCCTACTATCTCATTTTACATGCATATTCTTGAGGTTACAGCCTCAGTAAATATTAGTTATGTGGATAAATAAATAATTTTGCTAAAGTCTTAACTATTTTTCTAAAAATAATTTTATTTTTAACATATTTTATCAAAATAATTTATAATAAGTCAAAAAATACATCAAAAAATACTTTTAAAATGATCTAAAACATTTGTTTATCACTTTCCAAATGAAAGAAAAAAAATCTTAGCCATTTCATTTTGATGAGTGGATTTGACAAGCACCTTTTTTTGAACATGATGTTATAGCCAATCAAAATGAAGAATGCTCCACCTATGTTTTTGTTAAAGATGTTATGTCAGTTTTATTGATTTTTTACTTGTAAAATAATTCATGAGAGGGCAGCATCTTACAGAACTTTTTTTAACGGTTGAAACAAGGGCAAAATCTTTACCATAGCATTAAAAATAACGGAATTCAAGCAATGTGAAACAGCTGTGAGTCATCTCATAAGAATTAGCACAAAGGTTAAAGTTATATTACAATGTATAACCTACTAGTGGAGGTTTTTTTATAATAAGCAAGAATTTTCAGAGTTTGCTACAATTTTATTTTTTATACCAATCAACCTAAACTGCAGTGCTTCATTTTCTATATTACACTAGATTGGTATTTAAAAGAGGATTCACCCTTTCAATGCATCAAGCCTATCAATATTTACTTTAACATGTGATCTGGTATAGTTCTTTTTCATTATCTATTGTTCTATGTAAAGTGCTTTCTATTTAAATAATTACAAAAACAGATAACTCCACACATCCTAAATGTTATTGATGGTGTTATACTAGATGTGATAATATGTTGGATTATTTTGATCATCTACCAAAAAACATTGAATATCTAGAACATTTTTTTAGTTAAGACATTTATCTAGGGCTATTATCTAGTGTGTTTTAATAATTTATGCTTTTACAAAATAATTGAATGTTATAATGTAATTATTACTACAAATGCATATTAATCATTAAATAAATACAGTAATTATATAAAGTAAATATAAACTAAGTGGGAGGAGTATATTTTCTCCCCAAAACATGAGTATAACTCTTTTTTTTTGCATTAGAAGGAATATATTATATTACTTTTTTTTTAGATTTAAGACAATGAAAGTTTATAAGAATACCGATTTCTAGACTATTCTAAACAGAACCATGAATTTAGAATTAACTGAGATCTTAAATCAATAGAAAACTTATTTCATGTTCTGTATATGAAGAGTCATTAATAAATAATCAATTTATGTTTTGAAAAATCTTCAAATATAACCATTTAAAAATAAATGAATGACTACATATTACTAGTTGAAAGTAAAATATAATAAATTAATATAAAGGAATGGGAGAATCTTTCAACAGTGTGACCAGTAATTATAAACACAAAGTATGATCAAACAATTTAGGTAATGAGAATCTCTTATCTATTTAACTGCAACTTGATAATATATATTTCAAGCCTAAATGTAAATAAAAGAGCAAATAAAAATACACTTAAATTATGAAAACTAATAGGCAAACACATTTCAAATTCTGTTCACAAAGCTCAATTAATAAATAATAAATTTATGCATTGAAAATATTCCAACATTAGTTTGTATTTATTTATTAAATGTGAGTAATGATATGTTACCAATGATTTATTCTTGTATAGTTATTGGAAGTTTATTTAAAAATATATAAATTGATTATTAATTGTGCTTTTTTATTGACAGACATAAAATATATCTTTTAGCTATTAAGATTTAAGTTTATTTAAATTCAAACCTGTATTTAAAATAATCTTCAAGTCAATATGTTTATCAAATTGCACATAATAAATAATATTTTTATTTTAATCTGGGTTGTTTGATTGAGACTATGTTTTTTTATTTTTTAAATGCATATAGCACTGTTGATTTTCTTTACATTGACTTGCATTTACTATATTTGAATTTTGACTAGTGATACATGATCATTAGGATATAAAAGTATGGAGAGATGATGTTAAGAGTAACAAGAAGAGATCGAAAACATAATATATGGATAAGAGAACAAATAGGTGTTACTGACCTCATTGAAAAAATAGACTGAAGTGGAGTTGGGCTGGACAAATTGCTAGAAGAGATGATAATAGATGGACAATTGAAATTTGAAACTGGATTCCAAATGATTGTAAAAGATCCAGATTGAGACCAGATGTGAGATTGATGGATGAAATAAGACAGTGTGCAGGGGTAATGTGGAGAAGAGAAGCTAAATATTGGAGAATGTGGAATGAACTTGGAGAGACCTTCATTATGCAGTGGATTGATAATTGTTGATGATGATGTTGTGTGTGGACATTCAGATGGTTCCATACAGAATTATTTGGATGATGTTAAAGTAAGAAAAATCAATGTTGATACCCACTCTCCTTTACTTTATACAGTTATGATAAATACTATTTCATTGATGGGTAGCACACTGGTGATATCTGATATCCCTGAATAGTATTGATGATCAGCATTGATATAATATTCTTAGCATTTTAATATAAAATTATTTTATTGTTATTTTAGTACTGAAATATATGTCAGAAGATGATATACTGACTCTGTTTGTAATAGTAAGTCTTCAGTTTGTTCTTGACTAGATGATGATTATCTTAAGATTTTATAGGGTACTACTTTTAAATTCAGTTGTAATAAATTATTGGCATCTCTTAAACTTTGGTTATATTTTATAATTATATAAATATATATTGTCTTCAGATCCTCATTTTTTTGCTCATTTTCTATGCTTATTAAAAACAGCATTTTTTATAATGTTGATTTGCTTCATCTATTATCTCCTAAGTTCCTTACTGTTACATTTTATATATATATATATATATATATATATAATATATATATATATATATATATATATATATATATATATATAAGGTATTAATAACAAAAAAAAAACTTTTCTATAATATTTTTTTTATTTTGTTATCTCCTTGAAATGAAATGAGTAAAAGTCTTATTAAGAAAATGAATATTTTAAAATGACCTTCAAATTTTGCTGAATAAAGTAATTTAGTATATTGTTAGAAAGTCAAATTCCAGAGTTTTAAGAATGATTCGCACCTTTTCCAATTAAATTATGAAGCAAATCTGATTTCATACTTTCTTTGATAAACATCTCTGAAACGTTTTAAATTTCAGTAAACTAAATATATTATTAATTACTATTTAAATATTTTTCAAAGAAATATAATAGAAAAAAACAAACAGAAGAGTACCCCACACCCACTTTGAATACTTCAAGGCTATCAGATATTACTTAAGAACTTGACTTAGGGCAGTTGATTTTTGTTAGCTATTGTTCGAAATTAAGTGTTTTCTAATTAAAAAATTATAAAAATGAATAATTCCACACAATATAGCTCTCCATGTTTATATATGCATGGTAATAAATGCTTAAATATATGGGAGTTAAGACATTTCAAGATGTATTTTTTGTTTGTTTCACATTTTATTTCATTTCATAAATTTTATAATATAGTAACTAAATATGGAATCAGAAAGTTGAAAAAAAAGATAACTCAGGAAACTTCATATATTACTTACTCATTATCTTTAGTAATTGAGTTTAGACCATTTAAAAATGAAATAATTTAAATAGAAAAATTCATCAAACAATTTATTCCTATCACTACCATTGTTTAAGTTCATGATATTTTTCAAATATAATAGGAAGTTATAATTTAAATTTTGAATAGAAATACTATGTAAAAGAATTGGTAAATTTTTTAAACAATAAGCATAACATATAATTTTTATGTACATCTGTAGAAGAAAATAAAGGTCTGTTAAAGTGAATAAAATAATAGTAAAATCTTTATCAATAAATTTACATTTGTTTATATAAATACGCTTTCATGGGATTCAGAGTTAACTCATCAGTTTATTTATAATAAACACATATTTTCAACTAGAAACTTGATGAATTCTTTGATACCTTTTTTTTTTTTTAATTATAGGTACTAAAGTTGTAAAAAATGACAGATATGGTTCCAGTAATATTTTTAGGCACATGAATAAGCAACATTTGTTTATATACAAAAAATCTAATATTAGTTTAACAAATGTGTCTGTATATTATAATCATGAATAGAAATGTGAACATTGTTATAATACAGAAGTTTTTGGGATCATTTTTGGAAAAAGAAATAACACAAGTAAGAACAAGATGAATAAAAGATGTTATACAGTTCAAATAAGCAAATAATAATAATTATTTTCAACGGTAAGATAGTATATTTTTAAAACATTGATTTAGTTTTTTTGTTGTTGTTGTTTTCTAATTTAATTTAACCCTTCGACAATTTTTGCAAAACATATGGAAAAAAAAACAGCTTGTGATTACAATGTCTTATATATATATATATATAATATTATTTTTGCACATCGATAAACAGATCAATCTTTACTATATATATATATACACTCATCGATTGACTGATTAATCAATATGTATTTAAATAACTTAAGTGTCTTATACTATAAAAAGCTCCTCGATAATAAATAAAGTTTTAATTTATATATAAAGTTTTAATTAGTTCAAAATTTTCGAACATAATACATTTTGCAATATATATATATATATATATATACAATTTATACAATGCATGTCATTATATTTTATGAACAATTAAAGATTACAAAGATTTTATCTCCAGGAAGATAATTAAATGAAACTGATATATTCTTATAAATTCTTTGCAGCCTGGAAGTAATATCTTTAACAATCAATTAATTATTATTGTTAAATAATTTCAAGGAGTTGCTAATTAAAACAGAAAAAGAAAGTTTAAATCAATTTAATTTAATATAAACCTCATATTCATATGTATAATGTTTATATATAATTATATTGTCTATACTGAACTTAATATAATTGGAAAGGATTTAAAGTCAGACATTCCAGCTCCCTACAGTCATCCACTCCATCTTACACAATCGATTTACAAGACTACATACATATGACAAAGATAAATGATCTCCAATATAAATATTTTGTCATGAATCGGCACTCATCATTTGGTCCAAATCATAATCTTCCATGCCCTGTTATAATCAGTGCTTAGTTTATATTAAGATCACAAATATTCAGACTTTAATGAACATGCTCCAATTGTTTTCATCTTCCAATTTTTTTATCATCCATATAACTGAAAATCTGTTGATGAGGTCAATCAAAACCCATGTTGAGGTCAATCTTAATATATATATATATATATATATATATATATATATATATATATATATATATATATATATATATATATATATATATATATATATATATATATATATATATATATATATATATATATATATAAATTAGAATGTCTTCTACTTAGAAAAATGATGCTTCAAAAAAAATTAATTTATTATTTGTTCATTGCTACTTTCTTTAGTTATGTGCCATCATGTACTTCCAAAATCCAAAAATAAATGAGAATGAATTTAAACCAAATTTCCCCTTATATATACTCCTATGTTTGATTGATTATGATATATCCTAAAAAATTATTCAGTATTGTTAATTATCAGACCTCTAACAATAGTAATAAATAATTATCATGTTCATCTTTTTTTTCCTTTTCCAAATACTTTATTCTGACTCTTTCATTCCCTTTTCAAGATTACTGCTTAATGTGAGTCATTTCCAAGATAACATACAAAAACATTCATTTAAAACTTAAAAACACTTTCATTATAGACAAAATGTGTACATCCGTTTCTCTAAAAAATGTTAATGATGGTATTTTACTTGCAATTGTATATTGAACATTTCTTATCATATAATATTAACTGTTACATATTTTAAAATATTTCAAACTCAATTAAAACTATTTAAATAATTAACTGTTAATAATAACACAGCAATTATAATAGAGTTTAACATTTTGAGTAACATTAATCTAGTCTCTTCTCCAAGTGTTGTTGAAGCAAGATGGTTGAACCAGGGATGCTAATATTCGGGAATATTAAATTCATGTGTCACTTTAACCAATGAGATTTTTTCTCTCAAAGAAACTTTCGAAATTTGATATACTTCTCTATGAGGATTTTCTTGACTTTAATTTTTTCTTAAAAGCAATATTTACAGTGATTTTGAAGCATTATTAATTATGGAACAAGATTATTTTATGATGCTGTTTGTCATTCTTATGTTAACAGCTTCTTTAAATTTTTATCTATGTACTTTTTTAAGTGCCCAATACATGTTGTTTTTTCAAGTTTAACATGTGTTTCAATAATCTACAATTTTAAAAATATCTATTATTTTTTTAATAATCAGTTCATGCTCTTATAATAAATTTTCAATAGGGTGACTATAAATATACATTTCCCACATTTACATTGTATTTAATAAATACTGTTTTTGGTTTTAATATTAAAAGTTTATATATTATACAAATTATAATTACATAAGTGAACTTAGTGTGATAATTCATAATGTTTTTCATTCTTTTATTAATCTTGCTCTTAAGAATAAGTGTAGAAATTATGATGATTCTCATAGATACAGAATAGTCTAGATAGTTAAAGTATCATCTTAAATATAATATTCATAAATATACCTCTTCCAGGTTCAGAATTTATTCTAGCACTATTATTTGACAGGCCAGAATTATATCAATAAAAAAATGTGTGCTATGTATTAAAATGACAATTATTATTAACAGTTGAATGTGTTTTAAATTTTAGATATATTCTATTTTTTTTTAAAAAAAAAATTAACAATTAATATTAGATAATGAAAATAATTCATTAAATAAATAAACTCAATAACCATTATTGTTTCAATTTATACATTTCTAATTGCTATTACAAAATAAATGTTAATTTTCTAAGATATATAATTTTTTATAAACAATGAGGATTGCCAATTCCTCTACAAACTTTATGATAAATGCTTAGCCAGAGCCAGCACTTAAAATATCTCTGTCAGAAACCCCTTCCCAAACCTCAGACCATGGTTTCGTGTTTTGTCACTCCTCAGAGAGGTGTCAGGGTAGGTTCAGACACTAGATCTAAAAATACTAACCAAAGCCAAGCACTTATCTAAAAGTTATCTATTGAGTGAAAAATCTGAAATGTTCAGACATCGACATGTCTTCAAACCCAGCTATCCAACTCAAATAGCTATATGGGGCTGATAGATCTTCAGCCATACCATATATTAGTGGTCTTAGCAATATAAAACTGCATAAGACTTATGGTAGAGACTATAAATAGTCAAAACAAGAGTCATAGATCACATGACCCTATCTCTTAAGCTTGTAAGTTATAAACAATGAGGATTGCCAATTCTTCTACAAGTTTCATGATAAATGCTTAGCTAGATCCAGCACTTAAAATATCTCTGCCAGGAAGCCCTTCCCAAAACTCTGACCATGGTTTCATGCTTTGGCACTCCTCAGAGAGGTATCAGCGTAGGTTCAGACACTAGATCTAAAAATACCAACCCTGAAACCTCTCTAAGGAGTGACAAAAACAAAATCATGGTCTGAGGTTTGGGAAGGGGTTCGTGACAAAGATATTTTAAGTGCTGGCTCTGGCTAAGGATTTATCATAAAGCTTGTAGAGGAACTGAGAATCCTCATTGTTTATAACTTACAAGCTTAAGAGGTAGGGTCATGTGATCTATTACTCTTGTTTGACTATTTATAGGCTCTGCCATAAGTCTTATACAATTTTATAATATATGGTATGGCTAAAGATCTATCAGCCCCATATAGCCATTTGAGGTGGATAGCTGGGTTTGAATACATGTAGATGTTAGAAAATTTTAGATTTTCCACTCAATAGATAACTTTTAGATAAGTGCTTGGCTTTGGGTTGGTATTTTTAGATCTAGTGTCTGAACCTACCCTGACACCTCTCTGAGGAGTGCCAAAGCACAAAATTGTGTTCAGAGATTTGGGAAGAAGTTCCTGACAGAGATATTTTGTTCTGGTTCTGGCTAAGCATTTATCATAAAGCTTGTAGAGGAATTGGCAAATCCTCACTGTTTACAACTGACACACTTAAGAGATAGGGTCATGTGATATGTGACTCTTGTTTTGACTATTTATAGTCTCTGCCATAAGTCTTATGCAATTTTATATTGCTAAGACCACAAATATATTGTATGGCTGGAGATGTATCAGTCCCATATAGCTGTTTGAGTTGGATAGCTGGGTTTGAATACATGTAGATGTCTGAAATTTTCAGATTTTCGACTCAATAGATACCTTTTAGGTAAGTGCTTGGCTTTGGGTTGGTATTTTTAGATCTAGTGTCTGCACCTACCCTGACACCTCTCTGAGGAGTGCCAAAGCATGAAACCATGGTCAGACGTTTGGGAAGGCATTCCTAACAGAGATATTTTAAGTGCTGGCTCTGGCTTAGCATTTATCATAAAACTTGTAGAGGAATTGGCAATTCTCATTGTTTATAACTTACAAGCTTAAGAGATTGAGTCGTGGATCTATGACCTGTTTTGAGTACAATTTTTATTTCTTTAGCAATTGATTTCGCAGTGAACTTGAATTCTAAGACTAGATATTTCTTTAATTAATTTACTATCAATTTCATTATATTTAGTGATTAATATACTTGAGATTTCCTGGAAGATTAAATTAATTGCAAATTAATAAATAAGTGAACGATCATTTACTATGATAAGTATTTTATTTACCATAAGGAAACACTAATATTACTGTGTGGCTAAATCACACATACTCCATAAGCATTACTATGTATATGAGTACACTTGTTTGTTTGACTACAATCTTTAGAATATTATCATTTTTAAATACCTCATTTACTTGATTAATATTTAACTTTAATTAAAAATTCCTTCTCAAAACTAAAGCAATATTATATTCCCAAACCTCTTGGATTCTATAAAATATAAAATTTAATAGGAAAACAAATTTAAAAAAGAAGTTTTTAAAATGACTTATAAAATATCAATATTTTGTTAGTATGTTTCCTTCTATATATATATATTTGAACCACACATATGTATTTTTAATGTGAAGAAAAGAATAAAAAAGAATTAATAATAATAAATATTAAAAGTTAAACTAATTTTAGGCAAGCATCTCAAATATATATATATATATATAAGCATCTCAGATATATATATGACTAAACGAGCGGGATTGGATATAGGGTTTGAATACAGGTTAGTAGATTGAACCATGAAGCTCAATTTTAAGCTAAGATTGACTGCTTCAGTATATATATATATAATTCAAATAATATTTTTAACGGTTTATAAACAATTACAAACAATCTTAAAATCCGCAGAAGTACTTTCGGTTACCGAAAGTACTTCTGCGGATTTTAAGATTGTTTGTAATTGTTTATAAATCGTTAAAAATATTATTTCAATTATAATTACAATATTGTTTTTAGTTAACGGATATTTTATTTATTTTACATATATATACAGAATTAAATTTATAATTAATTTATCCCAGATATGATCAAGGTATCAAAGGGATTTTGTTACACTTTATTATATCTTATTGCATTTTATATTACAACTAGAGATGAAAATGATAAGTGATGCAAATGGATGTAATAAAGAAAATAATTCGATAAAGTGGAAGTATGCATGTTTTTTTGTTTTTTTTATAATGAGTAAAAGATGATAATTTCATTATTGACAAACAATAGTATTTTAATTATAAGAATATTTTATTAATAATAACAGTTATATAATACAAAATAACAACATAGTAGCAAACAATAAATGGACTTATAATATTAAAAGTTTTCCTCAAAATAATTACAAATATATATATATATATATATATGTGTGTGTGTGTGTTCTCTTTAAATAATATAATATTGGGTTATGGCCAATAAAGTGAAGCAAATAGAAAACACTCCTTACCACTTTTATAGATGGATAATAATGTTTTATGATGCTCTTAATCATTTCTCACAGTGACAGTTAGTCCACTGGCAATATCACTTCTAAAATCGGTCTAATTTTTTAACCCCTTTAGGAACATGTAAACTGTTTACCTAGCAGTCATATCAATACTACTCGAGTACATAACTCCATGGAAATATGATTATTTATTCTCTTAGTGGCATGACTTCCTACTTTGTCTATCTTATATTACACATTAAAGTTTCAGTATTTACTTAGTAGCAAACTTCAACTAACAAATATAGTTTAGAATTATTGGTTCCTGAAGAGTGCTTTACTACACAGTATAACAACCATCAAATATTTATATAATATTTAGTAAGCTCAATTAAGGTCATATTTTCCAGTGACTTAAATATCTTCTCAGGACATTGTATGACAAAATAATGTGCCATTGAAAACAAAGACAAATAAAGCATAAAAATAAGTTAAATATAACTGTTTTATAAAGTTTATGAATTAATTTAATTTAATGCAACCTGTCTCCAATATAAAATATAACAACATACATTACATTTATATCCAAACCTAACTAAATAATTTAAGATACATGTACCATTTTATACAGAAAAATTGTCTGGGGAAATTTTTTCATATTATAATTACAACAATACTAACTATAAAAAAAATAGTTTAATAATAAAAATAAAATTTATTAAATAATTACTTTTCATAGATAATCTTTAAACTGCACACACAGGCAAAACTTTTTATTTAAAAATATCAAGTTTTTAAAGTAGCATCCACAGATTATTGGAGTTTTATTGACAATAATTGTAATAACATACACTTAACAATAAAATCACATGATGGACTAAACCACTAGGAAGTTAAGATATTATTAATAGATGATTTTCCAAATATATGCAGTAAACTAAAATTATTATTGATAATCCTCCATATGTTGTTGTAACAATTAATCATTTTTAGGAAAATTTTATTTAACACATTTAATGTCTCTTGTATTTCATAGTTATTGCATCAATAAACATAAATCCATTATTCTTTGTTTGATGTTATAACTGTAGTTTTGCACCAAATAAGCAAGTTAATTATTTGGAAATCAATAAGTAAATAATATCCTAATAGTTGGTGTGTAGTTTATACATTAAATGCAATGGTTTTATAAACCATTAATTAAGCAAATTGAATTCCCAGCTAAAGTTCTGTTTTTTTTATTGACTTATGAGACTTAGCAAAAAATAGATAACACATTATATCTTCATTAATAATTTAAACAACTTTTTATATGAACAATTAAATATTGAATGTTAATTCATAGTTTGTACAATGTTTTTAACATTCACTCAATCCATGGACAGAAGCAGTCAAGACTATTTCAAGCTGGTTATTCCAAAATCAATTAAAAGAGACTAATGATTTGTGCAAATGTTTTATATCACTAACATCCCATAAACAATTTTATATATTCCATTGGTAACTTAAATCAATGGAATTACCTTTTAAATAATATTCAATGATAATTCTTACCATTTGGCAATTTATCGATTTTAGATGATGAGAGAATATTTTGCAGCTAGGCAAAATGCCTAGTATTTTTAGTCTTCCAAAGTGTAAATGGTGAACAACATGGCTATTTTTAAAGTTTTATTGGATATAGTCTTTGATGCACTTTAATTCAATAAAGACTGATTAAATTTTGACAAGTTGATATTTATAGCTTATTATTATGTGCCCTGTGATAGCGTTCAATATTGTCTAGAGATTTTGCATTTCAAGATTTTATGGGTAAAATCTATCTTGTTGCTATGACAATATTCAGTAGCACACATTCTTGAATGTCAGGGGATTTCCAAAAGCACAAATTTTGAGAGATTTTATTAAATGGTGTATTAAAATATTACAAATTTGATATTAAAAGTTTATTGTTATATCTTAATTTAGATTATTATGTGCAATTGTTAATTTTAGATATAAATAATTTATAAGATCCAAATATTATACAATAATAATCTTTAAAGTTCTCAAATTGGTATTAATAAAGTTATCTAATAATAACCTATTAGCTGAACTTTCTAATCAATAAAACAATTACCTATAATCATTTTGGCTACTAACTTTCTAAACTAAGTTTTTTAAATTCAAAGCCTTAATGCATGTACATTTAAACAATTAAATGCAATGTTAATTTTTTCCATCCCAACTGAATGTAATGTCAGCTTTATAATTCTCATAATATAATTATTAAATTAACACTTTAAATATTATATTTTTTGATGTAATTGATTTAATATCTCCTATTTTGTAAATTTTATTAAATCTGTGTGTGTGTGTGTGAGAGAGAGAGAGAGAGAGAGAGAGAGTGAGAGAGAGAGAGAGAGAGAGAGAGAGAGAGAGAGATTTCTGTTTATAGGTATAGAAATAATCATCTTTGTTTTTTGAAAAAAAAATTGACATTCATATATATATTTGTTATGCATTGATTAATAAACTCTGTTCAGAATAGAGTTTTGGTAATTTTTTACTTTTTTGTTATAATATGTAGTACTATATAAGATATTATAAAATCACTTTTAATCATATCACCTGCAATTTTACCAATCATCGTGATCGATTTATTTAATTTAACACTAAAAGAAAGCCAATTAATATTTTTGACAGTTTATATCTATTTTTATTAAGTTCCCTAGCATTATGTAAAATTACAATATATAAAGGCTATAGCTGGATATGTGTAAATCCTACATATGATAGAAGCCATGCATAAGATAGCTATATCTCTTATTTCTTTATATTCATGTTGAAAATATTACAGCAAGTAATTTGTTTTATTATTTATTATTTTATAGATATTACATTAATAAGTGTCTAAAAATATATTGTTTCTATATAACCCATTTGCAGTTTAAAATAATTCAATAATATATTTTCTGAAAAAATTTACAAAAAACTAAAATCATAAAAAAGGCAAATTTTGCAGGAGAGAGTAAAGTTGTACTTTAGATTTTTTTAAACAACTAATTTATTTCATACTAAAATATTTGGATGGATGGTATTTTTACGAAGGCACTGCTTTCTGCCATATTGATTCTAATTTTCGGAAAATATTTGGAAGGACCACGTTTGGTTTAGCAAACTTTGCATTTTAAAAATGGGGTTTAGATTTCAAATTAATTTTTTCAAAAAGCATTTTGAATATTATATAAATAAAAGATTTAGAATTAAATAAAACTAAACGTTGAAAATTGATTCATTCGCAATTTCTCTATCCAAAATATCCTCGATTTCTAATGATATGGTAATAATTTATTTAAAATTAAATTCTATTCAATAAGTGATTTTTTAAATATAATTTTTTTTCACAAGAATTTTTTAGATAAATTCAAAAACTATTTTTTTTAAATAATTTTTTTTATTTTTTTTTAAAAAATGACAAAACATAAAAGTGCTAGAATCAATATGGCGGATAGCGTCACTCATCCTAATATATCTAGACAACTTTATTAAATAACTTTAAGAGAAACTTGATTGATATGTCAGCTATGTGAAAGAAAAATTTTAACCTGTTAGAAACTTATATATTGTACCCTTACTTCTCGATGTATAATATAGTTTGAAAATACAACTAGCTCAATTAAATTATAATGCTTAATTAAAATTTAATTATCAATCTTTAATATACTTTTATATTATCATATTCTAATTAAATTTATTATCAATTGTCAAAATCAATATACTTCTTTATTATGTATTAATTAAATAAATATTTATCAAAATCATGAGACTGTGAAGTAAAGTTACAAAGCAATAAGTAGATTTACATTGAGTCAATATCTCCTAAGACATTGTCTCAATGGCATAAGAATACTGTCACTTCCTTATTAATTTACTACTACCTCTACAGCATTCTTATGGCTTTTAAATAAAATAAATTATCTTTAATAATAATAAAATAAATAAATCTTAACTTTTAATTTTTAAAATATAATTAAATAATCTCAGGTTCTTCTAATTATCTTAAGGTAATGATAACTCATGTAAATAAGTATGATATGGGATTTTACATCAAACCTAAATACACCTAACTTATTTTAATAATAATAATAATACTAATCTTAGAGTATAACCTAATCTTCTCTATTTCTGTTATATCAATAATTACTAAATAAATAATCATATGTATATCTTTTATTTTCATATAGCATCTTAATTTTGGAATAAATCAAAATCTTATAATTCAATAATCTGTGGCAATAAATAATATTGTACTCTTATATTATGCATGATAATTACTCTATGACCATTGTAATATGATGTAATAATGTTAATCAATTCTCATAAATGATAATCAGGAAAATATTGTATTTATTTCTAAAATAATATTAATAAATTCACATTGTGCAAATATTATGTTTCTTCAAATTATCTGCTGTCAAATGTTGTGGTGCAAAATAATGAACTCGACACACTTTTAAAACAAATTAAACAAATTTATTTACATTAACTTTGATTAAGAATTTATTTACAATATTTACAGTTCAAATTAGGAAAACAAAAGAAAATAAAAATAAGAAAATGATAATACAAAATGTTTACACTGTTACCAACTTATATTCTTAATACATAATTTACATTCTTTTAAAATGCTGTACTAATAACACTGAAGTATTTTCAAAACTTAGACTTTAAACAAGCATCAGTAAACTTCAATTATTACATAAAAAATTTATGTAAAACAATATTTATGTAGCATATGTAAACAATTAAACTTTACTAATTAAATTGCTACATCACTTAAGTATTACTGCTATTCATTTCATCATGTACTAGTATGTGTTTATTTTACTATCAGCATTACTCTAATAGCATAATATAGAAACTAATGTATCTTTGTAATGTAACAACAATAATTGATTATAATTTATATTTCATTTAATGCAATTCATGCTACATGTTTTATCAAATATGCATTACATATATGTACTGTTAAATAATAATATCTAAATTATTCATTAATTTCAAATTCATAAAGTATAATATTAGATAAATTCTATGATTCTTTTCTATGTAAAATTATTACTTTACTTTATATGTTATTCTATTCCTTTTAAATAACTTTCTTTCTACCAAAACATCCTCTAAAATTTACTTAAACTTTCCGGAAAAACAATCATCAATTTTAAATAAATACTAATTATCCATACTATTGATACTTCATCATCTATATTCGGTAAATCTCCAACTCAAATATAAACTTCTACATAAAACTTAACTTAATTTCTCGAATAAAACCAAATAAAATATAGACTTTTAAAATCTCTTCCTAACTTGCAATAAAAATAATTACTTATGAATAACAAATATAATTCTAATACTGTAACATAAACAAAATATCAAAATTTATTTACGAAAGAATCATATAATTATTTCTAAGCTTCTTATGTAATGTTGTATCATATTTATATCATAAATTCAAATTATACATATCTAAATAAAACTATTACTGCCAATATAATGTGTGTGTATTTTTAAAATATTCATACATCCATTCAACAATAACATATCATTTGGTTGATCTAAAGAAAAACATATTAAATACATCAAAATTATTATTATTATACAATTTTTACCATAAATAATGATTTAATGTACAGTCCATCTTCCAATATTCTTCGGAATTACAGCTTCATAAAATAAAAATCACATTTATACTCACGATCATTCTTTAACATATTCCGTGTTGTATTAATTATAAAACAAACTTATGCAATTAATTATTATATTATTTTAGTTATTATTTAAAGAAATGTACCTATCTTATTTTAATAGATTAATAATATTTAAATTTTATGTTAAATAAATAAACAGAATTCATATTACATGACTCCAGCGATGTTTCCTTTTCACCATAAAGTTTTTTAATCCTAGGCACATATTCACTAACACACCATTTCCTGTTTCCGGTCCATCACGTGTTTTTTTTAAAAGTTTATGAAAAACGAAAACGTTCTTTTAAAACCAAAATAAAAGTTAATCAGTTCTTTTATAAAAAATATAATAAAATTAAAATAGTTTATCTGATCCGGATGCAGTTCTTTAAAGAATATTATTTAAAAGTTATTATTCTTGAATTAGTTTATAATTTATGAAAAATTATCATTTAATTATTTTAAATTAACTGGGACGTCCACTTGCGCATCTCTTAACAAAATATCCAGGTAAGAATAAGCTTTTCCATCTAAACAACCAGCATTTAAATTATTTCAATATAATAATCTTTATTATATTAAGATTTCTAGCTAAATATATTTTTAATCTATTTGCCTTTTAAAATTGTCCACATTCAGTCTTTTAATCATAAAGACTTAACAAGGCAAGTATTCAAAGCTACTTTCATTTCTAATATCTTTCCTTAAGATATATATAAATTTATATCTTACAAAATACTTTCTTTATAAAGAAATATTTTATTCTTTAAAGTATTTAATTTTCTAATAGTCAATAGCAATTAGCTTTTAAAATTATATACTATCCAAAATATTACTTTTCTCCATCTCATAATTATCCGAACTAATCCAGCATTTGTCATACTTTTAGTATAAAGTTTCCGATATATTTTCACTATATATGATGTTCCCATGATTATTTGCTTGTAAATTGAGCTTAGTAGAGACGACCGATAGGGAAAATTAAATTAACACTGCAGGTCTATCATTTAAAACTTTTATAACTTATTTACAAGACACTCTTATAATTTTGAAAAATGATTTTAAAAGCGTCTACAAAATTTACGTAGCTATTTTTAATAACACAATTAACTTGAAAAATCAATCATAGAGTCCCCTCCTAACAATTGACCTGAGCTTTTATACCAGAAGAAACTTCCCATTTGATTGGTACATTTAAACAATCAATTTGCTGGCTTATTTACATATTTACCAACAACACAAAATTAAAAATAAATAATGACTTATTTAATATTTAATATTTATTACATTATTAAATTTTTAAAATAATCCTTATCGTTTATTTAAATTTATTAAACACTTTTAAAATATACTCTTACTTGATTTTAATTTTAACTTTTATAAAATTATTTAAAATAAACTAAGTCTTTTTATACGTCATATTTTTAAAGCAATACTTTTAAAAATCAGATTTAATATTCTACATTGATTTATCTTTATTTTATCTCGTGATAGCTCACGTATTATTTATAAATTTTATAACATGATTTTTAAAATAGTTATGCAACTTTATTAAACAACTTCCAAGCATGTGTGTTTATTTAACTAACATCTGTTCTCTACAACACAAGAAACGCTTGTCATCGTCTAAAAATAAACTAACAATTGCATTTTTTAAAATAAATATTTTTAAATAAATAAGATATTATAATAGATTTTAAAATAATTATCCAATACTATTAAAATCAAATATTAGTCTTTTATTTAAGTACTTACAATAATTAAAATATTTATATTCTTTTATAATATTATTTTATCAACAATAAATATATGCATTTATTCTTACTTGTCTTTTAAACACTTTTAGCTTTAAATACCTATTTATTAAATATATTAATGCAGTACTGATTATGGCCATTTTTCCCAACTATATATTATAATCATCATCATTTAAAATGTCTCTCTTTATATCAGCACAATTTTACATATCAAATACTCATAGATTGCTTTCATTAAATCTTTTGAAATATTACCATAAGCAAAATTAACATCACATATTCAAATATATCTTAAATTTAAAATTTTTAATAGATTAGCACAAAAATTAGATGGTGACCCATACAAAAGGGCACAATATATATATATATATATCAATCTCTTATATACATATATAAAAATATTTTATATAAATATATATATATATATATATATTTACAGAATACATTTAAATCCAGATTGTTATTTATTCCATGCAAAACAACTAGCCTTTATATCATAAAGCAAATTACATGTGTGTATATATATATATATATATATATATATATATATATATATATATATATATATATATCAGCTTTTAAATAATCCATTGTCAGTAAATACACTTTCACATACATTTACAGAAAAGTAGACAAAAAGAGACAATGTCTTCTGAATGAGTGAAATCCAAAGCCTTATTCTACATTGTGTTTTCTTATATACTCATTAGTTAAGAATAACTAAATATCAATTTACTGAATAAAAATGCATGTATAAATTGATTTGGCTGATAGTCAGGCGTGTAAAAGACCTTGCATCTGCTCCCAGGCACTAATTTGCACCATATTGATTTTTATTTACCGACCAACTATACTGATTGAGTAATAATATACTGACTAAAATTCAAATTAGTGTTTTATTTGGTTAATAGTTTAGTCATGATCTGAATTTAAAAAACAAAACACATATATACACAGAAAATCAATAAAATCTGGCATAGATTTCCATTAATAAGTTGTGGCAAAAAATTATTTCCATTTAAAATTTACTAATAATTCTTTATTAAACATCTATATTTTATTTTACTAAAATGTCTTTCTAATATTTTTACCATCACTTTATCTGAATAATATATAATATTTCAATTCAGTTATTAGCTAGATAGCACTTACAAGAAGATAACGATTCTCTAGGCAAAAAAAATTTCTTCATAAATGTCTAATAAATTATGACTTCCATAACGTTATTGCTAAAATTTTTACCATGTAAATTGAATGAAAACGACATAAATGGAAAAGCATTGATTTGATTTTAAATATTAAAAAAGAAAAAAAAATCATAGAACTTTCGTATATTTTAGCCCACGACTTTATATATAATATTTTTAGTGTATAAAAGTGTAATTAAAACGTTTATGCTTTTTTCTTATGTTTCTTTTTTTTTTTTTTACAATATTAAATATATAGAGGTAACTTTGCGCTCATTTTTGTTTAAATCACAGAACTATATATATAAAAAAAAATAATTGTGAGCTTAATTCCTTGAAGGTCATATGACGTTTAAGGGTTCTAATGGTTTAATAAGTATTTAAATGTTTCTTTCAATTAATCCGATCAAAGTCGTTTTTATTATTGTATTAAAAATCTCGTCTGTAGATGGTTGGATTTTCTTTTAGTTTACTGCTATATCATGGTAAAATTGCAAGACATGATAAATATACTAAGCTTTTGATAAAAAAAATAATGAGTTAATTATTATTACTCTGTTCATTTATTCGTAATTCCTCAATATACATATATATTCAATATTGTGTAATTTTTTTAAGCTATAAAAAACTAATAATCTATACCTAGTGATATTATTTTATCAATAGACTAACATTATATTTCGTATAAAACTAAACCTGGTTTGTGTCTGTATATATAGCAATCCAGAGCATATAATTTATATTTATGTAATCTCCTGCAAGTCAATAAATTAACTTTTACATATGTAACCATACAACTAGTAATTGATAGTGTAAATACTGCAATTTAAGCTATTTAAAACCCTTGTAACTAATCCATAGCATGTACAATTCCTGTTAATATTATGCAAATCAATAAATCAAATTTACATATGTAAATATAGAATTACAGATTGTCAATGTAACCAAAGTAATCCAAGCTATATAAAACTTCTATAACATCCATCCACAGTATGTAAAAATATTTGCTATATCATGTAAATCAATAAATTATCTTTTCCATATGTAATCCTACATCTGTATATATTCCTCATATAACCTCAATATTTCAAGTTACATAAAACCTTTGTAACTAATCCAAAGTATGTAACAATTTCTGCAATTCTGTGTAAACCAATAAATCAAATTTTATACTTAAAATACCTTTGTAAATCTAGTAAACCCTTGTAAAATATTTGCAACACCTATGTAACACATTTTTGGTCAATAAAGTATATTGTTGAAATATAATAATAATAATAATAATAATAATAATAATAATAATAATAATAACAACAATAATAATAATAATAATAATAATAATAATTCAATTCATTTATTTAAGTGCTAAACAACAGCACTTAATAATAATAATAATAATAATAATAATAATAATAATAATAATAATAATAATAATAATAATAATAATAATAATAACTACTACCATCATGATGACTACTACTACTACTACAGTGACGGCTATTACTATTACTAACACTTCTATGATGATGATAACTATTAATACTACTCCTCAATCTCCTTCCCCTTCTACTGCTATCACTATTACTACTATGATGATGATTGTTACTACTAGTACTACTACTACTACTACTACTACTACTACTACTACTACTACTACTACTACTACTACTACTACTACTACTACTACTACTACTACTACTACTACTACTACTATTAAAATGTATTTATTGGCAATTTATAAATGGTTATATTTATATTTTAACAAACAAATTCGAGATAAGCAAAAAAAGGAATTGTACAAATTATAATTACAACATATGTAAGATGAAAAAATAGGACATATATATATATATATATATATATATATATATATATATATATATATATATATATATATATATATATATATATATATATATATATATATATATGGTTACATTATTATTATTTTTCTGTTGAAATTCAATGAAAAATACTCCTATATAGATGATTACATTATTATTATTTTTTTATTGAAATACAATGAAAAATAATCCTATTAATCCACAGTTAACAATAGAGAGGGTAGGGTAATTAGTGTCCATTTATCTGCAAATAGGTCTGCAGATGCTAATACCTGATCTCTGCATTTAATTTTGCTTAATTTGTTAATGAAGAGTGATCTGAGTTTCCTTGATGTGGGGTTGAAATAAAAATCGCATCTGAAAAACCAAAAAATATAAAGAAAGAAAGTGGTCATTCTGATAGAGGGAAAGTGACCTCTTTGTCATGCTGTTCATGAGCATCTGAAGAAAGGTACTTTGAGATTTTCTAATAGAGGCTGTGTTCTGTATGAATAAAGTGCAGTTCATCACAATCAGAAGTGTTCTATGGATTGTTCTTCCTTATGAAAAAAATTGGCAATCAGCATCAATATTAGAAAATCACATTTTGTGAGATAAAAACTCCTTGTTGGAAGGGATTTAATATTTATTTTTATAAGAAAATCCAGTTATTTAGGCACGAGATATCAGAATTTAAATTACTGAATGATCTGTTTCTAAGTAGATGCAATTAAACTCTGTGGAGTGTGGGTAGCTTATGTTATATTTATATATTTCACTGTATTTATTTTTTCAGTGACAATGAATTGAAATTAATTATATATGTTTTGATGAGGTAATTTAAAAAAAGTTTTACTGGGTGGATGGGTATCTGCAGGTACTACAGGCAATAATTTCTCTATAATATGGTAAAATACTATTAGTCTTACTATTGTATTCTATGTTTTTGTAGGTAATATATGAATATAGAGGGCAGTGATAATTCATTGTAGATAGCAGACATTTAAATTGATTTGATAATCATAGTCATTGCCTTCATACCCCATATTAGTTTTGTACATAATGAGTTTATTTTCTTTTTAAAAAAATTTGAATATTATATTATGTGCATGTAGTATGTGGTTTTGGAGAAGAAAAGTATGTTAAGAGCATTTTCCCCATATACTGAAAGGTAGGTTTTAGAGAGTGAATTTGTAGTTTGTTCAATGGATGAGATCAATACATTTTGAATTGTAGTTCTCATAGCATTTGGATTGGAATAGTGAATATTAGAAGAAGTGGAGTTTCTAGTTAGGATGTTCCATGTAGCAGATTTACTCAGATTAAAGTTGTTTGTATTGGTTGGTGTAATTATTTATCATTGTGATTAGTTGAGGGAGGATTTCTTTGAAGAGAGAAATATAATTATGTCATCCATGTAACTAATGTGTGTAACACTTTTGTTTAATTGTAGGGATTTACATACCAGTCAGATGTTTTTTAATATCAGTTAATATGGAGTTAATGTAGGTTATAAAAAGTAAGCCACTTGTGATGAGTCTTGCGGATTTGAGTTGTAAGGAGAAAACCTAAGTGAAGGTTGATCCTTAAGAGTGATATGTATTTCTCTGTTTATAAAGAGGTTAGTAAGAATGTAAATTAAAGAGATGTGTATATTATAAGTTTTAAGTGTATGTATTAGGGTTTCTACTGAACATAGTTGAATGCTGCAGCAATGTCTATCTGAACTGCTATAGGTATGGTTTTTCTTAAATATCTGGTATAATCTATGATGATTTTGTAAAGAGAAATTGCAGCAAATGAAAATGATCCTTTCTTGGTGAATTGAAAAGCAAATATGGAGAGTAAGATTAGAGGTTGTATTATGTCTTTGATAATTGATTCAATGGTTTTGATGAGGATAGAGGTCATTAATATTGGCCACAAATTATTAAGAGATGAGGGTAGTACCTTTTCTTTTAAAAAGGGTACTAAAGAGTCTGGTTAGAGCTGTTGGATAGAATGTATATGTTCTAATAAATAATTTAGGCAGTTATATATTATAGATATTGTGAAATAACTAAGATTAGTAAGAATGAATTTTGGTATTGCTTGTGGACCATCATGTACATTACTAGAAAGACAAGTTAGTTTCAAAATAATGTCATGTTTAGTTATAACATGGTTATGGCTGCTAGGTTCAAATGGGTTTGAGAACATATCAGGATATGTAGAAATTTGAAATTTACTATTAAAATGTTAGAAGATCAGATGGAGCATGTTTTGTCCAGAAAAGAATTGTTCATTCTGGATAACAAAGGATGGAGTGTTTTTTTATTTATTTTTGTAAACAAGAGTCCAGTGAATATACCCCCTGAACCACTTGTGTAGTTAGGCAAGATATATTTTTATTTTATTGATAGGTAGGTACTCAACATTAAACATTATGTATTTTTATATTGTTGTTTAAGCAGCATTATAGAGAGAATAGAGGCAGGGTCACTTGATTATTATTTTTTTAATTTTAAATGAGAAGCATCTACTTCTTTGACTAGAGCAGTGGGTGATATGTTTTTCTTTCTATAGTGTTTTATCAGGGAGTGAATAATGTTGATAAATGTTTGTCATGCTTCAGAATGGTGAAGGGAAAAAAAATTTAAAAAAAAAAAATAATACTGTTTCAGTTATAGCAGATTTTAGAAAAAGACAAACAGTATTATTGCAAGCCAAATTAAGTTTCATATTAAGGTTGATGATTAAGTTAATATTTAAAGCACAGTGATCTAAGAAACTAACATGATGAAGAGAAGGTTTAATGATAACATATAAAGCTGGAGAATAAAAAATAAATCTACAAGAATGGCATGTATTTTGATGTAGAAGGAAAAAGTATTACTTAAAAAAAATTTTCAGTACTAATCAATTCATGGCTAATGGAATGGAGGTATATGTTATTGGTAGATTGGTTATTTTCAGTTTGCATGTCTTGCTCAGTTGTTTTTGCTTTGCTTCCATTAATTTTCCTTTGTTTTTCTTATTTTTTGATCTTTTTATTAGTTATCTAGAAATGTGTTTCATCATCTATTCTGATTCCATGATGCTGTGATGATAATGTAGAGAGCATGATCTCATCTTCAGATTCTGTATTTATGTCTAAGGGTTTTTTATTATTAATTTGATCTTGGTTGATATTGGAAGGAAAGGTGTTTTTAATTATTGTTTGTTTCAACAATAAGGAATAATTAGTTGCATTTGATGTTAATGATATTGGTTGTTGTTTTTTTTTTCATTTGATTGTATTTTAATAATTATGTTGATTTGCTGGTCTTGCAGACGTTTTTTGTACATTGATGAGATTTGGTTAATTTTAGTCTTCAGTTTTTATGAAATTTGTTAGGGCAATTTTTGATTATATGGTTTCTTTCTTTAGAAAAAAAAAACTATGCGGGGGGAAATACTTTTAAGAGTTACAATTAGTGATGATGTTACCATGGAATGTAGCATTTGAATATCCATGGCATTAATATTTTAGTTTAATTCTAATGTAAAGGTAGCTGTATTTGTTAATACAGGTGTGGTTGCATTTTTCCCAATAGATATTTAATATTAAGATACGTTGCCATAGCTTTTAAGTAATAATTGGAGATCCATTTCTGAGAAGTCTACATAACAATTTTTAATTTTCCCACTTAACAATAGAAAGCGATCTATGTCAATATAACAGCATTTTTGCATTTAAAAATTTAATATTTTTCCCAAAAACTTTGCATTTTATTATGAAACTCAATACAGAGATATCTATTATTTGTATGATTAAGAAATTTATAAATATATCTCCATAATATCTTTACCATTAATCAATTATAGAATTTGTCAGTTGGAAATTTTGTAAGTTTGTAGTTAATATTTGTACTAGTTATTATGACCGATTTGACATTGTAGAACTTTTTAAAAGTTTTTAGCATACTTTTTCAGATAGTAGAGTTGAATGTATCTAAATAATAAGCATATGTTTCAGGTGTCATTGGTTAAGAATTTGATATGTTTGTATTAATTTGAATTTGATTGTCATCATTTTCATTATATAGGTTGTAAATATCGGTTATATATCCCTATGTTAAAAGAACATTATTCTCTACTCTTGCAGAGTAATCGATCAAGGCTCTGATGTAAGTATTTTAGTTTATTATATTTTTAGTATTAAAGGTTTTATTTGTTTGACCTTCTTTGTTTTCTTTCTGAGTAGCTGGTTTACTTTAATTTAGTGTTATTGTTTTTAGAGATTTGTCAATTAGGGAAGTTTTTAATATCATTAAGCGATTGCAGGCTTGTTGTTTGGCGTGCTGTTCTCCTATTTGAATTATATTTTGATTTAATGCTAGTTTTTATTATTAATCTTTTGATTATTATTTTTTTTTATCTTTATAAATTTGATCAATTCCATATTGGGAACTGGAAATAGTATTAGTGGCTGTTGGATTACAATAAGTGATGTTAAATTTAGGAAAAATGTTGATTCTTTCAATAATGGTGGAATTCAATGGGTCATTCCACACTACTGTATATATATATATTAGAGAGAGAGAGAGAGAGATCATTCCACACTACTGTATATATATATATTAGAGAGAGAGAGAGAGAGAGAGAGAAGTGATAAAAAGTTAACTTACTTTGTTACTTGAAGCTATCCAGAAGTAGTTAATATGTCTAATATATATAAAATAAAAAATAAAATCTTGATTGCAATTACAAAAAACATCAATATTAGAGAATGTAGGGATGCAGCAGCACTACTTAGTGAAGTACTACCGCTACTACTACTACTACCGTTACTGATACTGCTACTACTATTACTACTACTACAGCTACTGCTACTACGACCTCCTCCTCGTCCTCTTCATCCTCCTACCACTACTTCTAAATTGTTTTAATGCATTGTGAATATCTGTTGAAATAATACATTATATTATTCTTTGTTTTAAATAAGAAAATTTGAAATATATATATATTAAAAATGAAAAATAATTTATATAAAAATATTTTATGATATTTTTGTACCATGGATTAAAATACAAAAAAGTAAATTGGGGTTTTATATTTAAATTGAAATAGAGTGTGGAGTGTCCAGAAATTAATTCATTTAATCAAATGTGATAACATGTTCATTAATTAATTGATTTTTAGATTAAGATTTTTTTTATCTAACTTCATATAAGGAAACTCATAATATAATGTTAATATGTGACATCTGTGACATGAACTGTTACTTTTTTGCATGATCTTTCTGTTGGAGCATAATTTGTAGAATCCATTACAGAAGTAAGATGCTCATAATTTTTTGTTGATTATTTATAATGGCTTGCAATAAAAATCAATGTTTCTTATTTATATACGTTTATAAAAGCTAAAAATTGTAATTCAAATTAACTCATTTTATTTACTTACTTTTCATAAAAGCTATAGCTAATTGAAATATAGAACCAAATTCTCAGAGTAATTTGTATCAAAATCATTTAATATTCCAATTTTAGGCATGTTATGTTTTTCTTTGATTTTTATTATTATTAATTAAATAGAGGAGCAGAAATTAAAATATTGAATGTACTTGGAGCTTATTTGGCTTAAGTTGGAAATTGATATTTAATTCATGAATATATCAATTTTATTAATTAGAGTCACTACTTTAGGATTGTGACTTAACTATGTCACTTCAACTGTAACCTTTGGTATTTTTAATCTAATGATTGAATATCCTAGCACTTCATGAGGATGCCAGTAGCAGAAACTTGTCACAGGTTGAGGGTATTCTACAAAACTTGTTAAGAGTTTGTTTTGCGAGCTCTATATATAATATTTGTAAACACAAGCTTTATTAAATTAGGTCATGTGATATATGACTTGATTATATAAATATATAATATTATTAATTAGTTAGTATTTTCACTTAGTAGCTTTTCTGGCAGAATTTCGTAAATTAATCAGTATAAATCATGCAAACATTATTCTTTATAGAGTTGGACTATAAGGCAGATTATTTATCTAACAGCCTTTCATTTTACTGTGTTACACCTTTTTTACTAACTTTCCATTATAAACATTTAATCAGCATATTTCACTGCCCACTTTATTGCTCACATGATACTAAATACTAAAGTTTGTTCTGACTCTCTCTGTCTCTGGTTCTTATTAAAGTTCCATTAATAATTCTTGATAGCTTCATTACTTTGCATAACCACTATGCTATTGTCCTCATGAAAAGTACCATAGACAGGTCAAATTGTTTATGTAATTTTATTTACTAGGTATTTTCATTACTTTTAGAGTGACTACAAATGTCTTTTGTTATGACAAGTTATGCATACCCACACATACCTTTATTTATTAAATAAACCAGCCAATACACAGCAATAAGTCTGTGATATAATTAATGATATTTATGTTTATATCAGTTAAAAACAAAACATTATATACAACAATATGTGCTTTATATAACTAATTTATAATGAAAATGAATATTATCTATAGATTTCAATTAAACTATGTATTACATGACAACCTTCATTTAAAGCATATAACCAAATTATAGTCATAATTACTATTATTATAAATCATTGTTTACAATTGTATTTACAATATTTATAACCTATATTAGTAGTGTTTAATATATTTTTACTTGCGAATAGGTACTACGTTTATAATAAAATTGATTATGTTCATTTGAAAAAAATATAACAGGAATTAAATTGTTTGATAGTCATAAACAATACTATATTATGATCTTTAATAAAAATATTCTCCACTATTTTATGATACCTAGTGGATTTGATCAACTGTATTTGTTTTATTTCCATTGATTCATATTTTTAATTATTAGAAATTCATAGCACAGTCTGATTGAGAACACAATTGGTTTCTACATTCTTATTTGACCAGAGGAAACAATTTTTAGTATTTGTAGTTTCCAAATTTCTTCTCAATCTTTCTGTCATAAACTGATAAATACTTTGTTTGAAATTATATAAATTAATTAACAAAAACTAATCCATCTTTCTAAATTATTAATATCTTATATCAAAAATGAAAAATAATACCGAACAATTTAATTGTTTTAATGACAAATCAAAAATTGAACTATATTAGTGCTTTGATCATTATAAAAAAGAGCGCAACTAATATTTGAAATCATTATAAACATATTGTATAATTAATGTTTTATGTTATTCATCTAAATGTTAGAGATAATCAGTAAAATAACAAATATAATAAAAGTATTAATCCACCCTCACCCCCTATAAATGTTGTGCCTACAGAAATTAATTAAACCATTTTATTATTTATATATTAGTGGCCATCAATATTTAGTACTATATAAATAAGTATGGCCTCTGAATTGCAATATTCATTTTTGGCTTTTCCAATGCAGCATCCATCTAGCATTGAGATTGATATAGTCATCTTCAGAGACAGAAAAACTGTACCTAAAATGATACTTTAAATAAATATATTATTATGTAAAAAGCTTTTTTTAACATCTTGTATATTAATGCCCATTATACCTCAACCTTGTGTCATATAGAAATGCCTAGTCTTTCCTTATCACCAGACATGTATTTCCTGAACAACCTTCAATCATCAAGTATCTAAAGCTGCAGGACACCTGAGTTTCCATGACAATGATAACAGTCCAATGGTTTTTTTTTTTATTTTGCCATTCTTAAACTTTTGAAACTTGTTGAAGGTTATATAATTATTGATTTATTTTGAAGTTTCAGATTTTTTAATATTGATCATCACATTTTCCCCTCAAAACTTCATTTATCATGACCATTCATTGACATAAAAAATTCAAACTAAGTTAACTTACTTTATATGTATTTCAGAAACATTTTCTTATAAAGAATAGCTGTAATCATCAAAAAACTAGAAAACTACTTCAATATTGATATTTACTAAGTGTAACGGGCACAAACGTCGTTACATTATTTTTTTTTATTAAACACAACAAAAAGAAAAGTTCGCAAATAAAAACTTCTTTTGTTTAAGAATTAAAAATTGAAATTAAATATCATCTAAACTCAAATATATATATATATATAATTGCACAGATAAAAAAAAATTATTAAGAATAGAAAACCGTATTTTAAAAGCAAAAACTTAAAAAGATTTAGAGATAACAATATATCTTTAAGTTTGGAAAACAAATTAATTGGTGTTATTGAAAAATGGAAATGATTGTTTTAATTAGTTAAACATAAACTAGCCCTTGGGCATTTAAAATGTATAAGCAAAGGTCAGATAGGAGAGAAAAACAATTGAATCTGACCTCAGTGAAAGGACCATCACATCGATGACATAAGGTCAATTGAATCCTTAAAATTAATATAAAAGGAAAAGTTTGGAAATTATTAGTTAGTTATTATAAGAGGACAGATATGTGTTAAGTTGGAGAGGGTTGGAGGAGAAGGGATTGAAAGACACACTTTCAATTCCTTCAGTGGTTATAAAAAAGAAAGAAAGAGAAATGCCCGATCATTTTCTACATTAAGGACCAGCTAAAGTAAAAGACCTCCTGGATAAATAAAAAACAATGGCTTACTGGATAGCAATATCTTCGGGACAGTGTGGGAATTCCCGTTCAAAATTACAAACAAATATAAATTATGGACCTTTTAAAACCGTAAGAACTTTAGATAAATCATGAACATTAAATTAAAAACTTTCCATATTTAAAAAAATAGAAATAGATTCCTATCTGACCAAACTAAATTATTTATTAATTAGTTATAATTTTATTTGATGTATTTTTTTTTTGTCAAATCATTTCCATTTTTTTTTTTTTTTGTTCTTTAAGTTTTATTTATGATTTTTGTTTTGCGATAAATTAAATTATATAAATGTTAAACATAAGTCGGGCCTGAATGGCTGTATAGATTTGTAAAGTTATATTAGGGGAGGGTAATCTTAGGTTATTTGTTTCGTAGTTGAATTAGGTCAATGGATTGGATATATTGGTGTAAGTAGTAGATGTAGTATGAGATTCGTTATGGGCAGAATCACTTTATACGCCACACACTCTCATTTTGCCTACGGAGGGAATTATAAGACGGAGACCACAGTTCCTTCCTATGGAGTTGTTTTATTATTATTATTCTTATCACCAGATAGATGTAGTATTTCTATCTGACAAGAGGCAATTTCTTCTCTTAACTTATTTGTGCTGTCGTAGTCGTATTACATTGAATACATCGATATATCAGATGGATTGAAGTTCATTTGACTGTGAACTTTTGGCCTAAGATTAAATAAGGGATAAAATATTTCTTTTCAAATGCAATATATGTAGTCTATACATACTCAACCCTCTAAATAAAAATGCATTAAATTTAAGTTGGGTATAGATGCTTGCATGGGTTCGTTACCAGTTAATTATGCTTTTGGTTTTCATATTTGATCAAAATATATAGACATTCAGTAAATACTGATACCTTATGGTGAGTATCTAAGATGTATTTATGTCAGATGTCTTTTAAGTTATTGGTGTCTCTGTGGCATCTTAGGATGAATGCTATTGGGTTTCTTATAAATTTCCCTCTGCAATTCCACCAATGATTTTATATTTTGATCGTTTATGTTTATTTTGAAATGTTTTTGACTGTGTAATCTATGTAACCGATCTATACTCAACATTAAAAATACATTTTATAAATCCATCTGTGCGAACTTATAGAATTTAAAATGTAAACTTATAAAAATTAAAATGTAAAATCAAATTCTAAAATCAAGCTAAAATTATAAAGTGAAAGTAATGTTAAAATGATTCAAAATGTATATGTGCGTTAATAAATGTTTGTGTCTATAATTACTGGCAGTGGCTTATTTTTTTTAAAACAAAAAAAATATTCTTAGATAAGAATTTATTGTAAAATATAAATCTCTGCTGTTCCATTGAGCTAGTGACAATGGGCTAATGACCAGAATCAACCAATATAATTTTTTTTAAACTTACATAACTGCCTATTATATATATTTTTCTAGGTTCAAATGCCTAGATGGCGCCCTTGTAGTGCAGATCACGTTAGTCTTGTACTCTCTGGATCGTTATATAAGGTAGGGCGAAATTTTATCCATATTTTATAATACCTTGTGGAACCATTTGCTGAAGAGATTTTTTTTAGTATTTGCTTGAAGTTTGATAAATAAAATATACTTATTGTATTAAAAAATAAATTAAGAAATATAATTATATGTGATTGTTCTCAATCTTTAGTTCCCAAAGTATTTAGTTCTTGTTATGGAGTGATAGACAGAGGATAAATATTTTAATTTATTGTTTTAAAAAGAAAAACATTAATTGCCTTAATTCAAATAATGAAATTAATAAAATATGGAAGTAAAGAGTGATGGAATTTCTATGAAGAAATTAAATTTAATAAAAATTGAGAATATCTTACTTTTGATTTATATGTTAATGAATGTGATATGAGTCAAAAATTAGTATTTGATTGGATTTATTGGTTTTCTTCAAAATTCATGATATGAAGAATAAAAGTTAATTTATGTTTTTTTTTTATTTTACATATGTGTTTTTTTATTGAGCAGGGAATACGAAACAGAAGTTTTATATTATTTTGACAAACTGTTTGGTTTTATCAATTTAACCATTTATATTTAAATAAAGCACTGTAACTTTTAAGCATTTTTTTGTACATTATAATTTATTTTTTAAAAAAAGTATAGCTTATAAAAAATTTGTTGCTATTAGTATTATATTTTACTTTATTATGAGAATGTAAAAATATTAATAAAAATCATGCAAACCAAAACATTTTAAAATTAATTCATTTATTATATTCATTGTTAAATAGAATTCAGTCTAATTATATTTAAATTTAATTGATTTTATTTTATTACAATTTATTCTCAATAGAGGGCAGGCATGTAAGGACTTTAAATAAATTTTGAAATAATGTTTATTTTACTAATACTTACATAAATTTTAAATGACAAACATTTAAATACGAGTACAAAATCTTCTTATATCAAAGTCAAGAGCGATGCTATTTTCCATTGGAATTTTATCAGCTTAAAAAGTCATTAATTCCTTTCATATATATTTAAACTCCAAGAATGAAATATTTTTAAACATAAATTTGCATTTTTTATTAGATATATATAATAATCACAATCATTGCTTACTGTTATAATATTTATTGAAGTATTTTTCGGTTATCGTCTTTCACATCCATTCAAAGTCGAATATAGCCATTCTAAATTTTAAAAAAAAAAGAAAAATAATTACAAACTCAAATTTAAATATTGTTCTACATTTGTATAAACTCTTAATCCCATTATCGCAATGTAATTTTTAAAATTATTTTATTAAACTAATACACATATTTGAAGAAAACTATCAGTAAATTATAAATTAGATAACTAATATTTCAACTTAAACATTTTTTTTTATTATTATTAAAATAAATATATTAAAGTGAGGATAAAGTTTATATTATAATTTAAAAAAAAAAAAAAAGATAGAGAAGCTTTTAAATATATATAAAGACATTTTTTTATAAATAATAGTATTACGCATTTTTTTAGGTTTTAAATAAGTATACTTATATAAGTTTAATAGTGTTACTCGTGCTACATACCGTTTAATAATTCATACAACATATACAAAATTTTAAACTGGCATAGATTTACTTTGTCGTAAATTAAATTATTTTTTATTAACTGATTTATTATCAGTTAATGATTTATCTTCGATATACTTATGACTAATTGTAACAAAACAGTCTTTAGCCAGAATGTTTTCAGGCAGAATAGTAGACATTCCGAATCATTCAAATAATATTTTTAGCAATAGGCCTAGGTTTTGTGAAAAGATTTTTTTTAAAAATGAATATGATTATTTATAGAAAGAACTTCTGCTTTTAAAATAGAAGACATTTTGAAAAGTACATTTTTTAAAAATCTGATATCCCAACACATAAGTTTAAATTTAGCCCTGAAATGAACTTACTTTTTAGTGTAGAATTAGTTTTATCCACTAGGATAATTTTCCACTTCTTATAAAAGTAAAATTTTTGTATATGTATACAAAAAGCGAATGATGTGAAATAAAGCATAAATGCGTTGTTTTTGTTTTGTTTTTTTACTATCGATTATGCAAATTTTTAAAATGATTGTAAAATTGTTTATTGTCCATCATTTGCCAGAAAAACTATGCAAAAATTATTTCACAAGCTCTTGGTTATCCAGAATTGAATGATAATGTACTCTTTCATGAAAAAGTTTAATTCTAAAAATAGATAATATTAATTGGAAGCAAAATTAAGAGTGTGAATTCTTAAGCACTGCAATGACATGGAGGGTTCACATATTATCTTGCAGCAATTACCAAAAGCCTTGCTCACAGTATTCAAATCTAGTCCATAAAATTATTTGAAAGACAGAAGCACTCCAATAGGAATAGACCATTTTCCCATCTGATTTTCAAGAATAAATTTATAATAGATTTTCCATTATAATAAAAAAAGGAAATGACCAATGATTTGATATTTTCATCTCATTTTTTTGATGGTGATTTAAAGTATGCTCACTGCTATTTTAAATTCTAAGGACAATCCAAAATGACCACTGACAAATCCAAATGATAAATGACATCAAACAAGCCATGCAGAATTTCTTTGATATGTCAGTGGTGGTTTTGGATGATCCCTAGAATTCAAAATAGCAATGAGCAGTCTAAACACTAAAAGCTTATAACTTCTCAAAAATGTTATTATAATAATGATAGGGAAAAACAATAAAGTATGCAATGATTGGGAATGATGTTTTTGATGGTATAAAGTACCATCTAAAAGTTGCAGAAGTATGATCAAACCAAACCTATAATTTCAAATACTAAAAGCTTATAATTTCTAAAATATGGATTAGATTACAATATATGATACCCATAAGTACATGTTGAAATAATGTGAAATTGATCATGCCAAGTTTAGAATTTCAAAAAACTAAAAACTTATTCATTCTAAAATATGAATGCCCATAAACACATGTTGAAATAACTTAGAATTGATCCTAGAAAGCTTATAATTTCGAAAAACTAAAAGCTTATACTTTCTAAAATAAGAATTATAACCGTATAAAATAAAATATAACAATTTTACATATAATAAGATTTTTTTTCTTACCAGAAAGAAATTGACGTTGCATGCTTCTTTTGTTCCACGTAGTTAGAAAAAAATAGAGATAAGAAAAAAATAGGATTATTCACATTTGATCTGCTGATGTGGATATTGAATCTATACTTGATCAAGTGAGATCCTTAAGAGCTCTTAAAATTGATACAAATCTATATATCTATTTACATAATTTTATATTTATTAACATCAACGTGACTTTTATCATCAACAAATAAACATAGACCTATGTTTAAAAATATTTACAGATTTTAATACAAATTTGTTGATTATTTCAAATGTCAAAAAGGTATTAGATTTTAAATAAAAGAAACATTAACCTTGCAAGGTCAGTAGGTAACATTATCATCTTTGAAAAATTTACTGAATAAATCACTCTCATTTAGATTCTTTTTTTTATTCATTCACCAGCAAATAAAATCATGTGAGAAATTAGGAACACAACATTATTTTTGCTTTGGTATGAAATGTTATAATAAAATGAGATTTATTATTAATTATAGAATTAATATGCTTCAGCTGTTGTTTCTATCTTTATTCAACATCTACATTATTTCAACATTTAGTTATAGATCTATATTGTAATAAAATTAATATTTTAGAAGCTTTTAGTAGTTTAAAATTATAAGCTTGTTTTGATCAATTTTATGTTTACTACTGGACATGTGTTTTGTTAATTTTTTATATTATGTATATTGCATAATTGTACAAAATTTGTGCTTTAATTTTTTAGTTATTGATATCAATTGTAATTTTATAAAAAATAGTCATATTATAACCATGTGTACATTATTCAATGTCATTTATCACTTGGATATGGTATTGGTGTTTTTGGATGGTCTTTAGATTATAAAATGGCCATGAGCACACTCAAAATTGATATTCTTTTTATTTTATTTTTGTTTTCCATTCATCTGATTATCTCCATTGAATGTTTATTGTTTGGTTTATGGAACACCATATCATTATGATAATTAACTAGAATTTTGGATTCATAGTATTGATTCTTTGCATGTTTCTTCATTGCTATACTCTATGGTATTTTGGGTCAACTGTCAACAAGTGAGGTATGTGTATATCTGTGTTTTTATGTCCCATCAAAATTTGATGAGTATTGGTTTTGGTGTGTCAGTACTTTCCTCCATGTGTCTAACAGAACAGACTATTTGAAAACTTTTGGCAATTGTTTTCATATTTTCTTATTTCAAGTTACTTTTGGTATATCATATTATAAATTATCATCAATGCTTTTTCTATCATCACAAAATCTTACAGACTTCTTAAAAACTTTCCTAAAACTCATGGTCTTACATTCATATACAGTGTAAGTTATTTAAACATTACTATTGATGTTATATCCACTTTTAAACAAAACTTATTGCTTATGTTATTTTATTATAGGATTTTTTTTTAAAAAGTGAAAAGCATTTTTTTTCCAAAGCTTATCTTAACTCATAGTCTGTACAGGCAAACATTTTAATTTTTTTTGTAATATAAAGCTAAATTATGTTGCTACATAAGATATGTATTAATTCAGAGATGGCCCTGCCATAAGCTTGGTGAGCAAAATAGTTACCTGCATGTATATGATTACAAACAATTATTTTACTAGTTTTTTTATTAATGTAATGACTTTATTAAACCTTAAAACATCACATCACATCATCACTAGTATATGGAGACAATTTTGCCTAGTATAATGACTTTATTATTGTTACAAATGTTTATGAGGGATACATTGCTACAAAAGTAGTTATAAAGAATGTGCTCCAATGTCTAAAAATAATCTTGGCATCTTTCCTATGTGACAATTGTATTTTTATAAAAGTTCAATCCTGCAATCACTGCTCATTTGTCTTTTCTTTTTTTCATTAGCTAATTGTTTTCAGACAAGTTTCTATCTATGTTGCTCTAGCTAATATTAATGCTAACATCTACATAGTTACTGTCATATTTGTTACTAATATTTTGTTTGTGAAAATGTTCAATTTAACCAAATAAAATATTTTGATAATACATCTTAATACTATGAGCACATGTGAGATCATAAAATTATATAAATTATACATCACTATACAATGATGAATTATCTTTATGGATATACATAAAAATAATGGAAAATAAATAATAGCATCATCTGCCATTAACACCAAGCATATTAAATAAATATACATCATTGTCAAATCAATAATAAGAAAAAAAAAATCATGTATTCACATACATATGTACTAAATACAGTTATATACATTTAATGCTGAAATCATTAAGTCGGGGATCAAAACCTTGTGGAGCCATGAACATAGTCAGTTGTCATATATGTCATAAAAATAATATGGGTAGACTTTAAGGTTGATTCTTAGTAATGCTAAGAAATCAACTCATAACTTATAATTATAAGTATAGTCTATTTTATTTTTAAAATGACTTATGTAGAATTCATAGTCACAGTAGCCACATTTATTATATCAGTGCTAGCTTATTGGATAGCAAAAGATGCTGCTGAATTCAAGAGTAAATACAAATTATTTAATGTAATATTTAAATAAATTGATTATAATAAATTACAATAATAATTAATAAATTTATTAATTATTAGTATTTATAGAAACTGCAAAAACTAGTTTAATATAAAAATTTCCCCACAAACAAATAGGTTTATCTAATTTTAGAAATATCTTAATACATAGATATTAATTAATTAGACATATTAAAAATAAAAAAATAAAAATATTTAATTAATTGTATTTAGAAGGTAATAAACCTTACTACTGCCTTGCATAAAATTAAATCAATGGTGTTAAATACAAAAGTGCTCTTGTTCCAGCCACAAGATAATGGTTCATAAAATAAGAACAACCATCTTTTTTTAAAACCTAAATACATTTATATAAACCACTCTGACACTTCCTCATAAAATTCATTGATTATTAAGTGTTTAATTATTGGTTTACATATATTCATAAATGATAAGTGATCACATATGAAGTATATATGTAACTGAAAACAGAATATGCTTCTAGTAATTCAAGATTATTTAAATTTTATATCCCCAGATATTAGTGAAGATAAAAATATTATGTATAGGAATTAATAGAACAGCTGTAAAAAGTTTGAAAAATCATTGCAGATACACATAAATACATGAATAGTGTGGTGCTCTAAATACAAAATAGTATTCAGAATAAATATCAGACTCTGTGAGTGCGTTTCTAGAAATGAAATATTCTTGTTCTTTCATCTAAGGGTAGCACTTTTTTAATAATAATTGTATATTGGCCCATTAATTTTAGAAAATATTTTACTGTCCCATTGTTTTGTTATGTTTCAATTTATATATTATATATTGTATATAAATGCAGAAATTACAATCTTATTCACATATCATTTACATTGTTGTATTTCCTTATACATTTGAAATTGCAGAATATAATAATTAAAATTAATAACTTTCAATAAATATTTAATCAAATATATACAAAACAATTGTATAAAAATAAAAATAAAAGATCACCTTTCCTATGTTACTTTAATTTTTTTAAAATTAAATGCCTTAATATTTGGTCGTGAAATATCTTAATTTCTTATTGGTTTTAAATGGATTTTTTATTTACATTATGGGTGCTGAGCTGAGTTTAGATCTATATGACTATACATGCAAATGATCTTGAATTGAAAATATAATTTTTTGACTTTTGATTCAAAATGGCTGCTGGAGAGTTACATTAGATCCTAAGATCTAAGTGCAGTGCCATCAGAATCTATGTTTCCACTGATAAAATCCACAAGCTAAAAACTAGTCTGGGGATATTGGATAAGTAGGCACTAGATAGGAATATATGCAAAACTTTCCTGAGTCCATCGATTACTCTGGCTTGCACTGGGTGGTGCTATTGTATGAAGTTATGTCTCTGTACAAAAAAATGTTATTTTTAATTCATTATTGACATTCAAGTAGATTTTTTTAAAAATATTTTGTTTTCTTCTTAGTTATATAAGGTTAAAAATATCCTACAAAACATCAATTTGTTTCACAATGCTTTTTTTTAATTATGAAGAGGGACCATTGTTTTTTGTTTTTTTTGTAGAATGTTCAGAACTATTAGAATGACAATATATAATTTATAAAGGAAAACAATTATTCCAATAGAGCAAGCATTAACTTCAAAAGTTATTTATGGGGATAAAAGTACATTTAAAGTAAATGTACTTGCTTCTTTCTTATCATTGAGATTTTTTAGGAAGAAAAATCCTTTTAAATCACTGTATATCTTCCAATTATTTTAATTCAGCTCTTTTGTGTCTGGAATACTTCATATTTTTTTACAAACTTCTGTTTTAGACAAGTCGTAATTTATTTGTTTATTTATTAATTTTACAGGAATATTTTTTTAATTCAAACTTTAGATTATTTCATAAATGCTTATCATTATGAAATATGATATAAAAAATAATTAAGTTTTTAAGAAAGTAATGTTATAAAAACAAAAATACAAATGAGAATTATATACATGATACGTTTTTTTTTAACTTTTTAAGCACACTATTAAAAATAACATATACAACTATTTCAGTAATCAATATTACAATAACATTATTCTTTGTGTAAATATTTGATAAAATCGAAGTTTGCAGTAAACAACTTTTATATAAATAAAAAAATTAAATAAATAAAAATGTGCAAGATATACAAAATAAAATTCTACCATGTATAAAAGATAACAGGTTGAATAGAGATTAATAAAAACATGTCAGCTCTCTAACATTACCAGTAGTAGATTAACCTGCTATATAGAAATCTTTACACCTTAAGTTCATCTCTCTGTTGTTGAAAAATGTAATATATTATCATGTACAAAAAAAGCGTTATGATGTAATAATTAGAACAATTTCCAAATATTTCCTGACCTCTTTTTGCCAGGCGATGGTTGTTTTGTTTTTTGTTTTTTATGTAAAAGACTATAATTATTTTAAGCAGTCATGTAAATAAATATCTAGAAAATTGTTAGAGAATAAATATTTAAGATCATTTAGGATGGTCAGATAATCTTATGTAAATATATTGTAAATGACATAAAAAAAATTATTTGAGAGGGGGGGGAGGGGTCAGTAGACAGAAATCAATCCTAGATATGTCTTAAACAAACATGTAAATAAAGTAAAGTTAAAATATATTTCAAAAAAAAAACTTCATATAACACTAAAAATGATAAATAAAAACGGTAGTAGTGCCAAAATAGATTTTAAAAAGCACTAGAAAAAAAAGTATAAGAATATAAAAGTTGTTATAATGGAATAAATAAAGAAAACAGTTTGGATTTTGTATATATTATAGTGAAAAAAAGTAAAAATCATAAAAACAAATAAAAAGAACTTGTAAAAAAAAAGTAAGACTTTAGTCCAAATAAATTAAATTTCACTTATATACACAAGAATATATATATATATATGATTTAAATGGATAAGGTCCTATAGATGAGGGGTCAGAGCAACTTCAAGTCAACAAGGTCTTGTAAATAATGTTGGCATTAGCATGGGATTTGGCTTTCCATCATCAAATTTTAATGATATGGATGGCAGAAAATTTGGAGGTTGGAGTAGATTGAAGGTTGTCCATTAAAGTGTGAAGATTTGCTATCTTAATATAACTGAGCACTGATTATATATATGGGATATGATAATCTAGAACAACTGATGAGTGTTGGTGATCATTTATATTTTCTACATGTGTGTGGTCATGTGTATCAGTTGTAAACAATTGTGTGGCTAGTTGGTGGTCGCTTGAAAATCTGAATTCAAATCCCTGTATTTACAATAAAAGCTCCAGGTTTGTGAAGAATGCCTGTTTTTCAAATATTTATGTGTTCTTTAAGTAATTTTTGCCCTAATCTTTAAAATCAAGAAAACGCTTATTCATTTTTGATTTTGCGCTAGAACATAAGTATGTACGTATGAATATATAATGTTTGTTTTTTGTTTTTTTTCATTATTTAAGAATCAAAAGGTTAATAATCAATAAAAAAAATTGTATAAAATAATATAAATATTTATTTTTCTAATTTTATATTTAATTAAAATCTCATTTAATGTCTATCTTGTTTAACTTTAGGGTAATTATTTTTAATTATTTTATTAAGTATCGAGTTTACGAACTTAATTTCCTGAAACATAAAAATGATTGCTTACTACATCTGTTAAATATTCTCATTAAATCAATAAATTAAAATTATATATCTTTATTAGTGAATGCAAATTTAACAAAGTTAAACCCTCCTGGAATGGGTAGAGATTATTTTACTTTATATATTATTAATTCTTTATTTATTTATTTTTACTTTTGACCTTTTTTTTTTTACTTTTGAACTTTTTTTTTTACTTTTGAACTGATAGGTGTTTCAAAAACATATCTTTGATTTTTTTATACATTGCAATATGGTTATAGTCTTTCTCACATTTTCATGTATCTATAAACAATTAAAAATACCAAAAATAATATATATATATACTTATTTATTTTCAAATAGATTTTATAAGTTTCCGTGAGTTAGCACATTTTATTTTTAAAAATTATTCTAAGTATAAAATTACCAAACTAACAAAAAATCATTTAAAGCAGTGATTATCTATATTTACTAATTTTAGCCAAATATAATAATAAAGAAATGTAATACTTTTATTTTATCTCTTTTAAATTTTGTATTAGATGAAAGATTGACGAATAAATTTATTTTCATATATGAAAATGTTATAAGTGTCTTGGAATGTTTAAATATTGTACCGATCAAAATCGTGTGATTATTCAACCGACCTAGAATCCAAGCAAACGTATAACCATCTAGCATGTGCAAGATATATAAGTCAGGAACAATACCATATATCAACCTATTTACCTGTGCTTCAAGGTCTATGACTACATGAACAACGCTTTTTATGATACTAACAAACTTTTCATTACTCCAGGTGCATCAATGAGAACAGGGAGAGCTAGGGACTTAAAACAATATATATATTTTATATATATATTATATATATATATATATATATATATATATATATATATATATATATATATTAATGGGCTAATTAATAACTTTTATAAACTATAACCATTCAAGAAAAGTATAGAATGTTGTTTACATTGATTAAAGATCACAGCCATAATAAATATTCAAGACAACATTAACAAAGGGTTTGGATTGAAACATGTGGTTCAAATAAAAAATTATATGTCTCATAAAATAGTAAATAATAGAGATTTAAATAATAAATGATAAATGCAAGAGTACAGATAAATGATCTAGAGTAAATTTATTAAGTGATTATATATATATATATATTAATAAAACAACATAAACTTTGGATGTTAAGGTTACATAACGGATAATAATTTAATTTGCAGTTATGCACTTCTGAATTAAGCAAATATGTCATTCGAGACCATATACAATTAAATAAATGTTGGTTTCAACATAAAAAATAGTGAGTGCAGTTGCTGTATAATTTAACATATATAAAAAGATTGTAGATGCATGCTAAACATATGGTGGTTGGTACAATTAATATATATATATATATATATATATATATAATATATATATATATATATATATATATATATATATATTATAAAATTGATATCTGTATTTTTTCAAAATAATAGACTAAATTTATAAATAAATATTAGAAAATACAATACTTAAAAGTTTATAAAAATATATCTATAACGGAAATTTACAAATGCTTTCAACTATCTTTGTAGTTTTTATCAACTAATACTTTTAAAATGTTAGCTTTTCCATAATTCCATGATCTTATCGTTTGTTGCTTGCCTATTAATTAAATTTTGCTTGTATTTATGTATTAAACAATGAAAAGAAATTACTATAGCAACAATGAGAGTAACCATCACCATTGAAAAACAAGAAAGCAAGACTTTTACTTTAGTTTCTTCTACAAATTTACTTGACATAAATACAACAACAATTGGATTGAGATATAGAATTAGAATGGAAGGCTGAGACAATAGGATTATTGTCCAGGGGTTTTTGAATCTCTTGCCTATCGTATGACATGGTTAAAATCTAGTGAAAATACACAAATTATTACCAAACAAGCATTTGAAAGGAACACCATAAAATAAATAGCTATTTATCAAATACAGTATTCTATAAGTATCATTATTTAATACTTTTCAGCATTTGGTTGTTAATCTTATAATTTGATGTGTTTTAAAAGGATCGATCAAGTTATTGTTATTTAGAATCACAATTGTAGATAAATATTCCAACATGCATCATATAGAAATTGTTTATATCTACATTTATTTTATCTATGAAGGTTACATAATACAGGTCACATATATATCTATTTCATGGTAAGTATTGACTGAAGCCTGGATCAATGAAGTTATAAATAAAATGTTGAATTTTCAGACCATGATAGAAGCCTTTTATATATAATAAGTATAAATATTTGGTGCTCATGATAAAAGAGTAACATAGTTTAATGTAAATTAAATAAATAGATATATAGACATAGCTTAGTGGGAAAAGAATTATTATGATATTTTGTGTTATTGTTTTATTAATCGATCCAGCCTTGAGAAGCATATATATAGTATTAAATTATTACTTAAACAAGCTATTATCAACTTATCAATTTTTATTATTACTAATTACAGTTTTATATATGATAATTGGTGAATGATTTCTATGTAAATATAGATTCCAATTCGTGCTTATTGCTTACAAGTATTTCAATATGACTCATGTTTAATAAAATTGGAAATTTGAAAAGTCAACTTATTTTGTACATTCTTATGCATATTTATTGCTGTTTGAAAAGATTTAACCATAATTTAAAATAAAGCACTTATCATTTGTTTTATAAGAAATGACTTGGTGCTTTTATTTAAAATTTATTAATATCTCTATTTTCTCTTTTCAGTGCAGAAGTCATTAGTTAATTTGGTAGATTTACAATCAACTAAATGATAACATTGTATTTTGTTAATCATTCATTTAAGCCATCATTAATTGGAATATTAAGTCATATAATTTTTGTTATACATATAGGTTGGATTCAACAAAATTCCCTTTGCTCCCAATTTGTATTTTATTGAATAATCAAATCATTAATAAAGTTAACCCTGAGAGCAAACCATTTAAGATGTTTTTATCATTGTTCTTGAGTAGCCATGTTTTATTTTACATATTGCTAGCTGAGGAAATGACTGGGGTAATTATTAAAACATATTCACTCATACATAATATATTTTCTGTTACATGGATATAAGTTATCAACAATTGCTGCCCAAACTTGTAGGATGTTCAAATAAAGACTTAGTATAGCAACCCAATTCATTGCACTTTAAATTTTTTGATTGAGTTAGTGTATATTTTGTTATAGATATACTTTTAAGAAAAATAAATCAAAACCTGAGATACATTATAAAAGAAGTGAATTGTTCATTTCAATTAGTTCTCAACTATTAGGATGACTGGATGTTTCATTATATATATATATATATATATATATATATGATATATATATATATATATATATATATATATATATATATATATATATATATTGTACCTATATTGATATAGGCACATATAATTTTTATCTAAAATTATTATTAAAGTAATCTTTCATAAAAGAAAAACATAAAATTAAATGTTGAAGAGTTTATTCAGTTTATTTTAGAAAAAGATAGGAATTAAATAGTTTGTATTAGTATTCGTAAAAATATAAATATACAAATCTCTTTTCATTCAATTTTAATTAAAGAAAAAATAATGTTAAAACTAAATAGTAAATTGTATTAAAATATATGTGTGTATATATTTGAGATTTGTAAATAAATAAACTGTATGCGAAATAAAAGAAGATTATCATTAAAAACACGGCAATGGCTATTAATAAAATAAAACAACATCTCTGCATGGCTATTACTAATTAAGCAATCTTCCAAAACACGTTTATCAAAGGATAAATTGATAAGGAATTCGACAACAGATCTTTGCCGGAGATATGAGAAAGACAACAAGGTGCAGGTATAAATAGACCTTTTTTATCGCACAGTAATTCATTCCACAAATTAATTGAGTTGAGACAATCAGTTCACAAAGTTATTGAGAGAGTGCAGTTCGGAAATTAATTGAGTCAGTTAAGAAAAAAAAATGCAGTGTTGAGAAAATCTTAAGAACGCACGTTTATCTCCAGCCCAAATGTCCGAGAAAACAGCAGATCTGCCCGTGAAATAATGTTAACATCTTAGAAAATCTCCGTCAGTATCTATTTGTCTCCGATAGTAATCATCATGAAAATCAGGAAACTCAGCAAGGAAATGTCCCAGCCGGCTGGAAGCATTCATACTGGAACCATTCATACTGGAAGAAACGACAAACAAGAAGAATACAAAGTGTTAAATCTACGTTCAAAATCCTAGGTAAAACATTTGCTTATTTTCGTTTATACTGTAATAGCCATTGCATTTCATTAATTCGTGCGAATCCTCCAAGAGTCTAATTATATGAACTCGATATCATACATAAATGAACTATTGATATGTGTGTGATTAAATTTCAAATGCTATGTAGTCCTTTATTATCATTATTATGTGTGTGCATTAGTTAATATGTGCGTGATCATTCTACCAATATTTATTAATGAAATTAGAGTGTTCTGTTATTGAATCTATAGGAATATTTAGACTATTTAGAAATGTTAATTTAAAATATGCATGTGTTTATTAGAATTATAAAATGTTTAAATTTAGTAAATAAATGTTAGTTAATAAATTATCTTTAAAATTAAACTTTATTTGTCGGTCAATTCTTTTTATCAATTCCTTTTTATCAATTCTTTTACAATTCTTTTTATAAATTCTTTTTAACAAATTCTTTATCAAGTCTTTTAACCACTAATTAAGTTTAATCTATTAGTGATTACAAACAACTGAGCTAGTCATGGATTTAGGCATTGGATTAGTTGCCACTATTCAAAGTGCGTTGTCTATTCTTTTAGAATAAGCAGCTGGCGCCCGTGTTTATACACAAACAAAAAAAGTGCTTTGAACTTGGTGTTGAACTCAACACTTGAGAAGAAGTTATGTCCTGGAAATGTAACGTTAGTTATATACTTTATAGCTATCGTTTGGGCATACATACTCTCCGAGTATGTTCTTCTCTGCCTAAGAGGCCAGTGATTCAAATACACATATTCGAATTAAGGGTTCAATGGCTAGACCCAACTTGGGGCTGAACCTAAGAAACAATAGTAAAGAAATACTTTGTTTCTTGTTTGAAAGTTTTGTTTTATACAAAAGTTAAATTACGTATGTAAAAGTGTTTTAATTTTAAAAAAGAATTGACCGAAACTTTTTTTTTTTCGAAATGAAAAGAGATTTTGACATTTATGCTATCAAATCAGAATCAATTGGGTGTTATGGGCAGAGTTAAAGCATTAAGAGCGGGTAGTGAAAAGGACAAAAGGCTGGAGTTACGTGAGTTTCTGTCTTAGTAAGAAAAAGAAATAAATAAGTTGTATTTAAATTTAGTTTAACATAAGCACTAGTACTTTAAAATTGAAATTTTCGAAAATGGATCCGAAAGAAAGCCCAATATATTTTAAAAATCCCCAGTTAGTGGGAAAAGAGAAAGAAGAAGTATCTGAGATGCAAATGATGATGAAAATGATGATGAATATGATGCAAGAGTTCAAAGCAGAATTGATAAAAGAAATGTGTCAAGAAATTAAACAAAGTCAACAAGAATTGCGTCAGAAATTTGAGCAAAGTCAGTTAGAACTCAAAGCAGAAATGAAGGAAGAAATTAGTTAGGTTAAAACAGAAATTAAAGTACTCAGAGCAGAAGTAAGAGAAATAAGATGTGAGATAACGATAAAGGTAGAGAAGAACCAAGAAGTTATAGAGTTAGATTTAATTAAAGAAAGCCAGGAAGTTGAGGTCACGAAAGAGGTAGAAATTGAATTACAATCAGATAGCATTGTGATAAATAAAGTAGACACAAATGTAGATCAAGAAATAGAAGAAAAACATAAGTTCAAGGTAGTAGATAGTATAGAAAAGTTTTTACACAAATTTAAAAAGGTTAAAGTAAACGTTCGCATTCATTGTAGATGTAGATTTATAACAAAGAGAAAGCATAAGAAAAAATATTCACGGTTAGGAAAAGTACGGAGGTCTGTAAAGCTTAAAAGTTTTCTAATTTACAAGGCAGAAAAAACGGAAAGAGAAAGAGATAAAATAGATTTTAATCAAAAAATAGAAGTGAGAATATGGAGTACGATTTATATTATAAAATTAGTAGAAAGAAAGAAGGAACTGCCTGACATAGTTTAAAAGTTAGTAATCGGGCGGAATAGTAAAGGAAATAAACAAAAAGGACCGGAAATGGACTATGAGTCTAATATAATTATTTTGACGTAGGTGAAAAGCCTGAATTAGAATTTCGCTATTTAAAATGATGGATTGTTTTATCAAATAATAATAACGGAGGCTTCGCAAAATAAAAGATTTTTTTTTCTCCACGCACATATTAATTAAGGAAATGTTCATAAATAAACAGTTCAAATAAATAAAAATCAATAAAATCAAGTTAAATAAATGGGTCAAATTAAGGATTTAGAAATAATATTTGTAGAATTAAATAAATGAATAAAATAACGGAAATACATAAAATAAAAACAAGTTAAATAAATAAGTATAATATGTCTGTAGAAAATAAATAAAATATTCGTAGTAAAATAAAATAGTTTCTGAGTACACACACGTTAATATGTAAGTTAAAGTAATGGGTGAAAAGTAATATCGTAATATAAATAAATATGTAAATTGATGTCCGTGATAGTTTAGAATATTATTGTAAGTTAAATAAATATGTAAGATAATGTTTGTAATAGTTCAGAATAATATAAATAAATATGTTAAAGTAATGTTCATGTGTATTTAAAATAATATTGTAGGATTAGTGATAAATAATATAAAGTCAATCTAAGTTATATTAGGAGTGTATAAGGGTTTGAATCTAATGGGAATGAGGGTAGTATAGAAGTGTTTTAGTTAAGGTTAAGTTTAAAGCTCTCGACTGGATAAATTCTAGTACCCGTAACGGATTGGCCGGGATCATTCCTCTTTTAAAAAGTGCACTGGCAACAACCAGAGTAAGTCGTACCTCATTTTCCAAAGTGTAAGTCGGAAATGGACAGTTGAAAATTCCTGCCATTGCAGCTGCTTAGTCAAAGTCCGATCAAGAGAATCGGCAATCGTTTTCCAGGGCGTAAGTCGAAAATGGACAGTTGAAATTCCTGTCATTTGCAGCCACCTTTTCTTAGTCAAAGTCCGATCAAGTGAATCGGCAGCCGAAGCTTCATTTACAAAAGATCCCTGTGCCACAAATTTAGTTTGTCCTCGTGGTCATTATCCAGGACGAACATTGTAAGCAATGTTACCAGCATAGAAAGAAGAAAAGCATAATTGGAGATTGCCCTTAGTATGGAAAGAAAAAGATATAAAAAAAGGCAAACTTAGAAGGAATAATAAATTAATATTTAATGTTGTCAGAGATAAAATGGTCAAAACTGATGCATTTTACTCTCAAAAGGAAGGGCGGTGTAATGTACCTATATTGATATAGGCACATATAATTTTTATCTAAAATTATTATTAAAGTAATCTTTCATAAAAGAAAAACATAAAATTAAATGTTGAAGAGTTTATTCAGTTTGTTTTAGAAAAAGATAGGAATTAAATAGTTTTTATTAGTATTCGTAAAAATATAAATATACAAATCTCTTTTCATTCAATTTTAATTAAAGAAAAAATAATGTTAAAACTAAATAGTAAATTGTATTAAAATATATGTGCGTATATATTTGAGATTTGTAAATAAATAAAATGTATGCGAAATAAAAGAAGATTATCATTAAAAACACGGCAATGGCTATTAATAAAATATAACAACATCTCTGCATGGCTATTACTAATTAAGCAATCTTCCAAAACACGTTTATCAAAGGATTAATTGATAACGAATTCGACAACAGATCTTTGCCGGAGATATAGAAAGACAACAAAGTGCAGGTATAAATAGATCTTTTTTATCGGACAGTAATTCAGTTCCACAAATTAATTGAGGAGATAGTCAAAAGTTATTGAGAGAGTGCAGTTCGAAATTAATTGATCAGTTAAGAAAAAAATGCAGTGTTGAGAAAATCTTGTGTTGAGAAAATCTTGGGAACGCACGTTTATCTCCAGCCCAGATGTTGGGGAAAACAGCAGATCTGCCCATGAAATAATGTCAGCTTAACATCTTAGAAAATCTCCGTCAGTATCTATTTGTCTCCGATAGTAATAATCGTGAAAATCAGGAAACTCAGCAAGGAAACGTCCCAGCCAGCTGAAAGCATTCATACTGGAACCATTCATACTGGAAGAAACAACAAACAAGAAGAAAACAAAGTGTTAAATCTACGTTCAAAATCCTAGGTAAAACATTTGCTTATTTTCGTTATACTGTAATAGCCATTGCATTTCATTAATTCGTGTGAATCCTCCAAGAGTCTAATTATATGAACTCGATATCATACATAAATGAACTATTGATATGTGTGTGATTAAATTTCAAATGCTATGTAGTCCTTTATTATCATTATTATGTGTGTGCATTAGTTAATATGTGCGTGATCATTCTATCAATATTTATTAATGAAATTAGAGTGTTCTGTTATTGAATCTATAGGAATATTTAGACTATTTAGAAATGTTAATTTAAAATATGCGTGTGTTTTATTAGAATTATAAAATGTTTAAATTTAGTAAATAAATGTTAGTTAATAAATTATCTTTAAAATTAAACTTTATTTGTCGGTCAATTCTTTTTATCAATTCCTTTTTATCAATTCTTTTACAATTCTTTTTATAAATTCTTTTAACAAATTCTTTATCAAGTCTTTTAACCACTAATTAAGTATAATCTATTAGTGATTACAAACAACTGAGCTAGTCATGGATTTAGGCATTGGGTTAGTTGCCACTATTCAAAGTGTGTTGTCTATTCTTTTAGAATAAGCAGCTGGCGCCCGTGTTTATACACAAACAAAAAAGTGCTTTGAACTTGGTGTTGAACTCAACAGTCGAGAAGAAGTTATGTCCTGGAAATGTAACGTTAGTTATATACTTTATAGCTATCGTTTGGGCATACATACTCTCTGAGTATGTTCTTCTCTGCCTAAGAGGCCGGTGATTCGAATACACATATTCGAACACGGTTCAATATATATATATATATAAGCAGATTGGTTTGGCCAATGTGCCAAGGTCATGGAAGAACTTAATTAAATCATGGATAATACCTAGTGACTTACCCTCATCTAAAAGATTACAAAGGTACAATAATTGTCATTATACTATGATACATATAAGCAACATTTTATAATGAGTGATTCTAATCACATATGTAGATATGTGCTACTAAATCAAGAAGACTGACCAGATAAGCATGAGTAAGATGGTTCAGCCTAACATAAGCTGCAATTATATAATTTATCCTAAATGATTAAATAGAATGGGTAGAAAATGGCATGTGATTGCAGATGACAGAGAGCATTGTAGGTCTATAAATAAATGTTTAATAATGAAGGCATTATTCATTATAGTTTTCCATTGCTTGTAAGAATGACATTGCTTAAGATACTCTGGATGGATTTGTCATGGTTGCATAAAAGAAAAGATACCCTGGCCTGACAACCAAAACTGTTCATTGTAGAATAGTGGCACAAGATAGTTGAGATGTTTCATCTGTTTGCTCCCATACACTGATTTATTAGAAGTGCCTAAAGTCGAATCCCTAATATAAAAATCATCTACTTTGTGAGGGATAATGAGAAGTAGGTTTGGTCCATTCTGAAGATCACAAAGTATATGGCAAAAGAAGAAAATTGATAAATAAATGATGGCAACTATACACTTATAATGCCTAAGGATAGATAAATTGGTCACTAACCACAAATAATAAATTAATTAATACCTAATTTAAACAATCTGTTCTCCAGCATAATGGATTGCCCCTTCCCCAAGCAATTAACTAATAATGATCAAAATTATATGGGCAAATTCTAAAACTAAAATGGATGAGATGGCTTTCTCTCACAAATTCCATAGTGTCTTAGTACATGTTATAACTTATAATATAATTTTAATTAAATATCATACTCACTTCTGGTGAGATTTAACTACTGGGCAGGTAAAACACCTTAATAATGAAATGAGTGTTAAGAGTAAAATTTATTAGAAACAATCAAACAATTGGTATAAAACTAATGGAGCTGAACAATTAATTTTAAAGAAATTTACATTACTTTTGTGTAGTAGGAGAAAACTAAGAAAAATCAGATTTAAAATTTACTTGCTGAGTTTGATATAAAATTGGCACAGCAACACAAATTAAAAAAAAACCCAAATTCAATCTAAATTACCACACCAATTTAGGAAGAAATCATATATATATATATATATATATATTGAAACGAAGATTTTCATGGGGTGTATACATAAAATATATATTTTGCAGGTTCAACCGTGTTAAAAAGTTTTAATATTAATATTCTGACATTTTGACTTGGTCACACAAGTCATCCACTAACTTGTGTGACCAAGTCAAAATGTCAGAATATTAATATTAAAACTTTTTAACATGGCTGAACTAGCAATATATATAAGCAAACTAATTAATTAAAATTCATCAGCTGGTGGCAATTTAGGTATTACACCTTGGGATTGAAGACACATAAATAGAATTTGGGTTGGAAGCACAGGCATTTGTAAAGCTGCAAATCTCATTCAGAAGAGCATTTCTTGGAACCGATCACATTTTAGGAGTAAATGTTTCAGGCTCCACCATTGCAGGTGAGATTAGGTCCCCAAAGGTCTGAGGGGAAGCAAACAACTTTCTTACCGTGACATGAATTATATTAAAATGTAAACTGGCATGAAGTATCATAACTCTGATCTTCAAATAGAACAAGAATCTAATCTAATCAATAGCCAAAAATTTAGCTATTTATACACAAGGAAAATATTTTTTAAATGTTGCCTTGAGACAAGATATTTTTTAATTTCATATATATCTGGGAACAGATATAATCTTTTGCTTCCATACATTTTGTTCAGATTTGAATCTGATACAATTCCTGCTGGCCATTGCTTCAAACTTGCATGGTTAAGATTCGAAGTTGATCTACATTGTTCTATCTCTTAATATCAATTTATTCTATACAAAATTATTAGTAATAAATTTACAAAATATTATACATATTTAGCAATTATTATAAATTAAATCGTAACTTAATCAGCCTTACATATAAGTGGCTAGTAAAATTGTTAAAATATAAAATATAAGATGATAAAATGTTGGATAGGAAATTGAATAAGAGTTCATCAGATCCTGATTCACTGGACAGGAATATAAAAGGAAAAAAGTGTAAGGCCAATGATAATAAGAAAGAGCATCTGTGCCCATGCACTTGGCTGTTTTTCACAATATTGGGGAGAAGTCTTATCAGGCATTTGAGTTAATAATCAAGGAGGTCATGGATCAGGCACTGATTATTGTCAAAAGTTCCTGAAGTGAGTAATGCACAAAAAATGGGCACCTTCATGATAGGCTCTTAGAACATAAGGAGAGTGAATGTGACAATTTGGAATTTTTGGTGGATGATCAAGAATCTTCAGGGCTTGAGGAGATAGATAAACCAAGGTACATAATATATTTTAACCAAGCTCAATATCTAATGTCGGATGATGAGTACAAAGGTATATGGAGATAGAACAAGTCTGAAGTATAGTTGAGGCTTGTCATTACTCCAGATATAGCAGTGGAGAATTTTGAATATGAGTCTCAGCATGATTATTTAAGAATCTTGATTAGGGATAAGGTATTTATTGAGGGTACTCCTCAGCACAATATTTTACAGAGAAGACTGTTTTGTCTACTGCATCACAAAGAGAGACATCAACATTGTACATTTCATAGTGGCCTGCCACAGATGATAGATGGACTGTGTTGTTTGGGGGAAGTGGAAGAGGGTCTGAAAAATCCTTGATAGTTTTGACTGTTGGGATTCAGATTTGTGCCAATACTAACTTGATTCTCATTCTCCAAGCAGGACTCTCATCCCTGTTGGTGTTTGTCTGATTTCATTGGATTTTGTATTATGATTTCTTTCAATGTCTCTGATCATGTTGGAATCTGTATACAATTTTGGCCTGTTAATGGCCTTTTATGTTACTCTTACCATATTTAATGTTGATTGCTGTGTTTCTTATATATATATATATATGAAAAGTAAGTTACTGTTAACCCTAACTGAAATAATTATAGAAAATATACAAACCATTATACAATTACACATATCCAGTAACTTTAAACGGAGGGCGTTACTGGATATGTGTAATTGTATAATGGTTTGTATATTATATATATATATTGAAGCCTTTCTGTATTTAAGCTATATTCAAAAATGTTTGAATTAATCTTTTTTCAATGTTCTGTTGCTCAATGATATGATCTATGTATGTATTTGTTTTATTGTGTTGACCTCCTGATGGTTGTAATGAATTATTATATTGAAATCATACATTATGTTCATTTAGAATTAGTATCATTCTAAACTGCATATAGTTGTATATTTAATCACACATTCCCTATAACCATTGGGAAAGGACATCCATGTTTCCTAACAAATTTTATAATTGATTGTTTACTTATGTATTGTGCTTTGATTGTAAATAAAGTTTATTTATTTTTGAAAGATAAAACGTTAGATAAATATTGTGCATAAATCATTAGTAAGTTGCTTTGAAATATAAAATATTAAAAAAATATTATGATTTAGACAAATTATAAATTAGACTTATAAATTGATGTATTATATAAATAATTAATGAATTTATGAAAATATACAAAATATTATAAAATTTTCAAAATATAAATTATACAAATATTGATTTTCATACGTGTATGCAACTTAAATGGATAGACGAAACAAAATATTCTTAATATCAAAATAAGCATTTATTTAATTTATCACTCATTTAACTTTTAGTCGAGATCCAATTAGAGTCGTGTATCCATACATCTATTTATCTATGTGACTGCCTAATGCTTGAGTAAGGTATCTATTACTGACAATTTGGGTTCAAACCCGTTCTAGTGCTTATATAGTAGGCCCTAGGTAAAACCCAAACATGTGAAACATATTTCCAGCTTCAATATATATATATTAGTAGTACTTTTTTAATCATTAAAACTTACAATTAAGTAAAATTACATCAATTAAAAATAATAATAAAAAATATATTTTTTTAAAGTGAATGTTCAAACCAATTTAATATATAATTGTACTGAGAACGTAGAACTTAAAACATTTTACAAATGTAGATAGTTAATATTTGTATGTATCTTAACTCCAAATAGTGAAATCTTGATGACATATAGATTATGTTGTTTGACATCAATTTTTGGGTCATTTTTTTTTTTATGGCATCTTTATTCATATGATTTAAAAATAATGTGTGGTCGTGTTGGGGTTATTTCATATATTTATATTAAAAAGTCAGTATTGTGAAACAATCCACCTTTATCTAAATGAAATAATTTACCCAGAACATCCCATGTGACTTTATACATAATAGATTATTTTATATTCTTACATGTAGAGTAAATGTTCTATAAATTTATATATTTTATTTAAATTACTTTTAAAATGAAACAGTAGTGAAGTCTGTACAAGGATTATTTTTAGCATTTCAGTGCATTGTAACAAAAAAGACAATTACTAAACTCTGAAAAAAAGTGTTCAAATTTTACAAAATCAGGTGTGTCACTATCAAATTAGTAATAAATATGTCACATTATCTGGGTATATGATTTATGGTACTAACATCTGTTTTGGCTGGCAAATCTGAGTAAAATACATTACAACAGTTGTAGAGGGTGTTGTAAATATTAAGGTATAATGTGATTAACTATTCTTATTAATAGGTTCTAAAAATATTTTTCAAACAGAAGATAGTTTATATGTATCATGACATTTTTAATAGCTTGGATGAATCAGCTAAAAATTGGAGGGCTTCATTAGTTACCAAACTGAAAACATTTAATGAATATAAAGTATCCCTACTTAGATCATTGTAGTATGAAAAGTGACAAGATGGTTTTTGCTATCAAATGTCACATAAGAAAATTTATCTCACTTTTTCACTGGCAGGTATCAAAGACTTTGCCAAATTTAAATTATTGGAGGCTGAGATTATTAGGACTATGTATTATAATTTGACTAAGAATGTATAGTAAGTGGTAATAGCTTCTAATTTATCCCATATATGGAAATAGCAATGATTTGAAATACTATTGACTTGAGTACTTTATGAAATGGTAATTTTGAAACACAGAAAAGTCATAAGATATCTACATTAATTACAAATGTGCAAAATTATTGTTCATCTTTATTGAGAACCAGAACAATTTTACAAATAAATCCAATACTGCAAATCCTAGAAATAATGTAAATTATGAGTTAAATGATAAAATTAATAAAAATGAAAAGAAACTCTAATCAGAATCAATGCACAACAAGGGAGATGAAACAAAGCAGTTTGTAGAATGCTGCCAAAGTTTTCATTTATGAATTCTAAACAGAATGAAAAAAACCTGCTAAAACTTTTTTAGGGAATTCCTCATGGTGGGCATTTTTTATTTCAATGAGCGATTGTATTAAACAATCTTAGGATGTTGAAAATTTTCTAGAATTAAAAGTCTTTTCAATGCCATAAACTTAAAATCTTTCCACATAGATGGATGATAATATAATATTTTTTATTGTTCCTTATTAAGGTCAACCTGATAAAAAATGTATATATGTGATACTCCCTAAAATTACTAGACTGTTTCAGATAAATAATTTGTTTAGATAATATTATTAACTAAAGTTGAACATTGTTTATATTTTTAAATTACCTGAAATGTTTTTGTTTTTTTAATTATCACATAGAAAGCATTTGAATGGATGCTATATTATATTAAAATCATTTTTATTTCAAATATAAAACTAAAAATGTTTTAGTTATTTTTTTTAAAAATTACAAAATGAATGGATAATTGGACAATATAATATATAATTAAAAGAAAACATTGGATGAAAACAATGTATTTTTTGTTACTTTCGTTTTTGGTTTATTTTTTATCAAAATGTAGGGGAATTGTAACTAGACAGGCAGAAATATATTTTAAAAACAGTATTATAAAAGGACAAACATAAAGAGTTATAATTTGTAGTGACTGTGGATAAATAACCTGGTCAATATAGCATGTGTATGTGCATATAATAATAAATAAATAAAAAATTACATGCATCAATATTAAAATACTTTATATAAAATTAATATTGTTGTTACTTAGTATTCAGAGTAAATAATATAAAAATAATATATTTATTATTCTGTAATCTTGATAATTATTATTACAATTTGTAAAATATTATGTGTGACAATTTCCATCATCTATCGGTAAATGTATATAAATTTTAAAGTTTATTTAAACTTTCAAATATAAATAACTTTTCTGATTTCCATTAAATGGTGAAACTTAAATAGCTCTGTTATGCTATCCAAGATTTCTTATTGATTTTCCTTACTTCCTCTTTTAAAAAGTTTTATTGATTCCATATCTAAGATGACATTTCCCAGTTCATCCTCAGAAATTACTTTTCTTAACTCTGGTTGTAGATCACTACTCAGGATTTTAGGGTGAATCTCTATAATACCTTTTCTTGTTAAGAGATTTGGCATATAAGATATATAACTTTCTTTGGTATTACTTTTTAGAAATTCTTACCTTTATCAGAAACTACATCTGATCCATAAAAAGGTGTAAGGTTTTTATAACATCATGTATAATACTTCTCTGTAATATATAGTTTTTTTTTACTTTATTTATAATTCATTTTTTATATTCTGATCTGTTTTTATAACTTTTACAATACATTAGCCCATTTGATTCTTCAAAATTTCCAATTCTTTAAGTATTTCTTCCTATAATGGTTGTGATACAATCTCTAACTCCTGAATATCTTTTATCATTTATTCAACCATATCAAACTGATTATTTATCTTTAAAATGACATTTCCTCAAAACTCTGATAAATAATGAATAAAGTTTCTATGAATGTAGTTAATATATCATTATTCACTTTTATGTCTTTTTAAATGGCTAATAACTATTTTTCATTTTTTTCTGGTTCTTCTCTAGACATTCGCCCAATTTTCATTCAGTTTTAGCCAATTGCTGATAATTTTCCCATAATTTATCTTAATTAATTTTTAAGTCTTCTTGGACTTATTGACACCCTAGTAATCCTTTTTCTGCCTTGATTATTTGTTTTTTTTTATCATCTTTTCTTTTCTTGTCTATTTCCACTATTTTATCAATTTCAATTCTTTTCCAAATTTGACTTCTAAATTCTGAAATTTTTGTTTGAAACTTTGTCATCTTTCTAAATCCAAAAATTTATTTGTCCAATCTATCACATATACTAATAAAATTCACTTCATACTTTTATGCATTGTATTACAATTTTTTTCTTCCATGTTGAATAATATTTTTATGATAAATAATTTAATATAAGAAAAAAGTAAAAATCTTCTCTCTCATCAACTGCAAATACCACTGTAGTAAAATAAATAAATAAAAATAATATAAATAAGGTAAGGTATCGTTATCATACATATATTATAACATGATCATTTGTAATTTCATAATGATTATGATGAGAGTAATACAAGATAAATTTTATGGTACAACTAGATGAATGTCATCTATTACTATAGTTACAGTGATAGTATGGATTGTAATCAAGGTACATATCATTAATGATAGATTTTGCATTAACTCCAAAATAAATAAGGAACTAAATAAATTCTGGGATGAAGGATCCCAAGGTAAATGATAACAATAATAATTTTATTATGCAAAATATGTATTATGTTAATTGTAAGTAGTACATTAAATAAAAATAACAAATACAATAAATTAATAAGCATACACTCATTATCTAATTTCAATAATAATTTTACAATTTTAACAACAATATTTTATATATTTTAAATAATCAAATTGACCGATTATTATAAAATAGCATTTCAATTTTTTTTTAATTAGTAACAGTTGCAAAAAAAAAAAATAATTTGGTAATTATTTGTATATGATAATTCAAATAATCTAATATGTATTATTTACGATTACGATTGTGTTTTTGAGTTGGATATTATATTTGTGAAACAGGGCAAAAGTTTATCTCATTAAGAGTTAATAATATTTAACTCTTCCTTTATGATAAAGATTAAAAATATATCTCTATTCTACTTAAGTTATATTTCTTTAAAGTATATTAAAAATTAGTATTTATAATCATTTATTATTTAAATATTTTTATGTGTATAATAAGAATAAATCATTCAACTAAAATAATCATATTTACAATTGATTTGCATATTTATCTTAAGCATTAATTAATATTTTATATTTTAGCTAAATATATATATTATTGACATTACTTTACAAAGAGCGAATCAGAAAATTATTTTTTTATAGATTAAAAACAGTAATATTACCGTTTCATATTTGCCTTGGATAGTGCGATATCAAATAAAATTGTTAATTATCTTCACGTATTTGTTTTTCTCGCCCACAATAATGAAGCTGCTGAAATAATAATTAAGAGGAGTTCTTGTTAGTAAACATTGACTTTCATTTTCTGGCTTTGTTTCTAAACAATATTTTTTATTCTTTTACTTCCTTGTTAAAAAGTATTCTAAATTATGATATCCATTTATTTGGAAGAGAGAGATTTGCATTGAATAATTTATTTTCACAATAATTACTTCATTCAATCTCTTGGGAAATGTTATAGAAAATGATGAGAACAAACCCCTCCTTCTAATTTATTAATTTAGAAATCCATATTTTCGGTTTTGATCACTTAAAACATGATTATTAACACAGTTCAATTTTAAAAACAGGAGATTTGAAAATACCTGTTATTCAGTTCAATTTATTCTTCTTTATACAAAAATCGCTCTCTTTTACCTAGCAGGCAATAATTTCATCAAATTTTATTACTTTTCTTGCCTTAAGACTTGAATTCTTATAAATCAACTAATTAACATAAATAACAATAATACAAATATTTTTTATATAAAAATTGTAATAATAAATAAATAATCTAGAATACCAAACATTATTTTACTATTTATTCTAGGTAATGAGAAAATATTCAATTTATATACAATATTTTAATATTGATGTGTATAGTTTTTAATATTTATTTATTATATTATGCACACACATCGCGTATTTACCACGTTATTGCTCCATGACCAATATGAATTACCATTCTTTATTAACTATACTTTAAATGATTTTTTTAACAATAACAATATAGCTTTTGTTTTTATTTTTTATTTTTAAACACTTTCCAATTCTCATATAAACCTCATAGCTTCAATACTTTTATATTATTTCCTTTTCTAAAAAGAAAAAGTAAACTACACCAATAAGAATACTTGTTGATTTAATATTATTTTTTTCCACTATATTCATTTACCACATTCGTATTTGAACACATTCTACTTTAGTTTTGTAAATTAAGTGAACCTTTAACCATGCTTTTTTTTAGCAATTTTAGAAGTTTTTAAAATAGCTGTCCTGATTAAGTTATCGAGTTTATATCTTGGTACAATGGCACTGTTATATATATATATTACAAGCATAAAGCTAAACTAGTCAATATATAATCAAAACTACCTCAAACCCAAAATTCAACCAGACCAGGCTAAGGTTGTCTTCTTTGAGAGAAATGAAATCAACAGAAGAATTAAAGAATCTTTATTATTGAAAATTTATTATTCTGAAGCAATTAATTGATTTAAGATTTCTTTTAATATTAAGGGTGGATGGGAAGTGAATGGATTTGTGGGTAATGTTTAATATATATATATATTGTGTAGTTTTTGTAGTTCTTTACACTTGAGAAGTCTGCTTGTAGCAGTGAAACCTTTGGTAGTGTTTTAATATTTTTATGCTGGTCTGTTTGAATTTTGGATTTGGGGTAGTTTTGATTATATATATATATGTATAACAGTAGTACTATGTATATATTGTAGCAGTATTACTAAGCGGTTTAATATTAAATGACAAGTTTAACATTTTCCTATAACAACAATCATTTTAAATCGTATCTTATACATTTTTGTACAGCGTTCCTAAAGAAATCCAGTGTTGCGATTGTATTCTCAAACAAGTCGTCAAATTCTAGATTTGCAGAAAATCATCAATAAATATAATCTGATAATCGTTCAATATGCACAAAAATATTTTATCATTAAATATCATTAGTGAGTATGAATAAATTGATTGCAATATAACAACAATTTTAGTGATTTATATTTGATTTTAAAATCATTTTTATATAAAACACAGTTTAAGTTTAATGTTTAAATGAGAATGAATGTGTTCATAGATGTTTACATTTAAAATAATTTAATAGTAGATATGTTTAAAACGAAATATTTTAAAACAATAAGAATATAATAATAAATTTTATAATATCACAGAACGTTAAATCTAAGGTTTAAAACTATTTATTTTGATATGAGAAGTGTAAATATTTTATTTAGTGTCGAAATAAAAATAGTTGTATTTTTAGCTTTATAATAATTTTATTTAAAACGTTTCATAATTCTAAAATATAAATTAAGATGATTGATTTTTCCAAAATTAAAACAAGAAAAAAAACTTTCATTTGAACAAATTGATTATTATGCCCATCCTATACTGATTTTATGTTCAAAATATACTTGAATGGAATAAGAGTTTCAATCTAATTCATTTATTAATCATATGTTAATTCTACATAAAAAGTTCTAGAAGAAATTCAAGGTTTTATTCTGTTAGAACTTGCCTTGCAAAATAGTGAATTATAAATCTTAAAATTCACCATTGTGACTATATTGTCACTTACTATGTTTGGCTAATTGAACCATTAAGCATTTGTCTTCGGGGTGGAGGTGATGTTTCTGTGATCATCATCATAAAATATTATAAAATAACATACTAATTGTTAAATGCTTACCTTGTTATGCTGATGAGAATTATATTAGATAATTTTTAAATAATCTGGAAATTATCAATATGCATTCAAAAATATTTTAAACTAATGAAACTACTACAGCCAAATATAATGGATTTTTATTTTTGTTACCAATTTATCTGGATATCTATTTTAAAAATATCTAAGCAATTTGTATTTATTTTGACAATTTTGTTTTGCTATCTTGCAAAATAATATTTTGAAATACATATATAGAATATAATTCCTCACTTACTAATAAGATAAAAGCAGCAAGAAATACAATTTGCCTCAAGAAAATGTTACATATTTGCCACTAGGATTTGCTTAAAATTGGGATAGACGATGTTGTTATTGCTATGCTGAAAAGAAATGTCATACTATAAATAGAGCTAAGTAATTTACATTAGTGTACATGTTAAATAACTTTGGAATTAAAATTGTATTGACATGGATTGTACATAAGATAAAATGGAAGAAGAAAATAATTTGTGTGATCATTGTAGTATTTTAAGTGCAAGAAATCTTGTACAGTTCTACACCAAGAAATGGAAAACCCTTATTAACCTCACATACTATTCCCCACAACTACATTTTTTAATGGATGCTAAACTTAAAACAGTGGTTTTGACAGGCCAGAAGGCCTTGTACATTGACATAGATGTAAATTCAGGTCCACCAATAAATCTGGACCTAATAAAAACAATTGCATTTTTAATAGGTAGACTATCCCCATAGCTCTTGACTCAGAGGTTTATATTTATCTATTCCAAATATTTTTCTAAGTATGGATCTGGTTTCTGCTTGCAATGCTTTTTTTTTTTTTGAGATTTTCCAGTTGCTCATTAACAGGTTTACTTGGAACTCTCATCAACACTTGAAATTACTATCAGAAATGAATCAAATTGCTAATCATTTGGACATGAGCTGTGATGAACTCTGTGACATTAATGAAATTACTTCACCCAAGCAACAATACCATGTTCACATAAGACCCTAGCAGAATACATTGCAATAAACCCTGGAGATTTTTGGATAGTCAGCATTGCTGGACCAGAAGTTATCTAGGGTGGACACTGGGTTCAAAAATGAAGCAGGTCACTCCCTTTTCCATACATATTAATGGCAAATCTCATATAGGAGAAGGCATGTTGATCATCATAAGAAATCATTTCAAGACAAAGCTTTAAAAACCAGAATTCCAGGACAATAGAAGCACTCTGATTATTGTCAATGTTTCTCATCATGGAGTTACAACCAACACCATTTTAAATAAATTGAAATTGATTTTTGACAGAACCTATTCTAGACTGCATGCAATACCCTTTCTTTCTTCTAAATCTCAACTACTATACCATCTCCATCATTCTTAACATGCTGGATGAACTGTCTCAAGATTGCAACATCATAGAGGGACTATATCTGATCTTGGTAGTCTCATTCCTGAAAAAGAATAGACCACCTTCAGAACCTGCAAGTCTCAGGCCTATCTTGATGACACCTCTACTCATAAAAATAATAGAGTCTATGATCAAGGATTCAATCCAAGATCTCATTTTTTTCCAATTTCTATCTCTCACAGTTTGCATGTAAAGGTCGATTCATGATGATACAACCTCTATTTTTAAATTGATCGACAAACATGTGAGACATCAGAGAAATTCTACACTGGTAATAGTCCAATTGGGCATTCAGGTTGTTGTTGACCCAGTGAGGGTCGACCTACTTATCAGTGTACTAAGGACCTTATCTATTCCTGAAACCATCCTATCCATCATGGAGAACCTCTTTTGCAACATAGAGATTCTTGTTACAATTAATGGCTGAAATTGCTCTGGGGTTTTGTCCCAATATCTATATACTTCAGGGATCTCTGCTGAGCACATTATTATTCACAAACATTCATCAGTCAATTGGTTATCAGAATTAAACAAGATCTCCCTGGGGTCATTATTCCCAGGCTTGGCAGGAAAGTAAAATATGTCAATGATGTAGTCATTCTACTCCCATCTACTGATTGTCTGTCAATGCTGCATTGGTTTTCAAAACAATAGCTGTTTTTCAATCAAGACAAGTCTGTGTCCCAGAATTTGTCATCTGGAAAGAAAATCCCATCACCTTTTCTATTCAGATCACATCAGTTTTTTGGGTTTTTATTCATGCTTTCTCCTTGGGACATGAGAATCCAATTAGAAAACTTGATTTCCAAGGGGCATAGAGATACTCTTAAATCACTTCCTGGCATATACATGTCACTCTATGGTAAAGTTACACTACTCAACTAAATAATATTTCCTAAAACAAATTACTTCCCTTCTAATCATCCTCGCCACCAAGACCTTCATAGCAAAAATAATTCATTATGTTCTGGATTCCTCTGGAGGAAAAAAACTGTCACAATTGGCCTTAGAAAGGCATGCCTACCTAAAACATCAATGGACTAGGCATGCATACCACTTTTTAGATAGCACATGTCACAATTAGAATAATCTCAGAGGACAATCTATTCCTCGTCACTCCCACTGATACCCCACCACCTCATGGACAGTCTCTACCCTGGACTGATGCCCAGATACCCCACCACCTCAAGAATAGTATCTAGCCTGGACTGATGTGGTTGTCTAATTTGTTACTAGTGTCCTGGAAATGTTGTGGGAGTGATTAGGAATAAGCTCAAATATTGTGTCATTCATCAAGTATTCTGTCAGTCCCTTCTCACAACCCTGATTGCTCTCAAGGTTAACAATGAATACATCATTGAACAATTCAAACTATGGAATCTTGAGGCTAAATACTTAGTGTTTATTTTTTAAAAAATGTACACTCTTTACCTACTAATGAATTCTTATTGAATAAAAGAGGGTTTGACAAATTACATACTGAATGTCAAATGTGCAGTAGTGAAAGTGAAACACTGCAGCACTTTCTATCTGGATGCAAAACTCTACAGCAGTATAGATTGGTAATCAATGGCTTGATGATATCATATAAGATAGAATTTTAATATTCAAGAATGTAATCAGGCTGGTGTTTTTTTAGTATTAAGTCTCACAATCACACTGAACTATTCTCTGTGGATCCTTATGTGCAATGACATGTTTGGTAGAAATTCAGGGAATCTACTTAGCGATTTCTTGGGTATTATTAAAATATTGAAAGCAAGGGACTGCAACGATTCCTTCATTAAACTCAATGAGGATACATGGAATACACGAAATATTCCTGTATGTTAACAATTTACAACAAATTTGTAAAACCTTTTTTTATATTAATTATATTTTTCTTACTAATTTTATTTTTTCAGATGTCTCTAATACCAGTTCTATTGATATTATCTTGTCACCTAAGTTGCAACTTATAATGTACTTAACCTTTTTACAAGGTAAATATAGTTCATCATTGAATAAAAGAAAAAATCTATTGTACATAAAAAAGATAGATAAGAATACTCCAGCAGTTTAAGTTAAAAGTATTAACTAATGATAATAAAATCTTTTAGAAATGAAAATAATTAGTTCCATAATTAAAAGGTTTCAACAGACTTAATGAAAAGAATGGAAATTCAAATGTTGAACTGATAGTAATGATAAATCTTAGATCTGGAAAGTGAATTTAAGTAAATGCTTTCACAAATAAATTTTAAGTAATAATTTTTTTTTTGATAAGAGAGTATTTAAACTGAAGAATAAAAACTCAGAATTGTAGAATTAAGTGTATTTGGCTCTTTTTCCTGCTTTGTGTTGGTGAAGTGTTTTGTGCACAATGAGTATCGGTGTCTGCAAGTGAATAAACACAAATGTTTCAGAATCTGAAGGTATAAAATTCTGACTAGATTGAAAGCAGATCTTTCCAATCTTAAAATAATCCTCACTTTATAATATGTTTTGCATATTCAATTTAAATATCTTTAAGCATTTATTATGCATTTATTTATAGAGTGTGCTGAATTCTTTGTTATAGAATTCCATATTTTTGTTTTTATTTATCTGAGAGTGTATTGTGAGTTTCTATTTTACATGCTTTTTCTTTGCTCTTTTATATTACTAATCCTTGATAAATACTTGGAAAGATATTAATAAGTTTTTTTATATCATCAATCTTTTTTGGTTATACTGTAATTAAAGTTAGTGAAGTTTGTTTTGCTTTTCTTGCAGACCATAAATGTTTTGGCTAGCGGTTTATCGAGTGTATTGTTTTGCTTTTTCCTAAATTGGAGATTTTCTTTCTTCTATTTAAGATTACAAATCATAATCTTTTCTTGTTCTATTTTTATAATCTTGTATTGTATCAACCTTGATCATCTTAAACATGGTAAATCATAAACTGTTCTGCAGACATGACATTCTTGGTCCCAATACTTTATTCTGGGACAAGGAAAGCTCACCTGTGCTTTTTCCTTGTAATCCCTACAAGACCGCTATATTTTTGCAATCTCTGAATAAAAAAACTGGAAGTAGTTTTATAAACTGCTGGCAGGAAGATATTATAAATCACCTTTTTAAATTATAGATGAGAAAACGAACTTATCTGCCATAGTGTTTAATATTTTTCAAAACTCTCGTACACTCTCTGATAAATACTCTATATGAATTGCCTGTATACACAATTATGTACCTTGCTTTATAAATAAATAAAAATATCTTTTGAAGTGAATCTAGGTCAAACTTTTTTATTTTGTTTGCCTGGGATTAATTTTATTTTTGAATTTAATAAATGTTAAAACATATTTAAAATTATTTGGGGCTGACGTTTGTCTTGGTGTTCTTTTCTCAAATGCCTAAACAATCTTTAAGATCTCTTTCTCTCCCTGGGTCTACCTGGTGGAATTCATCATCATCATCCTTGATCATTTTAAATTAAATTTTCGAAGTCATTAGTGACCTAGTGGTGTCCTCAGTGATCAAAAAAAATAGAAGTGACCGGTACATAATTATCAAAATTTCAGCACTGCCGATTTAGGACTTCAAATTTAAAATCCATGTGATATTTTGTTCAAACAATTGAGAAATATGTCTGTTGTGGGATGCAAGATTTTAGTATTATGGATCAGTTTCTGCTAGTTGGTGTGTATTGATGGGGTAGTTTGGAATACGAGTTTTGTCTTTTTAATATTATAAAAATAAATAAATAACCAACTAGCATTTTCTTTTAAATTTATTTTTGAATGAAATGAAAAGAGTAAAATAAATAAATATTTTTTTTTTGTTTGAAAAACTGAAAATAAAAGTTAAATATAAAAATATTAAATTTGATCTTGTTTGTATGAATAAAAGCCAGTATAGAAATTGATAGTGGTGTAGTTTTGGATGAAAGCCCTGTGTCTTTCAAAAATCCTCAAATTGTTGAAAAGGAAAAAGTGTCCAAGACCCAGGTGATGATGAATATGATGGTGGATATGATGAGAGAAATGCATCAAGAAAACAAAGAAATAAAATAAAGTCAGCCGGCAATGAAGGAAGAAAATGGAGCAATGTTGGAAAAGTTTAATGCTTAAATGATAACAGAAATGAAAGGAATGAGACAATAAATAATGGGTAAAGTTGAAAAAAATCAGGAAGCTATAGAAACCATAGAAAGAGATCTGAGTAAAGAAATTCAAGAAGTTAAGAAAGTAAATGAATGCATGAAAGAAGGGAAAGATGAATTAGAAGAAGATAATGTTAAAACATATAAGATAGAAATAAACAGATTTTAGATACAGATTGATAGGGTGGTGGGAAAATTAGAAAATGTAGATCAAGAGATAAAAGAAAGGTATAAATTAAAGACAAAAAATAATGTAAAAGAGTTTCCATGATAGTCTCAAACTAATTTGACTAATGTAACTGTTCATTGTGAACAAGGATTTCAAACAAAGTAAGACTTAGGAGAAATATTAAGGAATATGATTTTAAAGTAGAAATAAAAGCTATTTGTAGAGCAATATTATTTAAAACGTACAAAAACTATAGAAGATGAATTCCTTACATTTACTATTATCAATGATCAATATTAAAGTGAGACACTTCAAAGAAATGTATTTTGCTCAGCAAAATAATCTTCAGATACATGTAGTAGAAAATAAAACAGAACATGAAAGAGACAAGACAAAAATTTATAAGAAAGGATAACTAGTTAAAAATGAAAAAGAACCGTCTGACAAAAGATAAAGGTTTTAGCTTTATAGTAATTGGATGGATGTAAAAAAATTGTTTACAAGATTATGAGAATGGAGAAAGTTTAATAATGAAATAAAATATTCTTTTAGACAGAGCACAGGGTAAATTTTCATCCAGGTTTCAGATAGGATTTTTAAATGCTTAAATGTTTTTTTTAAAAAAAAATAGCAAACAACATCTTTTATTTTTATGGTGTGATGGAGCAATTGAGGTAGATGCTGATCCATTTCAAAAATCCCATCACAAAAATTAAAAAATTAACTTTTAATTTATAAAGTTTTAAAAAAAATATTGAAAGTTTTGTATATCATAGCACACATATGCAGTTATATTTTTAAATTGCATCATTTTTACTTTTCAATAGATTTCACTTTAAAATATTTTTCCTTTGTCACTTGTTTTCTTTAACAAAGTAATTAAAGGCAAGCAAACTTTTAATCTTTTGGAAAAATCATTTTAATTTTAAAAAAATTGATTGCATTCCTATTTATTTTATTTTTAATTATAATCTAATTTTAATTTAATTTTAAAAAGAAAAGCTGAGACTTAATTTTTGCAATTAGTTTTTTTTTAATTAACTTTGAATAAAATAAGAGCTCTGTTCAGATATTTTTTTTAATTAAGATTAAGTGAGATAGAGATTTTCTCTGGTCAATAATTGCTAATTAAAGATGATACAGGAGATAAGAGTTCACATAAATAACCCTGGGATTTTGGACTAATTATTATTTGGCTATTCATTTTTTTCTGCAAGTTGAATATTGATTTAGCTTTTAGTATACTATAGTGATTCCTATTAAAATTGCCATTTTGTCAATGTCTGGGTATATTTGTTGGGAATATTTCCTATTGCTGTCTGCTATTAAGAAATTCTGTTGAAATTATATTACTGACTTCCATTTGCTAAATAGCATCAACTCTGAAAAATTACAAAACTACACACCATGATGAATCATATCTATAACATGCTATGCTAAACTAACTGAAAAACAAATCCTGGTTCCTGGATTGTTCATGCAATATCATGTCATAAAAGCTTAAACAAAAACTGATCCAGTGCTTGCCTCCAGACTCCCAACCTTCTAATAAAAACCAAAATCTTTGCCGGAACTTTAAAGTAAAATAAACTGTGTGTGCCTCTGAAAAACATCAGCCAGACCAAGCATTATGCCTCAAGTTAAAACATTTTCATATTGTAACCAGGTTTAAATATCTTATTAAAGTCTCAGCTTAATCTTAAAAGAAACCTCACTTTATAATACATATTGCATATTCAATTTAAATAACTTAAACTTTTATTATGCATTTATTTATAGAATGTGCTGAATTCTTTGTTATATGATTCCATATTTTTGTTTTTTATTTATTGATCTGAGAGTGTATTATGAGTTTCTATTTTACATGCTTTGTTTTCTTTGTTCTTTTATATTACTAACCCTTGATAAATACTTGAGCAGATATTAGTAATTTTCTTTTATCTCATCAATCTCTTTTGGTTATATTGTAACTAAAATTAGTGAAGTTCATTTTGCATTTCCTGCAGACCGTAAATCTTTTAGTTAGCAGTCTATTGAATATAGTGTTCTGTTTTTCCTAAATCAGAGATTTTGTTTTTTCTATTTAAGATTACAAATCATAATCTTTTTTTGTTCTATTTTCATAATATTATATTGCATCAACATTGATTATTTTGAATGTGGTACATTATGAGCTGTTCTTCAGATATATGGCATTCTTGTTCCTGATGCTTTATTCCAAGCCAAGAAAAGCTCACCTGTGTTGTTTCATTGTATTCCCTACACAACTACATTAATTTTCTGATTTCTGAATGTTAAAACTGGATTTAGTTTTATAAAATGCTGTCAGAAAGATATTATAAATCCCCTTTTAAAATTATAGGTTAGAAAACAAACTTATCTGCCAGAGTGTTTCATGTTTTCAAATCTCTCATACACTCTCTGATAAATACTCTAGACGAATCTAGATCAAACCCTTATATTTGGTTTGCCTGGGAATTTTTTTTAATTTAATAAACTTTAAAATTGTTTAAAATTATATTAGGCTGATGTATGTCTTTGTGTTCTTTGCTAAATAGTTAGGAACAATCTTAAATTACTCTCTCTCTCTCTCTCCATGCGTCTAACTGATGGCATTCATCATAATCAATCTTGATTACCATAAATTAAATTTCCAGGTGATGTGATGCATAGTGTGTTCTTCTTAAACAGAGTCAACCTGTTAAAAATTTTAGCTTCCTATTTCATTACCTACCCTAAGTTTTTCCATAATCTGCTCCATCCGACTCCCAAAACATAATTTTTGTCAACTCTATGGCCTTTATATCTAAATCCCCTTATATTTTCCCAAAGCCAGCATAAATACCAAAAACCAACACTATGCAATCACTTTGTTCATATTTATTCTTCCATAACATCATTATTTGTACCATTTCTGCTTTCAACTATTTACATTCAATTAACAAATGCCTAATATTTTATATAGCTTCCTTACATAATTTACAAACTAAATAAGCCATGTTGTTCCATTTACATGTATATTCTCTTGTTGCTAAAGATGTGATGTGGTATGTGATGTGATACATTGTGACTTCTCTTTAAAAGGAGTCAGGAATCTCTCAACAACTATGCCCAGAGAAACCTGTTAGCTACTTTACATTTCCTTTCAATTCCCCACCCTAAGTTTTTCCATAATTTGCTCCATCCCATTTCCACAATATAATCTTTGTCAACTCTACAACCTTGATATCTACCCCCCCCCCCTTATGTTTCCCAAACCTAGATAAAATCCAATAACCCATTTCCTGTATAATCACTTTGTTCATATTTATTTTCCCATAACTTCATTATTTATACCCTTTCTACTTCCAAACATTTACATTCAATTAACAAATGCCTAATAGTTTCTATGCCTTCCTTATACAATTTGCAAACTAAATCATCCATATTTCTCCATTTACGTGTATATTTTTTTGTTGCTAAGTATACCATTCAATACATAAACAATAAACTACTTTCCTTACTATTATGATAAATTAACTCAGACCCAATGTACCGTTTATATATATATGAAAAGAAAGTTACTGTTAACACTAACTGAAATAATTATAAAAAATATACAAACCATTATACAATTACAAATATCCAGTAACGCCCTCTGTTTAAAGATCTATATCTCAATAATAGCAAACCTTAAGGTTTGCTATTATTGAGATATAGATCTTTAAACAGAGGGCGTAAGGTTTGCTATTATTGAGATATAGATCTTTAAACAGAGGGCGTTACTGGATATTTGTAATTGTATAATGGTTTGTATATTATATATATATATATAAACTCTTTTTACTCTCCATACTAGTTCTCCATCTTTTCAACTCCCTATTTTTATTAATGCATATATTATTTTATCTTATTCCTTGCAACTATAATACTCAACAATCCTCCTAACACAATCACCCCATCTTTTGTACAAATATATTGATATAAATTCTTTAGCCAAATCTTTTGCATACTGCATTAATTTTCTCACCCATCTTGTTGCCTGCCCTTTACTCATAATCCAATTAAAAATTGTTTTAGCTATTCTTTTTATTATCCATAACCTGCATCCTACCATATATATATATATATATATATATATATGGTATATATATATATATATATATATATATATATATATATATATTATACTTATTATAAATAATGATTATAATAAAAAAATCAATTAGAATGATAATTATATAAAACAAATGCTTTTTTAAAAGCTGAATAAGATACCATCTGTAGTATTTATATTATACAACTGCATTATAACTGTTACATATTAATCTGATAAATTAAATAAAAAAATACTTTATTTCCATTATTCAATTTCATGGATTTAAAAAGTATATATTTCCAATCAATAGTAAGCGTATTTCTATGATACATGCTTACATTGTCATATACATAAAAAATTACAAATTACAAATTCTGCTTAAAAAAATAGAATCATTAAAATTCTTAATATATCTTAATAGAAAATAATAACAATATCTTAATTTTTATTTTCTTTTAATAGTCCTTTTACAATAGAGTATTCTCTCAATAAATAATATTTTAATTAAAGTCTTATGACCAATTCTGTAAAAATATTAAACATTTATAATTATAAAATACTTTAAACATTATTAGAACGTAAATCAAATTCCAATTGTGGTGAGAAACATCATTTTCTTTTATAGAAGCATGTTGAAATTCCAAGAGGAGATAAAAAAATATTGGACTTTAATCTTATTCTTAAGTTGTCATTATTGAAATGATCATTGTATAATTGTCCAGAAGGTTAATATTGAATACATATTTTTGTTTTAAAATAAATTATTAAACATAGTAACATAGTAATATACAGTTAAACTTTAAAAAAATTACATAGCATTCAGAATGAAACTTGAAAAAGTCAATGCACAGAAAAGGGTATCTTAACATTAAGAGGAAAATAAAACTTTCACCCAAGTATCATCATGGAGACTCACAGGTGAAAGCAGAGAGTCTCGCTGCTTGACTTGATCAAGAAGCTTGACAAAGACAGTTAGAGCTGAGTCCTGAGAATGACCAAAGATGAGCCTGCATCAACCATAAAGAAAATGTTATAAAAATAGATAATATTATTGCTGCAAAAGATCCCTTTTTGAGAGTATTAGAAACAGAAAGAGCATCCCTAAGATCCAGAGAGACATTCGCAACAATAAAGTCTCTAATCAACTTAAAAGCAGAACTAATATAGTAATTATGAAGTATTGTCTCATCATATAATCTACACAACTGACACTGAGACGAAATTCTAATGAAGTCTCTGCTGGTCACTAAAAAATAACTTGTTGGGAGAGCATTTAAATTCAGTTTAAGTACATAATCAACATGTCTTGCTTCAATGAAAAGAAGTTTCATTTTATGCAAAAGAACTTTATTTGAAATACCTAATGAAGTCAAAAGCAGAGTATAATGTGAAAATTTTAATTTATAAACATCCCAGAATGTCAATTTCCCATCAAGCACAACTTGAACTGAGGGTATTGAATTAATAACTGACTTCCATAAATCAGCAATCCAATAACTTGAAAATGGAGGTGGCATATCTGTAGGATCAATAACCAAAGGAGGAGATAACTGAGCAAGCTTTAGACAAGTTACACAAAGAAAATATATAGATCTCTGGAGATATAGAGTTGAGACCAAGTGCAAACCTAGACCATTTATAAGCTTTGGTATTTGAATTTTAGCAATACTGATTTCTACAACCTTGTTTTTCTAAAATAACTTTGAACAAAGTGAATTTATAGCCCTCTCAAAATGCTTCATTGGCCTAATAATTGGTAAATAATAACTAAGCCTTGAATAGACCAAAGAGTTCAAGAGTGTAACCTTACCCATAAGCAAAATGTTTATATTGACAAGTGATGCAACTATCCTTTTTGTTTTATCAAGAATAATATTTTGAATTTGCCTTGTAATTACTGAACGAGATAATACTATTGGAAAGCCAAGGAAAGACTGAGGCTTGGCTGTAAAAGTTGAAATAATTGACAAACCAGAGTTCATTTTCCACATTGCAGATTTTGTAACATTAATATGAAGATTAAAAATATTAAAAAAAGGGTCCAATATTTGCAACAAAGCCAAAAGAAAAGATTTATCTGGAAGAAAGACAGAGACATCATCAACATAAGAAATACGATTAATAGTCTGTTTAAAAATAGGAACATAGATACCATGCAGTTTAGATTCTATCTGTAAAGGTAATGGATTTAAATATGTAATAAAACATAATGTGGCAAGAGGAGATCCCTGTAGCACAGAGATGTGGATGAAAACCATCTGCAAGTTTACCATCCAATGAAGTAAAGATGGACCTGTTAAGTAGAAGATTGGCTATAATATGGACATATGTAGATGTACCTTTGGTCAAATTCTAAAGGATTAAAGTTAATTGAAATCAATTTTTTCTAATCACACTTTAATAAAATTTTCAAGCAAACAGATTGAAAACTGACAGTATGTTTTTATAACCTGATGCAACCAAGATTATAAAAAGACTGATAAAAAATATCAGCTAGTTTTGACTTGTAGATTTCCTAAGAGCTGACCAGACAAGTCTGTTTTTAATATTTTAAGCAGGTAGCTAAATCCGCCAAATGCAAAGTTTGTCATAATAATTTTTTTAAGACAGTTGTTGTCTTATTTTTTTTGTGAAGCAGTTAGCTAAAGTTTAGCTGCAAATTTGTTTTAAATTTTGAGGAGCAGTGGCTAGTAGTTTTGCTATAATTTTCAGTACTGCTGAAGGTGGTTTTCCAGTATTTTAGTGTTGCCAGAATAGCTACCATAAAATGATGTAGCTGAAAGCAGGACAATACATCCAGGAGCTGCAACTATTTTCTTTCACAGGAATTTGAATTCACATGGATGAAAAATGCCCCACTTTTTTGTGTGAAATTTATAGCCTTAAATCTGGAGAGGACAGTTGATTGCCTGAAATCTATCAAACCAATACAACTGATTGCCTGGAACAATCTTATCCAGAAGGGAGACCTATAACAGACCAACATTTTACATGGATTATGTTTTTCCTGATGATGACAATCAAAAAAATCAAACTTGCCAAGAAAAAGGTTCCAGTTTTCCCAAGGAACCTTACCTTGTTGAAGAAGTAATTATATTTATGCTGATATATCTAAAGGCAGAGAAGCACAGATAAATGTATATACTACTTATGGTGAATTTCGTTATATATGTCGATGAAATTTTAAATAATTTCCTTAGTAAAATGACACTTTTATAACTGATTTATATAAAGCAATATTAGTTAAAATCGTTTATTAAAGAAGAAGAAAAGGTCAAGCATTGTTAGCTGAGAGGTCATTGCAGCCCCCTTGCAAGCAAGTAGTTGGTTGCAGATGGCTGTGGGTTTGCCTCCTGGTCGATGCTATGACACACAACACATATATATATATATATATATATATTCTAACCTTGTCTTGTGCATCTTCACTTCCAGATAATATATGATATAAAATAAAATGGGTTCTAGCTCAGTTAATAATTAATAAATAAAATATTCAGCATTAAAATTAAAATGTTTCACTAGCTCAAATTTAAAATATGAATAAGGTTCAGTTTATAAAAATAAATTAAATAAATATTTAATATTTTCATGAGACTTGAAGTGAAAATACAGGTGACAAGATAGATTACATTGAGCCAATATCCCACAGGATACTACCTCAATGGCATAAGAACACTATCCCCCCTTTATTACTATTTCAAATAACAAACTCATAGTATTCTTATGACTTTAATAACTTCTACTCACTAAGATTAAACTAATAATTAAATCTTAATCTTCTATTTAATAATCTAGCTCAATAAAATAATCTCAGGTTCATAAAGTTTATTCTAAGTTAATAAAAATATGGTAGTAAAATATGAGAAGGGATTTTATGTCATAATCTACTACACTGAAACTAATAATAATAAATAACAGTAATAATATTCTTCATTGTTTAACTAATTCTGTATATCTTTTCCTTTTACTATAATTTTATTACCATAATAAAATAATGAAATAATATAATATGATCTTATATCTTCATGTAATGATATAATAAATACGTGGTAGCATTTTAATAATCTGACAAACAAAATATGTGTGGCAACTGATAGCATATAATTTAATATAATATTGTGATAACTGATTTATGACCAATAAAACAATGTAAAATTATAATTATTTAATTAAATGAATACCAATAAAATATTTAAATTCTTAAATAATTCTCTATCTATCTTTTTGTGCAAAATTATATATTTGTTTAGATTATTATGCATATATCGTGATTTCATGCAGTGATGTGGAGAAATAAATAACTCTGACACAAAATTTTTGAAATAACAAAATTTAACAAAGTTTATTACTAACAACAAATAAATAAACAATTTATTTACACTATTTACAGTGGATATCCTTAACCTTTTTTACTTTACAGTTTGATCTACCGGGTTATAAAAACATAATTTATATTTTAATTATATCTTTATTTAGATTTAGGACAAAATTTTAAAAAAATGTTACTATTTGTTTTCTCTTTATGGTTAACTTATTACAAATATATTTATCTACTTTATTAGCAACAGCATTTTATCCTTAATATTATTAAACTATCTTATTTTAAAAAATTCATACCTAGAAAAACATGCTATAGAAAACAAAATTTTATAATGAGTATGGATTTCTCAAAATATTAAAAAAAAATTTCATCTTGCAAAGTCAAAGATGTTACACAAAATATTATCCAAAATTCAGTACTAGATTTTAGTATTTATCACACAATGTTTACTAATCATAATATATTCTTATTTAAGCCTTACTTTAGTATGATATAAGTGTAATCATCAATATATTTCTGTTAATCAATAAGCAAAAAATATACTATGCATATTGTTTACATAATTTACTTTGTACTATTGTATTTTAAAAAATATGCAATACTTATTTTTCTCTAAAAAAAAATAATACTAAAGCATTTAAAATTATTATCACTTTAAAGAAAATATCTTTGTTTAGATACTTTATTTTAAAAAAGTTTATATTTCATTTCCGAAATAAAATCCAAAATATATTCTATGATTTCTTTCTTTCCTTAGGATACTTTGGATTTTCAATTTTAAGTTATAACGTCGTATTCCTTCTAAGCAAATAAGCCAATCTTATACAAAACAATAGCATAACCTAAGTTCTAAATTATTTATCATTTCTCTTAAACATATCTTACTGAATGATGCAGTTACATGAAATAAAGATAGCGAAAACAGATGCATAGGATTAAGGAAGAAAGCTAGAGTATTACTCTTAACATATCTCAAAATCATGGCACAGTGCGAAGAGGTATGACATTTACCTGCCTAATATCCTCTAGTACAGGGACGATGTTAAAGCTATTTCTTCAGCTTTATTAGAATATCAAATATTTAAAGAAATATAAACACTGTCCAAATAAAATGTGTAACAGTCATAGGGCTTTGTTAACTATGCTGATATTCACATAAAGACTAAATATTATTTCCATTCCTTATAATATCCTATTTCTTAAAACATCTTCTTGGTTTCCTGTTCACTAAGTACTTCCAAGCCACTATCTCAACATTATTTCTCAAGATTTTCCACATCTTACATCGATAAATACCTATCTGCATTTACAAAACAATAAATAAAATTCATTAATAGTTAAACAATCTAGCTGTTCCACAAGAAAAGTCTGCTTACTTCATTATTCTATATGTTCTAATCATATACAATCTACTTAGACAATATTTGAATATCCTAACATGAAAATTTTAAAAGAATCACATAACTATTTGTTATGTTGAATTCTATCACTAATAAAAAAAATTGTCGTATGCATATTTTCAAATCAATCCTATCTCATAATGTTTTTTTAAAATGTTGTATGAAATGCGGTACATATAAGTAAAAAAAAAACTTTTACACTTCATTCTTCCAATTTATGGATGATCTAAAGAAAACAAAAAAAAATATATATACATTATAAATTATCAATAGTTATTATTATTACCAATAACCTTTATCTAGTCATCATGTTCAGTAGGCTTCCTTTATCCACTTGAGCATTGCAGATATAAAAAAAATTCACACCCATACACTTTATATTAAAATATTTTTAGCTAAATTATTAGATTGTTATATTATAAAATTTTAATATTAATAAATTAATGTTTTTATGTTTTTCCTAATCTTATATAAAAATTTAGATTTAAACTAGGTTAACAAAATAAAAGGAATCAAAACTATAATTACATATTTTCTTGACGATAGTTCCTGATAAGTCCAAAATGTTTATTATTTTCTCTAGAGTTTTTAAAAATGTTCTCCTCCAAGCGCGTTAAAGTTTAAAATAAAAATAATTATTAATCCATTTAGTAAAATTTATAGAAAATAATCCTTGGTTTTAGTATTTAGGATGATAATTATTAAATCATAATATTAATTAATCCCGTGAAGTTTTTTAGGTATTTTCTCTGCCAATATTCTCTGTGTATCCGATGCATCAATCCATCTAATTTAACTTTAAAAATATTTGATAAACTTTTAAGTACTATTTGTATTTCCATGGATCCATCTTTTATTCAACTATGTGTTCACTTTTTTATATATGTTTCCTTCTTGATACATTTAAACTTTCATTTGGTATTTTTATAAATCTCTTTTAAAAATAAAAAAAAAAACTTCAAGTACTTTTAAACAAATCTTTTCTAAATACATTTTAAATAATTCTAAGACTGGATATTTTAATATCAAAAACGCTTCTGTAACATATTCTCCTGGGTTCTTTCTTTAATTCTTGAAAATATTTTTTAAAAAATGTTATCTTCAGAAAGGATACAACATTTTACTCCTTTTGATATAATATTATATAAAATAATTCATGAAATATAATTGTCTTATTACTATTTAAAAAAATAAATCTTGGATAAGCTTATAAATAATACGTTTCAATACATTTTTAGACTCCGTATAATGTCCAAGCTGTGGTTTTTTTATGTACCAAAACAGTTCTCCGGTGAAGTATTAATAAAGCTGTATCAATAAATATTTCAAATATTTTTTCAGCATTGCAACTTATATCCATTTTATTTTGTAGTATATCCATCCTTTATTTGGAAGTTTAGGTTAAAATTTTAGATAAAATACGACTGGTAAGTAACTTTTAAAAAAATTAGAAAATCATTTCCACAAAGTTTCTAAATTATTATATTTTAACACCCTCTTTTGCAAAAATACTTTTAAAAATTATCAATTAGTTTTTTTTTGCAAATAAAACGATAAGAAAGTACTAAAAAAAAAATTGACTAAAATAAAAATTTTAAAATACTATCTTTTTGATAGTTATAATTTACCTTTCTCCGGTTTCAATACATTATTAATCTCCCCCTATACCCCTGTGCAATTCATATTTATAGTCTGTAAGAATACCTCATTTGATTGGTTGATTCTTACTTTAACTTGAGAACAAATTTACATATTTTCAGTTTATAGCAGAATTATATTTGAAAACAGAAAAGTATGACGTAATGAACTTAAAATATTATTTAAAATATTACTTTTAAATAAATTATTATTTTATTAAAACTATTTAAACATTTAAAATAACTTTTAAAACAATTTTAATAACTTATTCCATTTATCTATTTTTATTTAAACAAAATATTTAATTTTTATATTATGAATGTATTCATCTTTATTACATCATTTAAGCATTTGGAAATAACTACGTAATATTTTAATATTCACTTCTATGATAAATAATCATTATATCCAACTCTATAATACACAAACTTTGTTATTAAATTCCAACAAGCGTGTGTGTGAAAGTATACATTAAAAGTCACATGATTAATAACTTTGACAGACAATTTTTAATCTATTTCTCTGCCCAGATTTATAAAATTGATACACTTATTATATTATATAAAATAATTATAAAAAATTTGGAAGAATAATTTTAAAAATATAGAACTAGATATAATTTTCACCATCATAAAGTTTATTTTTAAAATATACTATATTAATTTTGACTATTTAAATATGATTATAAATTTAAACATAGCATTTATTAAATTATACGTTTTAAACTATTAAAATCGAATTTTTAAATATACTTTTAATTTTTATAGCTGTGTTATTTAATATGGCCAGCTTTTACAACCATATGAAACAATATTTAAAGCTTTACATAACTATTCTTAAGTGATTTTATATACTACGTATTCTCTTTAGCTTCAAATTATACTTTAAAGATATAATTGACTTAATACAATTACCATATTAAAAGAACATATTCTAAATTTAAAATTTTTAGTAATTGACTGTTATGAACTATTACCAACCTATAGAAAAGGGCACAATATATATGTATTGTAGATATATATGAGTCATTTCACCCACATACATATTATTTAATTAAAAAAAAATTTCTTTATATATATATATAGATTTATGTGTGTATTTATTATTATATAGTCTATATAAATACTTAATAAATAAGCAGTTGTAGAGAGAGATGGTAATAATATTTAATATTGGTTTATTATATTTTTTATTGAATAATGTGTTAAATTATTTAACTTTCGTTTTGTTAAAATAAAGTAGATCAGAAAGAAAGTGTAAAATAAGGTGATCAGATCAGGATTAGGAGATAAAAAAAATGTACACGTGCAAAAGAGTGTGAAAGAATGAAAACGTCTGTACAAACACAAAAACGCCTTTACACCTATTTCTGATAACTATAGATTGCCAGCTTTGTTGTATTGTTTTTATCTGTATCTAAGATTTTTTTTTTAAAAGAGAGAGGTGCTTTGAGGAAATAAAATGTGATTATTGATTTTCTTGTAAAATTACGACAGACATCAAACTTGTGAAGCTTTTGATCTTTTATCTCAAGATAAGATATGCAGGTGGTCAGTTTCTTTGACCAAAGATTGGCAATATAAATGAATGAAATAATATTGAGAAATCACTCAGTCAGTATTATTAATCAGAGATGTAATGACTCAGTTTTTACCTTATTATTAAACAGAAATGTTTAAAGATCACTCAGTCATTATTATTAAAAAGAGATGTAACGATCAGTTTTTTTTTAATGTTGGAAAAAGAAAGTGAGCAATTTGATTTTTTTTTCACTCTTTAAAAATTGAAAAAAGGAAGGAAATGACTCTTGTTTTAAAGCCAGTATAGACGAAGATGTGCATCTATATAAGCAATTTCCAGCAATATTGAGATAAAGAAGAAAGAATGAAACAAAATTGAATTACTTGGAAGAAACTATTAACAATTATATAAAAATTATATTAATATATCTTGCTGTGCATAATACCATGAATTTGCATTGCTAAAACCATTTTTTCTGCTTCCTGGAATAATACAGAATGGGTTAAAATCACTAATCTACTGTGGACTCATATACCAATCAAATAATAACCAACAAAATGATAGAGTTTGAAGCCAACCACACAAGCTATATGAAATGCTTCTTTTCTAGCTTCTGGTCTATTTTAGGCTCATTACCTTTGGATGGATGGAGAAGGGGAAAGAAGAGGAAAAGAAAATGTATAAAAGCCATATAGCCAAATTTGAAGCTATAAATCAAATTTTTGTTAAAGTTTTCCTCAGTCATCTAAAGTGTCTAAAGTGATTTTTTTTAAATGGGAGATACAAGAAAATCCACCAGTTCATACCTATCTAAAAGTATTTATAATAACTCTTTTTGAAATGGTAGAATGAAGCCAATCAATGAATTCAGCATTATCAAAAGTATCAACAATAAATAATTTTAAAATTGAAGAAATAAGCAGGTCAATTAATTCATGTTTATCTTAAAGTATCTGCAAGAACTTTCTTTTTTAAATGGAGCAAAGACAAGCAGTCTGAAAATTCAAACTCAGGACATTTATAAGAAGTGAAAGTGATCGGGTAACTATGAACTTTTGTTAACAGATCTTTTATTATTGCTTATTAAAAGTAAACCTTAATTTATTGTTCAAAGCATTATTTTTTTCTTTTGATACAGAAACATTAAGGGCTTGTTTATCTATAGTTATTCTCAATATCACATAACATAACACAAATACAGTTTAAATCTTTAAACTTAAATGTTCATTTTTTTTTATTATATTGTAATATTGAAATGTTTTTTTTTAATTGTTCTTCAGTTGTTATGATAATGAGCAACCTATAAATATATGCATTTATAATGTTTTTTTTTATTTTATCTTGTTGCATATTAAAATTGATATAATGTATTTTATTTTCTTTTGCTAAAAGGTTGCACGATATATATTATATATATGTAATTTATGTATTAATCTCTAATATAGGGGTATACATTTTAAACATATATGTTAACATTACCGAATGTGTGTGCATGTGTAATTGCTTATACAAACACGTCAAAAGAATAGGTTATACCTAGTTAGTTTAAATATAGTAAATTATAAAGCAGGAATCACATTTGAATGGAAGTGAAATAAAACACACAAGTTACATATGAAATTTATTTTTATAATATAATAAGTTAGGAAAGTTTTAAGTAAGCATTCCATGAAATATTTTTTTTTTTAAATGTCATTTTAAGCCAGCTTATTTTAAAATATTTAAAATGACAAACTTATATATTGAATTTATTTGGTTGTGCTTATATAAATTTTTTGTATCAGTTTTGTATTGAATTAATGTAATAATAAGCCATTTATCTAATTATTAATTTGATTTTAAAGAAAGAAAGAGTAATAGTATTAATCAAATATAATTATATATTTTAATTGGTTTCAGAGTTCTTATTAAAAATATTATGTTTTCTTGTCTTAATTCTATTGTTTAAATGATCATCATCATCATCGCTCACAGATATTAAGAATCATCATTCGTAAATATTGAGCAATCACTTGCTAATATTAAGCGCTCGCAAAATGTTAATTAAATTAGAATGTTGATTTACATTTAGGTATTTAAGGGTTAAACTTGATAATAACCAAGTTTTAATAATTATACGTGTATAAAGAAAGCTAAAATTATGTTGTGTCCATGAATTATGATCATCCTCATCAAAGATGGATATCGTATTATTGATTAAAATGTTTCAAATAATACTATACAAGAGTTATGATTGCCATCATCATCATTAATAAAGTATAATCATTAAATCTAATGTTTAGCATAATTAATATATGTAGTAAATAAAGATTTATAGCAAGATGAATATCATGCATAGAGATTCATGATGATCATTCATCATCACTAGTATTATTAAATCCTGGTTTTAACTATAAAAGTATTTTAGTAATTAACTATAAACTTATATAAATGCTAGTAAATGTAATATTTAAATCCCATTTTGACAAGGGATGTTTTTAATAAGTGCTTATGAGTTTATAAAGATAAATTTCTTGTTGTGAGTTTATTATAAAGCTATGGCTGGTATCATCACTATTACTATTATCATCATCACTATTATTATCATTATTATTATGATATTATTATCATCATTATTATCATCATCATTATTACCTTTATATTGTGATAAATAATCTAGTTAAATGGCCATCAATATCAATAATGGTCTTCACGATGCTTGTTTAGAAGTCATTAATAGGATTATACTTGTCTGTTCATCAATATACATAAAATGAGCTAGCAATGTCTATAAGAGTTTTGATCTATAATATAAATTTTGGTGATATGGGGACCTTGTAATTTTATTGATATAGATAAAATATGAGTGTCATTTTTTTCATTAGTCATCCAAGTCATGTGTGATAAAAATGTACTGAATGAGTTTGAACTCAGTACACTCTAAACAGATATTTATCTAGATTTAAAACAATCTAGTGGTGCTCATGGGAAAACACATGGACTTAGCTAAACTGAATAAAGAGTGATTTAATCCCTTTTCAACTTCATCATATTAACTTTATATGATAATTTTATACATTGTTATAAATAGCACCAGTGTGTGCGTGTGACCGTGAATGGTCGTATATACATGGAAAGAAGAATAGGAAGGATTCTTTGTTAAAAGAACCTAGTATAGGAGATAAGCACAATGCACTCCAAGAATCTCAAAGTGGGTAATTTTATTCAGATGCTATATTTAATATTATTTTTATTTGATGACAATGACCAATATGTTTTATTGTTCAAATGACTTCCCCAATATTTAGATATTATTAAATCTTTAATGATGATAGTTTTAATTGTCATTGTTGTTATTTTATATGGAGAAATGAGATAACTTATTTATTTCATTACTAATGTGACAGAATTAATGTTTAGGATAATTGCAATCGGGCTATAATGTTATATTTAATTAATTAGAAATAGACACCCAGATAGAGCATGACATGCATATATTCTTATTTATATGTTAGCATCATCCTTATTTAATTATAAATTATATTTTGGCTAACACAGTGAATTCATTTCTCATTTAGTTTACTTGGTTACAAATGATGAACCGCTGCAGCATATCATTATCCTGTTTAGTGTTTGGTTATTGAATTATGGCAACTATCATTTCATCACTTTTCTATTTATCTATACTGTGACAATGTTTACCTACTGTTACAAATAACAGATTAGATAAACATATATGTTAATAATGGATCATTTTCTATCAATTTATTATTATTTCTGTTACAAATGTATTCTTTCCGTTACAATATATATATATATATATATATATATATATATATAGAGAGAGAGAGAGAGAGATATAAGAGAGAGAGAGAGAGAGAGAGAAAAGGTTTAAATTTATAATTAAAAAAAAAAAAAAAAATAATGTTATAATTAACAATCAAGAAAAATATTTCCTAAAATCTTTTTAGAATAGAAAAAGAAAGACATTTTAAATCAATCAATAATCATCTGGAAAAAATCTGATAGTACTTATTTTAACGAAAAAAGAAAACTATACCCAGCAACGTAAAACTTACAATAAGCAATATGTGAATGTTATAATATAATTTCAACAAGGAATCTAATTGTGAAAATGTATATTTTAATAACTTTATTATTGAAACAAATTAAAATAGGTAAATGTCAGTCTGCTTATACACACACATACATGTATATGTAAATTTTAAATCTTTTATTGTATTTTATATAGCAATTCAAATACATTATGTAAATACATTAATATATTTCACTGATATGCAATTTATATAAACCTAGCATAAAGTATGTGTATTAATAAAAATATAAGTTAAAAAATTTAATCATGTATTATTGTAGGATGATTTAAATGTTCAGAAGTTACATGTGCACACACATGTATGCATGCTTATATATGCCAATTGTATTGCTACTACAAATCTGTGTCAGACAGACACATATATGTAAAATTTTAATCACTATTTTTTATTACATGTCAATTCAAACATGTTCATTTTGTATCAAGCCACATTTCTGTGTACTGAGTTAGTTTTAAGCAGACCTAATGCATTAATCACATAAATCAATGTAATAATTTTAATTTTGTAAGTCACAAATGGATAATTTTTTTATTGTATATTATTCAAAATCAAAAGCCTTATCCTATAAGAACCTAATTTCATTTTTTACTGTTACCTAATAAACTTATTCAATTGTAAAAATAATTCCAGTGACTTAATTGTAAATAGTCATAGAATATTATGTTAATCATCTCTTGGTCACCATAACAGTACTAGAACTTGTGTTGTCTGAGCTAGGTTCATGCACAGGTTGAATATATAAATGGATATGTGTATTTATTGGTTTGGAGCATCCAGAGATAATCAATCATCATCCTGGTTTAGGCAAAAGAGAATACTCTTTAAATCCCATGCATCGATTTCATTTTAGTTTAGTCTTATTAGAAGTTTAGTTTATAGTTGACCATTACATGTGGTCTGAGCACTGATTATGATCAACATATTTTAATATCTCAGCATTATTGTTTTGATTTTCTGTTATTGTGTATTCTAATAGATGAGCACTAAGTTGTTGCATCTGAGTTATGTTTAAATAATTGTTCAAGCTGGCAAAGGTTCAATAGTTAATCTGGTCTACAGAAGACCCATTTCTGACCCAGTCACATGATTGTACTGATTTTATTATATTTTATTGTGGATCATTCATGACAATGAATGGTTTATTTTGAGTATGACTTATAATTAGATTGACTGATTATAATGTTGGTACATTTATTATTATGCTTGTAGTTACTCTAAGAAGTGACTGGCTGAACTCTCAGAGATCTATTGATCTCATGCTCTCTCTTTGTAATAATATAAAAATGATAATATATATATATATATATATTTATTATTATTATACAATACTTTAATAATTAATTTGATATTTCATTTTAAATTGACTGGGAGTGATGATAATTTTTCATCACCCACTTTAAACCCTTGTTTTTTCACTTCCTACAAGTCTATCCCATTACAAACACACACACACACACACACACATATATATATATATATATATATATATATAATGTGAAAACATATATATATATATATATATATATATATATATATATATGATGTTTTCACAGTTATATGATATAGATAAATTATTATTTTTGGGACTAAACCATGTGTTATTTTGCATTACATACAGTTATTTCAATGAACTAGCATCTGCAATTGTTCAAGGTTAACTTTTGAAAAAAAAAATCATTAGATCTCAAACAGGCAGGTGACTGACTGGAAGATGAGAAATGAGATTCAACTTGAAGTAGTTCAAGTTCAGTCATGTTACTGTTTGAGATCTAACGATTTTTCTTTCAAAATTAAACCTTGACAATGGCAGATGCTAATTCATCAAAATATCGGTATGTAATACAAAATAACACCCAGTTTAGTTCCAAAAATAATATATTGAACCTGATTGAGATCCGGTTCAATGGTGTTGTTATTAAACAAAAAAAAAAAAGAAATTTATTAAGCTTTTAATTTTAATTAAACGTAGAGTTTAAATTTGCAGTATTATTTAAAAAGAATGCATGTATCAAAGTACACACGCATTTATATGTAAAACGGATTTTATTTTAAAAATATTTATCGATTTATTTTAAAATAGTTTTCATATACCGCCTGTTTTTAAATCCATTTGATTTAAAAACAAGCTGGCTAGCTAATTGCATTCCTGTAGCTTTTGTTTTAATTATTGTAAACAATTTTGATAGCGCAGATTTGATTTTTAGGTTGTTGTTTTCATTTCAATAAACCCTGGGTAGAATTCTTAGATAGATTGAGCGGGAGATTAATATTTGCCATGCCTAAGGCAAAGAAATTGAACAACAAGGAAAGTGTTTTGCGGGAAATGGAGCAACGTATAAATAGCCCCGAAAGGTTGGAGTGTCGGTTAATTCATTGTTCATTGATAGACAAGCTGTATATCAAGTGAGAATTTATATCAGCGCGGACATTTAATTTCTTAAAGAACATCAGCAGTGATTAAATACTTTTGTCTGCAACAAAATGAAAAATTCTATACTTGTTACCACCACCCGAATGGCTTGCTAACTCCACAAAAGATGGATCCCTGACTTCCAAGTTTGCTCCAGTAATGCCTTGAACAGCTAAAAGAAGCCAGAACCTCTCTACATCTATATTGCTGCCTAAAGAACCTGAAAATGAACTTAAGTAAAAGTGTGCACTCTACGTGAACTTTGTTTTACCGAAAGGTAACTATTTTTGTTTTTATTCTTCCCAGGGTAAATTAATTCTCATTAAATCTCCACTCAATCTAATCATAAATATGTCTTCTTAAATCAATATAGCCTCATATTTAATATTTGCTGTGTTTTCCAATATTTTATAGTGTGTCTTAGAATCTTAGTTTTAAGATTCTAATTTGCTTTCCGTTTTGTTTATTGGAGAGTGACGAATGAGTTTTATATTTTATACCTCACTTTTATAAATGCTTTAGCAGCCTCGTATATATATATATATATTTATGCTTACCTGTAATTATTTAGTATTCAATAATTAATTTGTAATTTTATACTCTGTGTTTACCCTAGTGCTTATCCTCCAAAAATCTTTTGGCTGACGACTTTATTGTCTGATTTTCGCAGGTGGAGATTTCGTTTCTAAGATCTCTAAAAGCGGAAATTAGAATTGTGTTTTTCTTTGTAATTTTATAAGTCGTCAGCGGGAAGATAAAATTTATCCTTTCTTAAATTACAGGTGAGCGATACTTTCGTTCTGCTAAAGTGTTTACAACTTTTAAGATTTTCGTACTCTGTGCACTCTCCGATAGATTCATTTGTGTATTTATTATGTGTGCTTTAAATTTATCAGAGCGTGTACTCAGAATTTGTTTGTAAGTTTATTTTCTTTTCATTATTTGCTGGGACAGACATAACTATTTTTCTAATCATTTACTTGTCTCTTATTGAGACCATTAATTATTAATTTTAAAGTAATTTTCGCCAATCGTTTGGCTGGGATTCACTAGTTTAATTGTTTCTTCATTTCAATGATATTTTTTATTGTTCTTGGGGTGAGTCAATCGCCGTTATTTTAAACGTAGTAATTGGTGCAGTTCATACCGATATAAGGACATTCAAGATCTGACCATGTTTAGATCTTGAACAGCTCATCGGCACTGGTTCTTTGATCTATTTCAAGGGCATATGGTTTAAGTATCTGAAAGGGAAAACCAGTGTTTAAGTGAATCCTCTGCTGAATGAAATTTGCTTCCTCCCTTTTAACTTTGTTTATTAGAAGATCAGTCAATCTGTCATAGCTTTGCCTTTAGTATTTCTGGCACACACCTGAGTTAACTCACATTTATTATGTCATAAACTTATATTTAATAATTTATTTTCTCATAATAAAATTTATGAAATATGTTTAACTTAATTTGGCTGATGTTTGTCTTTGTGCTTTTGTCTCAATTGTCTAAACAATTTAAGATCTCTTGTTTCTCCCTGAGTCTAGTTGGCGCAAACCATCATCATCATCTATTCTGATCACAGTAAAAAAAATTTCCAGACACGTAGTGGTCTGGTGGCGCCCTCTGTTTCAGAATAGATTTAGTATTCGGTATATAGGATAATAATTTTTTTAGCACTACCAACATGAGGCTTCGAGTTTTCAAACTCATGTGAGATTTTGTTTAGACAGTTGAGAAAGATTTCAGGTGTAAGAGGCAAGATCTAGTAGGTGGAGGTTCAGTTTTTGTTAATTATTGTATGTATGGTTGGAGTAGGTTTGGTAGAATGGGGTTCGTCTTTCTTTTTAATGAAATAATTTAGAAACTTAAAAAGCGTATTTTCAAAAAGTCTGTCGGAGTAATTTTATTTGAAGAGTTAAATATAGTTCGTCTTTTTTTTATATGAAATAAATTATAAACAGTAAAAAGCGTATTGTCTAAAAAGTCTAAGTTTTTTTTTTTTTTGAAGAGTTAAATATAGTTCGTCTTTGTTATGAAATAATTTATAGAAAACAGTAAATAGCATTTTATTGGATTTTAGAGTTTAGATTTTTTTTAAAAAAAGTTAGTATTGCGAATTTAATCTTTGTGTAAAAATGGAAGTCAACAAAGAAAGCGACAGGGTGGCATGTGTAGAAGAAAGCCCTGTCTCATTTAAAAACCCTCAAATTGTAGAAAAAGAAGAAAGTGAGTCACAGATGATGATGAAGATGTTGATGAAGTTGGTAATAGAAATGAAGGAGGATATGAGTGAATTCAAGAAAAGTCAGCAAGCAATGATGGCAGAGTTTAAAGTGGAAATAAAGGAGGAAATTAAGCAGGTCCAACAGGCAATGAAGGAAGAAATTAGTGAAGTTAAGCAGGGACAGCAGGCAATGAAGGAAGAAATGATTAGGGAAATGAAAGAAATGAGACGAGAAATGATGGGAGAAGTAGAAGAAACTCAAAAAGTAGAAAAAGTTGAGGTCATAAAAGATATAGAAATTAAGGTAGCACAGGATAGTGTTAGGACAGAAAAAGTGGAAATAAAGTTAGAAATAAGCACAGATGGGTTACAAGTAGAAAGTGTGGTGGAAAATTTAGTAAATGTAAATAAAGCAATAGAAGAAAGTTATAAGGTAAAAACAGAAAAGCAGGTAGAAGAGTCTCCGAGGGAAACTAGAAATAAATTGGTTTCAATAACTGTTTGTTTTGAAAAGAAGAAAAGAGGTAAAAGAAAGATTAAGAAATATGATTTTAAAGTGGAAATCGAATCCATCTATAGAACAATCTTATTTAAAACGTTCGAAAAATGGGTAGAAGATAAAAATTTTCTTTTTGCTAGTGTTGATATGCTCAAAAATAAAGTAGGAAAGGAGGAAGAATTGGGAAGTTTCGTTAAGAAAAAGATCCACGTACATACACTAGAAAAGAGAACAGAATGAGAAAGAGACAAGAGAAATTTGTATAAGCTAAGAAAATATAAGAGTGGGAAAGGAACTTATTTTAGTAAGTTAGTAAAAGGAGTAAAAGAACCGCCGGACAAAAGTTAAGGGTTCAGCATTTAGCAATCGGATGGATTGTTTTTAATAAAAATAAAAAAAAAAAAATTTTTGTTAATGAATTACGAGAATAGAGAAAGGTTTTGATTCAAATGAAATATTGTTTTTCATGAGTGCGAGGCAAACGTTCGGCCGAATTTCTAAGAATATTTTTAAAGTGTTTATAGTTTTAAAAAAAAAAGTTACAGGAATGTTTTTTGTTTTTTTTTTTTGATCACGTTTTGAGGCAGTTGAACCTGATTGAGATCCGGTTCAATGGTGTTGTTATTAAACAAAAAAAAAAAGAAATTTATTAAGGTTTTAATTTTAATTAAATGTAGAGTTTAAATTTGCAGTATTATTTAAAAAGAATGCGTGTATCGAAGTTTATATGTAAAATGGATTTTATTTTAAAAATATTTATCTATTTATTTTAAAATAGTTTTCATATACCGCCTGTTTTTAAATCCATTTGATTTAAAACCAAGCTGGCTAGCTAATTGCATTCCTGTAGCTTTTGTTTTAATTATTGTAAACAATTTTGATAGTGGAGATTTGATTTTTATGTTGTTGTTTCCATTTCAATAAACCATGGGTAGAATTCTTAGATAGATTGAGTGGGAGATTAATATTTGCCCTGCCTAAGGCGAAGAAATTGAACAACAAGGAAAGTGTTTCACGGGAAATGGAGCAACGTATAAATAGCCCCGAAAGTTTGGAGTGTCAGTTAATTCATTGTTCATTGATAGACAAGATGTTTATTAAGTGAGAATTTATATCAGCGCGGACCTTTAATTTCTTAAAGAACATCAGCTGTGATTAAATACTTTTGCCTGCAACAAAATGAAAAATTCTATACTTGTTACCACCACCCGAATGGCTTGCTAACTCAACAAAAGACAGATCCCTGACTTCCAAGTTTGCTCCAGTAATGCCTTGAACACTTAAAAGAAGCCGGAACCTCTCTACATCTATATTGCTGCCTAAAGAACCTGAAAATTAACTTAAGTAAAAGTGCACACTCTACGTGAACTTTGTTTTACCGAAAGGTAACTATTTTTGTTTTTATTCTTCCCAGGGTAAATTAATTCTCATTAAATCTCCACTCAATCTAATCATAAATATGTCTTCTTAAATCAATATAGCCTCATATTTAATATTTGCTGTGTTTTCCAATATTTTATAGTGTGTCTTAGAATCTTAGTTTTAAGATTCTAATTTGCTTTCCATTTTGTTTATTGGAGAGTGACGAATGAGTTTTGTATTTTATACCTCACTTTTATAAATGCTTTAGCAGCCTCGTATATATATATATATATATTTATGCTTACCTGTAATTATTTAGTATTCATTATTTAATTTGTAATTTTATACTCTGTGTTTACCCTAGTGCTTATCCTCCAAAAATCTTTTGGCTGACAACTTTATTGTCTGATTTTCGCAGGTAGAGATTTCGTTTCTAAGATCTCTAAAAGCGGAAATTAGAATTGTGTTTTTCTTTGTAATTTTATAAGTCATCAGCAGGAAGATAAAATTTATCCTTTCTTAAATTACAGGTGAGAGATACTTTCGTTCTGCTAAAGTGTTTTTGTACTCTGTGCACTCTCCGATAGATTCATTTGTGTATTTATTATGTGTGCTTTAAATTTATCAGAGCGTGTACTCAGAATTTGTTTGTAAGTTTATTTTCTTTTTGTTATTTGCTGGGGCACACGTAACTGTTTTTCTAATCATTTACTTGTCTCTTATTGAGACCATTAATTATTAATTTTAAAGTAATTTTCGCGAATCGTTTGGCTGGGATTCACCAGTTTAATTGTTTCTTCATTTCAATGATATTTTTCAATTGTTCTTGGGGTGGATCAATTGTCGTTATTTTAAACATAGTAATTGGTGCAGTTCATACCGATATAAGGACATTCAAGATCTGACCATGTTTACATCTCGAACAGCTCATCGGCACTGATTCTTTGATCTATTTCAAGGGCATATGGTTGAAGTATCTGAAAGGGAAAACCAGTGTTTAAGTGAATCCTCTGCTGAATGAAATTTGCTTCCTCCCTTTTAACTTTGTTTATTAGAAGATCAGTCAGTCTGTCATAGCTTTGCCTTTAGTATTTCTGGTACACGCCCGAGTTAACTCACATTTATTATGTCATAAACTTATATTTAATAATTTATTTTCTCATAATAAAATTTATGAAATATGTTTAACTTAATTTGGCTGATGTTTGTCTTTGTGCTTTTGTCTCAATTGTCTAAACAATTTAAGATCTGTTGTTTCTCCCTGAGTCTAGTTGGCGCAAACCATCATCATCATCTATTCTGATCACAGTAAACAAATTTTCCAGACACATAGTGGTCTGGTGGCGCCCTCTGTTTCAGAATAGATTGAGTATCCAGTATAATATATATATATTTATATATATATATATATATTATAACCTACACTCCCAATAGAGCTCATATACACTACATGAGCGAAATGCTCAGGCGCCAGTTCTATTAATGAATAGAACAATATAATAAGATATATAATACAAAATTATTACTGAGACTCTCTATTTAAGTTTATGTTTAGCTCAGCTCAGTGGGAGGCTATAGGCAGTTCATAAGATATATGATACTAAATGAATAAAAGGAGAAATATTACAAAACATTTAACATAATGTAAAATCCTTTGTTAATTAATTGTATGATAAACAATCATAATGTTTATTTGGTACAGTCTATTAAAATATACTTTAAACTTAATTTCTTCCTTCATCCAAATACAACATATATCAGCTTGCTATAATTATATTCCTAAACCATTCTATGACTTGGCATATCATAATCTAAACATCGACTTTAATGCCAATCAAGAAATAAACAATAAGATCTCAGGGAATTTAACAAACACAGTTGAATTAAATAAATACATTGGCACATAAGTTATAATTCTAAAATATGATAAAATGTAATGAAACAAATTGACTAAAATAATCTACCATGTTTCAATAATAAGATAATGACAGAAATAAGGTATTTTAATCTCATATCATCATCTAACAAATATACTAACTTGGCAACCTTTCTAATAAGTTTCTTTCCTTATAATGTTTGGATTAAGAAAAACAATATTGTCAGACACCAGCAAATTTGATATTATAGTTATAAAACAATATATCTGTTTTATAATAGGTGTGTGAAATATGGAGATGTGGAAATGGAAAACACGAATGTATACAATAATAACTCAAGACACAGTTTTAAGATTTTAAATAAATAAAACAAATCATTTATTAAACTAAAATAAATTTGGTTTAACATAATATTTACAATTGGACTTATTGTCCTATAGATTTTTAAATTATCAAATAAACTTTGAATATCTGTTTGGGATTATCCCTATTATCAAAGCAAATTAACAACAAAACTTAAATATTCTGACTTCGAACACATGCTTTGCCTACATGTTTCATCTACATGACACTAAATAAAGAACATGTTATATTATTAGCACAAAAAATACTTTTGAGAGGATATTACTATTGATTAATAAAATAAATCAAATTAATTATATTTGGCTCTCAACAAAGTGACTTTCACTAATTGACTAAATAATCACTTTCAATTACGTATACCTTTCATGCATAGCAACAAAATCATATTCATTCTGATGATTTGATGATTTATAACTTTTATTTAAATAAATACACTGTATTTTAAAATATTTGTTTCCCGTTTTAATCTCAATAACTTTATACCTCTATTTAAATGAATGTAATGTATTTCAAATAAAACATTTATTTCTCATTTTAATTTCAATAACTTTATACTTTATATATGCGATAATATTTATATTACACATGTGTGTGCGTGTGTCAAGCAACAATAATAGAAAATAATCTTTTCTACAAACTCTCCATTCATCAAGAAAATATCATACAATTATTTTAATATTTAAAAATATATTTATTGACATTATAAAATTGTACAGATGCATAATAAATACACTTTGTTAATGTTGGCTTATCCATTGCTGGCGTTGGTCTGGAAAAAGTATGCCAGAGCCATTCTCCACACTAGCAGATTATAATATGAGCAAATACGTACTATTTTGTTGGTATTGCCCACCCCTACTAGCGCAGAAATTGGCCCAATAATGCTAACTTATCAGCTGGGATACATGTAGTGTGAAATCAATGCCCCTCTAGTAGAATCTGACATGTTGCAACACAGACTACTTCTACGATACACTACAATGTGGATATATCAGGTCCAAAATTCATGTAGAGTCTGTGGGCCATACTAGTAGGCTCCATGTATTATTAAACAGAAATCTAGAGGATAGTATCTTATCCTTGTCTTGAAGAGCTTTGAGCTTATCGCAAAATATAGCATTGGGATCCGGTGTTGGTTGTGTGAACTTTGTCCTGCACCTTGTGTACCAAAAAGCATATGTCAGGAAGATAGATAACCTGATTACTGTAAAGTCTCCAGAGAAGAGACAACCCCTGATGTCCAGGATTTTATCCACTGCTATAATGCAGTGTTGAGAGATAACTCTTCGAATACTGTCATAGCCTGGACATATATTTAACAGATGAATAAAGGACTCCTCTCCTTTAGAACAGGCATGACAAATAGGGTCTATTTTATTTAGAAACTGCTTGTAGTATAAGAATGTATTAGTTGGCATGGAATTCATATTCACCTTGATCAGATAATCCAAAAGTTTGGGCTCCAGTAGCAGATATTTAAATATTGAGGTGATTTTATGATTGCTGCACCCTAGATGAGCATAAATAACTGTATTAACAGGATTCAGCAGGCAATGTGCCTCCCAGATGTTGATTTTATTATTAAACTCTGTTGTTGAGTGCCCGATGTATAGAGATTGTTGTTTAATAATGGTGTCAAGCCATGTGTGTTTACTGGGGGGAGGTCTGTCAGTAGGTATTACAGTCTCTATAATATTTGATAGAGGATATTTTTTCGTCAGGTTTACTAAAAGTGAATGCCCTTTTTGGAAATTGATTGTCTGTATTGAATGGATACCCATACCATTCTGTCTCCTGTGAAACTGAAGTCTGCGGATGCTAATTGCAGTGGTCCGACCTCTCCATAAGAGCTGACCACAAAGCCTCTGAATCTGTAAGCTGAATGATTTGGTAACTGTCATTATTGGCAGGTAATAATTTATGCTCGCCATAATCTTCATATTAATAAGAGCAATCTTCCCTTGTAGGGATAGGTATGTCCTTGACAGCGACTGAACCACCTTAGTAGCATTGCTTATGATGGTTTTTTGTAGGCAGACAGACATAGCAGTTTTATTTTGGAAAATGTAATTCATCAATAAAATAAGACAGTAATATTACATCAAGAATTAATTCAACAATTTATCTGGCCACATATTAATTAACACAGAGCTATATTCTTATGATTATACAGACTATACATTATAAGGAAAATCTACATGAGGAGCAGATAAACTCTTACTGAACACTTCTACAATAATTCATCTGATTCTAAATACACTGTTGGTGGGGAACCTTTTCTTTATCACCAAGAATCTAAGAAAAATGTCACATAACCCCCTAAACATCATTTAATCATACTTCAACAATAATTCATCTACTTCTAAATACACTATTGGTGGGGACTTTTTCCTCATCACCAAGGCTCTAAGAAAACATCACTTAACTTCAAAAAAATATCATTTAATCATATGCATATAATATAAACTAGACTCTACTCATGGAAAAACATATACTAAATAAGAAAAATATTTTATCCCTACAAGCATTATAACACAATCAGATTTCTTTCAATTCTCAAAGCTTTTCTAAATATCGAACATTATAAATACATGCTGGCAGATAAATACATACAGATAACATACCAATCTGTTCAACTCAGTAGAATATGACAGTATCCGAAATTTATACATAAAATATTCACAAACTGAACTTTATCAAACAAATGTCATAATTGTGCAAAACAGACACACACACATGAATAAAACTATATATAAAATTGACTCTAAATTACACACTATGCAGGCAACATGGTAATTAATATTGCATTAAGGTATAATTTTTAATTCAGAATAAACTTTAGGTTACTTTTAAAATTTAATAGTTATAACTATTATGAACGAACTTTCTTTTATATCTTGCAAATTATTTCTATTACATGTTCATTGATTTAAAAAAAAATTCTCATTTTGAGATAATAAAGTATACAAAATAAATATAAACCTCTCTAATAATATATTTAAAAAATATTTATTTTTTTTACCTTCGTAAAAGAACAATAGCACATATTTATACAAAATCAATTTTACCAGCAAATTCCTCATTTGGATACGCTTCAGAGACAGTCTAGAAGGTCAAAATAACCCAAATTATAAATAAAACATAATGACAAGTAAACCTATCTATCTATAATGTACATTAATAATGACAAGCAATAAAAAAAATAAAGAAACAAAAATTATTTGTTTTGTAACTTAAAATAGAAGTTCACTTGTAAAGCTCTGCTCCAGGTTTATGAAACAATATGGGACACATTCCAAACTGAATTTAAATTAAAATAAACTTCTGCAGGATAACTTAAAAATATATAACCATAACTTAAATATGACCTAGCATCTTCAGTGTTCATAACAAAGTTATTTGAGTTACTATATCACACATAAGCAATCCATTTCTCCTTTATTATACTGAAAATATAAGACATTCACCATTGTAATTCTAGATTAGATATGCAATTATCCTTAGTAGTTTCTTGAATAGTATTTGACACTTTATAGTCTATTATATGCATGGTTTATTCTTACATATTGTCAATTAAGATACCATGATTCCTTAGTAGTTCCACAATTAATAATACTTTGTTTTATTTTCCATCTTTATCGAAGAGAACAAAAATTACCTGCATTTCTATCCTTCCATTCGATTTAAGCAAATACTTAATTTGAAGTAACTCACATTTATTTCCTTCATTTTAAAATACATATTATTTCCAGAAATACCAGTTAAATAAATACTGTTATCTCTTTATGATGAATTTAAACATGGCATGATTTATCAAAATATGCGTAACCTTAATTTTATGTCTAATCTTCACAAAAACACAACACGGAAAATAGTGAACAATTAAAATATATTCTGTAAAATAGTTCTGCATGCGTTTTCCAGATATATTAAAAGACACCCATTGATTAGTCATACAACAATAATATTCATGCAATTTATTCTTATTTAAAATAACAATTAAATGAAGTAATGGAGACTGGACATTATCAACATACATTTTTTTAAAAAAGCAATAATTATGAAGAAGTTAATTCAAATTGTCTAAATCAGGAAGAGCAAAGTAAACTATGTACCTTTTCAAAATTTAGAATTGCATCTTAGTTAGCATTTCCCATAATAAATTTCTTAAGATCCTTTCGAAGTTTTACTCCAAAGTCTTTTTTAAAATCAATTTGACTTCAGCAACTGGTTTTAATTTCACAATAATGAGCCACTGTTTACTGGCTACAATTACAATACATAATAAGCAATTATTTTACTGGAGATCTTTGTTAAATAGCTCTGTTTAGCAAAGGTCATTTCCCTTCACAGAGTTACTCCCACGCTTCTCTTCTATCTCAGCTAATTACATTTTCAAAAAAAAATCTTTTCTAAAAAAAACTCACTTTGATTTTTAGAACTAAATGAAGACAAAAAAAAAATAATAATGATAAAATAAATAGCTTTTACAAACTTGAAAGAAAAATGAATATTAATTAACTATTAAACAAAAATGATTAATAATTTATTTAATTTGTAAAATAATTCATTGATTCAACTATCTATTAATCATTGGAAAGAAACATATATTTGTTAAATTATTTAAGATAATTACTGTAATTTAAATGTTTTTATTGTGAATGTACTATTGTTTGCTGTTATTAAAGATGAAAATGTAATGAAACATAATACAGACACATATGCATGCACATGTACTGCAACCTAAATATTAAACTGTCTTAACTAAATATAATTGAAATGTCTATTAATTGTTAACAAAAGGATAAGTATTAATGAATAAAGGATTATGAAGCTATTCAACCAATACTATACTAATATAAAATAACTTTGCATCTTTCTGACAAAATGTAGTAATTCCATTAATAAACAACCCCTCTTCCTTACATTTAATATCTCATTAACCACACTAATAATAATGGATACTTATAAAGTGGTCAATTAACTGCATAAGCAATCCATATCTAAGCTTTAAACAATTTCCAGCAAAAAAAAATTAAAATTCTAAGGCTATTTCATTTTTTTAATATAATATAACTATTCAGTTAAGATACAAATTATCTTTAACTCTTGTGCTCATCCAGATGGTCACTATATATATATATATATATATATATATATATATATATATATATATATATATATATATATATATATATATATATATATATATATATATATATATATATTAATGATAAATGGTTATTGATGAAAGAGGGAATCATAGTGCGGACATAGCCCTATCCATATGTCAATTTATACAACAATAAATATTAAATATTTATCTTATTTAGTCATTTATTTTCAGTTATAAAGTATCATGACATGTGTTTAGATAATGATGATGATATGTCCTAATTATGCCATTTGAATCAAAGTGCCAGTTTTACAAAAAAATATTCATATGGTACCAGTCACATATTACACACCAAAAACCTAACCCATGGTCGGATTCCAACCCAGTTAAACCAAAGAATTAAACCCAAGATCAAACTGAATTTGAACCGAACTCATGAGCTCAGAACAAATCAATGGATAACAAATGTTGATGGCACATGATTATGTGTCAAGGAACTAGCTCAATGGATGATGATGATTTCTGAGACCCCTGATCTGACTCTACTAATGACTATGGATATTTATAAGTCAATTCATATATGTATGTTTGGGTTGCCAATACAGACAGTGAGTATTAGTATTAAAATAGTTATTAAATAATGAAGAAAGTTAAAACCAAATATGTTATATAAAGTATTTAATAATACACAAATATTTTGTTCAAATATTTATGATTTATATATATATATATATATATATATATATATATATATATATATATATATATATATATTACCTCTAGTCTTTAGGAACAGGAGGTACAATTTACAATAAGTATATGCTAATAATTAATATGCAATTATGGGAGAAATATATACATCTATGCCCCGAGAAGTAAACAAAGGTAAATAAAGGGTATTTTGCTTGGAAAGAAATTATAAATCTAATTTTATCGATGAAGGATGTGAGATTTATTTCCACACATCTCATAAAAAGCATGATAAATATTTACAGCATAACTTTAATACTTAACAAAGAACTTATTTAATCATAAATGAGTGTGAAGTTGTTTGACTTTAATAAAATCAATTCATTATGATTTATGAGCAGGGGCTTTATTGTAAATGAGAAGTAAACAGTACTCACGACTTATGAGCATTAAGAACAAATATAAAATATAATGAAATGTCAGTGATTTAAAAAGTAGAAGGGAGGCTTGTATTTTACCAGTCTTTTCTGCCCTGTAAAGGATTCATGGAACACAGTAAAAGCCAGGCCAGGACAAAGCCATGAACCTTTGGTGTTTCAATATATTAACAAGCGATGGAGGAAGTGATTTTTTCTAGGTAATTAAAGTAACACTAAGATCACCGATGACAAGCCTATGAAGCAGGAGATAAGTCATGTCAGCAATGTTCAGGAAGTGATGATTCAATGATCATCATATTTAATTAAGAAAGTCCAAGTTAGATAAGGAATGCTCTATGTAATGACCTGATAATATCAGATTAAAATCAAACATGCTTAAAATAAAAATGCTTAACATAATTATATAATTATACTAATCATGCATAAATATCATGCCCTCCTTGAATATTAATATAAAATATAAAATTTAAATTAGCATATATTGATTTTATTTCCTTTATCAATGTTTAGCAAAACATTTTAATATTATTAATATGAATAAATTTGTGAACTCAAATAAAATAGTCTAGAGCATAGGTTAGGAAATGAGCCAATAGTCATTATCAGCCATTAGTAAAAATAGCAAACATTTAATAAATCTTTCAATTTGATAATTAATATAAACATATTAAATTAGTTTGAATGGGCAATAATTAAACTATAAAACTTAAGACTATATTATTTTTATAAAATAAGTGTAACGAAGGAAATCATTATCGAGTTGAAGTATTTTTGGCATATAATCAAAAATAAATGATATTAATAATCATTCAAAAATATATAATAAGGATAATTAAACAAACTGTCATCATAAGAAAAGGAAAGTTAACAAAATATTAATTTTAAAGGCTAGAGATAAAAATAGAGAATTACAATACAAATTGAGACATTATAAAGCAAGAAGAAATTTTAACAGTAGTTAATTTAAAAGAAGATTTAAAGTAAAGTTCAGAAACTGACCTAAAGTTGCAGTTCAGAAAAGAAAGATATTACCAGTCCTTCCATGGTTTGTTCTTTAATTTACAAGGCAGAGTCTTATTGGGTTGAGACATAGGCACGCATTTTAACTCATGTGAATAGCATTCTTGCATTGATTTCACTAAGGTTTCAGCAGCTCATGATTGTTATGGACAAGTTTTACTTTGCAGCTACATTTGAAGATATTCTGGAAACTTTGTGGTCCAGCAATCAAATTCCCGAAGTTAGCCATGCACCATGCTGAAACATTATAAAAATTCACAATTTAAATTGACATAGCTTCAAGTAGCAATTCTTCTGAAAAAGTAATGGCTTCTCCGTTTCTTGAAACTTTTCCAGGCTATTTATACATGTCCTGCTGTTTCCCACCCATCTGACTCTTGATGCCTTCAGGCTAAATCTTTTTACATTATCAAAAGTTAAAAAGTTTGTTAATTGATTTCAGATCCATTCCTTCGATAAGACTTTCAAATCCATTAACTTTGAACTCATTTTGAATTTGTAAATCTGAATAAACGATTTTAATTGAGCACCATCCTTACTTTTTAAATTATTATTTTTACTAAGTAATAAAAATTTGCCATTGACTTTGAAAAAGGATGATCGGAAAGCTTATCTAAAGAATGTAGCTTTTAATCATAAAAATTTGAACAAACTGGTAAAAGTCAAAATAAAACATTCCGATGTAATGAAACTTTATAACGAATATATATATTTAAATATTCATAAATATATAAGTACAATCCATGCAATTACAATATATATGTTTTCATGAATAATTTTATAATGAAGTTATTAATAATATTAATTAGTTTAAATATAAAATAATTGGTTTTAACAAATGTTTAAATAATATTCTATTTTAATCAAAATTAGTTGAATGTATAAAGCCCCGTTGCATTTGGAAAGTCACTGTTAGTGATAGGGTTTGAAGTAGGCTACAGGTGGGATCTCATGAAACTCAGATCGAACTTAGATCTGACCGCTTCAATATAAACTAAATATCGAATTATCAATCAGAATTAAGAGCACTAAATATTACAAGTACTATTATGCTATAATAACACTGTTTTTAATGGATTTATCATGGAGTCAAAGAAGTATTTTATTGCTCTCCAAATAAATAAAATATGTGAAACTCTAATATATACAATCTTCATACCTCATCAATTATTCAATGAATATGATTAATTGATATTTAATTGATCAAATATGTTAATTTAGCAAGCATAATCTTATATTCAAATAAAATACTAAGTCCAATTAAAAAAATAAAATAAACTATTTATTTTATCAAAATATTAAACATATTTTGCACATAACATTTATATTTTAATAATAAATATTTTATTTCTTAAAATGTCAAAAGATCAATATGTATAGATCTAATATTATAATAATTAATCAAAATACAATAAATTATTAAGAATTAGGGATAAAATGTTATTATTTTACTGATAATTTATAAATTAATTATTTCTTATATATGTATATGTTTCAATGTGACTGATTAAATTATTATTTCTCCATTCATATATTAGGAAAACTCATTACATAAGTACTTTAGCTTCTACTAATAACTTGGTTAAGTATAACAACTCTTCAGCAGTGATTTTGGGAAAAAATTCTCCAAAGTAAACACATATATTTCAAAAGGCAAGAGTTTTTTGCATCTTTATCTAACATAAATGAGTCACATAATCTTATGGAAAAAATAAAACAAAAATATTAACTCTGTGGTCAAAAATTACTATAAAATTATATCCAGATTGTGGCTGTCTTATGTAGTTTATGTATTTAAACATTTCATGTCTTAGAATATATGCATGTTCAATGAATTTTCTTAAAATATGAAAATAAAGATTGATTATGATGAGTTAGAAGAAGTTAACAGCTAAAAATCTGTTGGTCAGATTATTAATACAGATGGAAACATATTGGATGAAATTAATCATAGAATTAAACTTGGTTGGAGTGTTTTTCATAGAAATAACTTGATGCTAAAAGGAAATATGCCTATGTGTTTGAAAAGAAAGGTTTTTAATAAATGTATTTTACCAGTTCTTATTTATGAATCTAAGACTTGGTCACTTATTAGAAGAGCAGTACAGAGACTTCAGACCACTCAAAGAAGTATGAAAAAATGCATGTTAGAAGTAACAAGAAGAGATCATAATGCAATATATGGGTAAGAGAACAAACAGGTGATATTGATCTCGTTGAAAAAATTAATAGACTGAAGTGGAGTTAAGCTGGAAATATTGCTAGAAAATGATAATAGATGGATAATTGAAATCTTAAACTGGGTTCCAAAAGATTGTAAAAGATCCCAAAAAGACAACCTGTGAGATGGATGGATAAAATAAGAAAGTGTGCAGGGGTGATGTGGAGAACAGAAGCTAAAGATTGGAGAAGATGGTTTGAAGTTGGAGAGAACTTCATCCTACAGTAGATTTATAATTGTTGATGATATATTTTGTACTCTGTTCATTAGGGCAGAATGTACTTAAAAGCTAATTTTTTAAACTAAATTTACATTAAGATAAATATAAGTTCTATAATTGTCATAATAATGTTTATAGGGACTTAAAATTTGTTGATATAAATTTATAAGTGATTTAAAAATATTTAAAGCTATTTTAAAAGTTAAGATAATAATGAGAAAACACAATAAGTTAATATTGTATGGTAGAAGTAAATGGTCTCAGTTACACTTTAAAAATGTATTGAATATCTTGTTAAATAAGCATTAAAACTATTAATGTTTAATATAATGTTTAATATATTTGAATAAACTATTAAATTTATCTTCTAAATTAGGTTTATATTGCTTAAAATTATTTATTAACGTTTTAATTCTTATAATGTATTGCATATTTTAATTTTAGTTATGTTAAAAAATGTCAACATTTATTATTCCAAATTTGTATTATTGTATTTAGTATTTTCTTTAATATTACCAATATTTTTTGTAACAAAATATTTATTTAGTTGATTTCAGATAGTTAGTTTTACAAAAATTGCAACATTTATGTCTGTGATGATGGTTATGTGGTGCTAGTATTAGAGAATGCATGCATGAATTTAGAGAGAGTTTTTAATTACTTTATAAAATTGTTGCTAAAATTGAGGCATTTGTACATGATAAAAATAAATATAGAATATTACTTAATTAGATTTTAAAGATATTTTAAATTATTAAAGATAATCTAAAAATGGATACATTTTTATTGAATGTTTGTTAAGTTAGTAAATAATTATTAAAATATGTTATTTTAAAATGTTTGATTAGTTTAAATATAATTATAAAATTAATTGAGAATTAAATATTTCTTATATTATTAAATAAAAATGATGTGTCATACTTTTATATTTGATTTTAAAAGTACATAATTAGGCAAATATGTAAATGAATTTACAATTAGGTGATATATCAGCCAGTCAAAATTGTTTTAAAAAGCAGGTTTAAAAACTCCATATAATTAAAATTATTGGTTACTACTGTTATTATCTTGTTAGTCTTTTTGTTATTCTTGTTGTTATTTTTTGGTTAAAGTAATATCAGTTTGTTAATAGTCAATTATTTTAAAATTAAATATAATTTTTAAAAAATCGAAAGGACTTTAAAACTATTATTTTGTTTAAGTTAAAAAGGATGGAATAATCCCAATTATTTTTTCCTACAAGTGAAGATATTCTGAAACCTAGTTAAAGATTCATTCCTAAATTATGGAATATAAGCCTATGTGCTTGGGGAGATTGGCAGGGAAGGACCAACGAATTTGGGGAAGTTTATTTTTTCCTACACTATATGAAATTTTTTATATTTATTTATGTAAAGAACTTTGGAAACACAGTCAAATATTATCCAGAAGTATAGGTATAACATATGTATTTAATAAGTCAGTGTTGATAAAGTTAAGAACATTAAAAAATATCATTTAAGAAAAATAAATGGAAAATTTTAAAATGTAGTTGACTTAAACTTTATAAAAATATTCGAGATTGAGGTATAAAAATATATTGCTCTCTCATTTTATAATATGGATTTTTATTTAAAAGATTATAATAATTTTAAAAGACATACTCTGAAGAAAATGAAATTTCTAAACATTTTTGGAAGTAAAGCATCTTAAAGCGATAGCTGTTATAATGACTATGAAATGCTCACAAAGTTATATTAGAAATACATGAATATTTTGGTATAATAAAACCTGTTATCCTAATTGCAATAATTAAATTACAAAAAAGGCAAATGGATAATAAAGAATATTATGCCAGAAATAAATGACTTTTGTGGTTAAAACATGAATTTCTCTACTCTATTATATGTGTGTAACTGAAATATAATTTCTAAAAAATGAGAAAATGTCTGTTTGTACTTAATTATTAAAAAGTGACAGAAAATGAGGCATCTCTCACCAAAGAAGAAAATGAGGCATCTCTCACTGAAGAAGAATTCCACATGCACAGCAAGAATGGAACTCACATAAAACATATGCATATTGCACCAAAGAAAAAATTCATGTGCACGGAATAAATGGAACCTACATAAAGCAAATGTTTTTTTTTTTAATGATGTCATATTTATTAATGTCACCTGTGAAAAAGTGACAAAGAATAAACTGTTTGAATAACTTTTGGAAGCAGGATAATCATTTTTCAGATTTGCTTGGATTTTAAAAATCAATATTATTTTTGTTATTATTATTGTGTGTTTATGTGTCAAGGAGAGAAGATCTGGAAGGAAAGAAAGCTTCCAACAATGTTCATCATGTAGGAACAGTAACTCCTCAGATTATTAATTGAACTTGTTATATGAAGGACAGCTATAAAATGATTACATAAAAATTTTATTATTTATTTTAAAATACACTATCAATTTGAATAATAATTTAGTTATAAGATGTAGTAAAGGTTACATTTTTAGATATTTTTAATGATAACAATATTAATATATATATTTTTTAAAAAAAAATAAATATTTTTTTTAATTTTTTTTGGGAAAAAATTATTATTAAAGTGCATTAAATTACACTGAGTGTAGTATAAATATTATTTTAATTCTTATATTTTATGCAAAATTGGACTAAAAGACATCAAAGATATCATTTCCAAATAGTAAAATCACATTGGTAATTTAAATTATTATAATTATTATAAGATGTATTTTTTTTCTTAAAGTTGCTTTGAGTTTTAAAAATATTTATTTTATGTTACATGAATAAATGAACATGTGAATGTGTGAGTTAATAACACAAAATAGATTTTTTTTAATTAAGAGATATAAGTTATGACAAATATGCATATATTTATTTTTATTTATTATATTTTAAAGTTCATTATAACTTTATAAAATGGTCATTATTTTGATGATTCTTTCCAGATAAATGATATGATATTTATTTAAATATATGAATATTGAACCAATATTTTAAAATCAAATCTCATTTGTAATTGTATGTAAGTTTGTGTGCGAAATATTTTCTTATAGTAATCATGGTTTGATAAAGTGATACGTAACTAGTTTTATTATTGGAAAATTGCTTAGTCATTTTACATGTTGAAGTTCTAAATCTATTTGAAATAGCAAATGGTAGTGACAGTGGTGTAGAAAAATGAAACACTGAAAGCTTATATAGTAGGATGTGTTATGAAGATAGGATAATTATCCTATATTATATAAAAGAAGTTATTATGCAAATACATTTAACGTAGCTCTATACTTTAATTTACTTCCATGGTGTGTGTGTTGATCTTTAAATTAATTAATTTTGTAATTGCTCAAAAAAAGCCTAGAGATTATATTTAAAGATATTAAATGAATGTATATTTGATGTTTTGTTCACACTGTTTTCCATGAGGTTTATTAAATTATTTTGTACTATTGAGTCTTTACTCTAGTTATTCTTTCACGTTCTATGCATTGTATAGCTATCTAATTTTTATTAGTAAAACTTCATGAAGACTAGTATTTTTGGAAGCTGAATAATGGATAATTTAATAAGATGTTTTTTTTTAAAAGAAGGCATGATAGTTTTTTTGGTATTGTGTAAAAATATAAATGATGTTGAATGCATAATGTTGATGGTAAATATGACAAAGAAATCATAATTTTTTTTAAACATTTTTCGAAATATTTTTGATGACAAAAGAATCATAGCTATTCCTAATTTATATTATTGACACATTCGATTTTTAATAAATCTACAACATTTTGGTAAAGCAATGCATATTTTACAGTGAAACATCAAATAAAATATGTTAGTGTATGATAAATGCTTATATTATATTTACATTTTTATATTTTATGTTTTTATATTTATGCCAAGCAGAAATTATTATTATTTAGTGCATGAATAAACATCTTTTATTAATTTACTTTTTATTAACCTAGAAGAAACCTAATAATGTGTTTCAGTTCATAAAATTCATGCTAGATATTTTTTATGTTTACTGAAAATAAAATGATGTTTATTGTTCATTGTTCTAGAAATAAGTTCAATATAATATTGTAGGATGAATAATAGAATATTTTGAATAACTAAGTACATAATATATATATATATCAGTTATAAAAATGTCATTTTACTAAAAAAATTATTTAAAATTTCATTATCATAGATAATGCTACTCACCACCAGCTGTATTTATGTCTATTTGTGCTTCTTTGTCTTTAGATACACAAGCATACATATAATTACTTATTCAGCAAACTGGAGTTCTCTAGGAAAACTGGAAGATTTTTCTTGGTGAGTTTGGTTTTGGTGATTGTCATCATCAGGAAAAATATAATCCATGTAAAATGTTAGTCTGTAGTTGGTCTGTGTTCTGTCTAGGATTGTTCCAGGCAAGCAGCTGTTTGGGTTTGATAGACTTCAGGCAAATAATTGTTCTCTCCATATTTAAGGCTATGAAATTCAACACAAAATGTGACTCATTTTTTCCATGTGAATTCAAACACCTGTGAAGGAAAATGGTAGCAGCTCCTGGATCTACTGTCCTGCCTTCAGATACATCAGTACATGGTAGTTATTCTTCCAATTCTCTGATGCAGCCACCAACATACAATGGTTATTTATTTTGGTCAGCTAAAATCAACTACTGCAAACTTCAAAAAACTTCAACAAAATATTATACCCAACCTTGCAGATGATCACCTTTTATAAAAAAAAAACTATTATCCAGATTGCAGCTGAAATTTTTTCTGATCTTTTATAGTCTTTGTAAGGTGATAACTACACTAAATTTAGAAACAGTGGGTTTTCTTTAATCTCTCTAATCCTTTTTCAAAACAATTTTGAAATTTTTATCAAAGTGTGATTGGAAAAAGTTGATTTCAATTAATTTTATTTTTTTGGAATTTGATCAAAGGTGTGATCTCCATATATGTTTTACTCTCTTCAAATAATTTTTAATTAAAAGCTACTTTTTTGGAATTTTTGTCAGTTTAATTAATTAAAAAGAATTCGAGGTAGATAATATATTTTTTACATGGATAATGTATACAAGATTGTTTTTAAACTCAAAACCAGAATTATAATAATATTTATTAGACCGTTTTAAATTTTTATTTGATAATAAAATTTTATTTTAAAGTGAGAGTTATTTAAGTCTTTACTTATTACTATTTATTCCAAGAAATGTAGAAAAATATTTACAAAAAATTATGTCTTCCTTTATTTTATATACATATATGTGAACACATAATTTATTATCATGTGCTGTATAACCCAGCTGGTTACATTACATATACATATATGAAGTGGGTGGGTGGTGGACCTTCGAAGAACACAAACTAATATGAACTTAAGAAACTTAACTAGCATGAACTTTGACTTTTTAAATAAAAATCTAAACTTTTGAAAACAAAATTATAAGTCTTATTTTTATACAAAAAAAATATGATACAATTATAAACTTATATGTTCAATCTACACTAATGCAATGTAATTGTTGCAGCACTACAATCCCTTAGGCAGAGAAGAATGATATCCAGTGGATGCCTGTGACCAAGTCAGAACTATAATATATATATATATTGTAACCCCTCATCACCGATCCCCATCACTAACAAATACATGAGGGCGCCAATTCTATCAAACATAGAATAAACTATTGATTTATCTTTATCCTAAAATTATTTATGAGGCTCTTAAATAAAGTTTCACCTTAGCCTAGCTCAGTTGAGGGATACAGAAGTCTATGAGGTGTAAAATGTACATTAGATGTCGGAGGAAATATTATAATTAATAGCAAATAAAACATCTATCAAATTCTAAAATAAATAAGAATTATATTGGTAAAATTCTACCATCTAACATTAACTAATTATAGTCTATATTTCACATCCCCCGTCATCCACATGCATTGAACAAGTTCTACCATATTAGAAAATTAAATTAATAACTAAAATGTAATGTTTAATCACTGTATTGTGTAGTAAGTTGGAACTAAATATAAAATAAACCTAACATTACTGCACTTTTAATTATACACAAATATAAACTAGTTAACTGAATTTAATATTTAATCTGAATTAAAAATTGAATATCTCAGGGAATTAATTTATTGCATAGCTTAATCTAAAATCTCTACCTCTCAACAAATACTATTTATTATTAGGAAAATAATGATATAAATTAAGCAATACCCTAACTAAATAATGGCAGTTAGACAATGAAAGAAATCAGGCACATTTTGATTTCAATTCATCATCTAAACAATTACTAAATGATAAAACCTTTTTAGAAAATCTGTAAATAATTGACATATCATACAGTGTTTGGATCAAGGAAATTAACATCATCATATCTAAATATGTTCAGCATTAAATTAAATGAAAAGTACAATCTTATCATATTAGATAAAATAAATGTATGGGCATGTGTGGAAATATGAAATACGAATGTATGTTAAAGAAGAATTCTGAATACAATTTTGAATAATAAAACATTTATTAACAAAAAAATAGTTAAGCAAACATTTAATTTCTTTCTAATTGGTACAAGTACAAGTTCTGGATGTATTTAGCATCAATGATTAAAATTTATATAAGAACAGATAATACAATATATTTTTCTAATTTCTAAGCTGACATATTTCATCTATCAAAGCATCATGATAGGCTTATGGAAACACATTATATTTTAACACTAAGATAGTGATCCAAATAAAATCTTTACATTTTATTGCAAAATGGTTTTCAGTTATCAGTCACTTCTGATACACATATGGAACTGAAGTAAGATAGCCCTAAACTTCAAACAATAAACTATAAAAAAAAATTTATACTCAACATCTTATTTTTTGTACTCTTAAATTATCAATTAGTTGATACGTCTATGATACCTAACATATGGTTAAATATTTATATCCAATTACAACATAAAACTAAAAGTTTTGGCATTTTACTTCAAATGCACATTAACTAAAAAATAAAAGGGGTTGAATCTAATAACAGGTATAAAATAAGAATAATATCAAACTATATTTTGCAAAATGGAAATAAATAACTCAATTAATTAAATATATTCTGTCTTTGCAAAAATGAAGTAAAGAATTCTATTAATTATGTTTTATTCTCTTTTGCTTGCTTACTCAAATAATGTTTGAATATTATGAAAATTGATGATAAGAAACTTAAATGATAAATACAAAATGGTGTGAAATATTAATTAAAGTTATACATTAATGATGGATTTTTCCTTATCTTTTAAATTAATACTTTATGTATGTGTCTGTATTATCATGTGTGTCTTAGAATAAATAATTAACACTAATCAATCCAATCAGTTTACTTATGAAATTGTAATACAATCATAATATGGATGAAGACAATGGACAATCAAGCTTTAATCACTAACTTTACAACAGCTGTTTTGTGAGAAAATCAATTCTCCTTTTATTCTTTTTTTTATCAATGAATTATCTGGCACTTGGCTATAGTATAAGATGAAAACCATTCCATAGGTACATGTGGATAAAATATTTTCACAATTATAATCATATAAATAACAATACAACAACTTTCAAGTGTAACTTCTGAGACTAAATAAACTGGTGGGAACAAATCTCATCACCAAACTAATCAGGGAGATAAAATATTTGGCTTCATATATGCTAATTCATAATATCAAATATCAAAACTGGAGGATTCAATCTACTCCTATCAAATACTTCAATAAACAAAAGGGAGAGTTTACTCTATCCCATACAATATACTAGGCAATCTATCCATGTCGAATATTCAAATAACAAAAGGGGAGAGATTACTCAATCCCATAAGATACTATAAAACATCAATAACTTTACTCTATATAGCCACTAAATACTTTTCTATACAAGTATAATAAAGAACAATAAATTCATACTTAAGTAAATTTCTAATCTTTCCAAGTCAATTGACCCATTCTCTTCCTCCGAAACCAATAGACTTTATATCATTTTTACTTGCAATTTACACATTATTATAGTTGAATTTAATAATAAACACACATATGCAAGCCTAATAATACACAGACAATTCAAATTCCAGTAAGTAAAGAACTACTTTAAATTATCAATTACTAACTGTAAAAGCAATAATAGATAAATACTTCATATCTGATAATATAATATTTATGAATTGGTAACATACTAATGACGGTTGAAAAGCAATGCAAAATAATTTTTATTGGCAAGGTAAGACAAAATAATCTTTTTTTATAGTGCATTTACTTTAGCACAAATCTAAAGCAAAAGTTTGGCTTAGATAAATAATAATTCTTTATAATCTAGGTTAAATAATTATTGAAAATATTTATTTTTTTAATCTATTGAAAAACGCATAGATATACTATAAGAATTTATATAATGACTTCTTTTTAAAAGAGCTATTACCTCTTTTAAAAACAAATGGACGTATCTCTCATATGTTTATAATATGAACACATGATAAAACTTATACAAAATTAATAATAAATACTGTGTATAATATTTCTCTTATGTTATATACTTATGAGACCTTCTAGTAGAAAACAATAATAAATATAATAATAAAAATCATAAAACACTTCTTAAACTATCTATCTATCAAATATCAGATAATAATAATAATAACTAAAGTTCTTTTTTTTTGGTTGTAAAAATGAAAAGTTTATTTATAGTTTATAAATGACATCCTTTGGTCATATCTTAAACAATAAAAATTATTAGCACAAAGATAAATACTGATGAATACATAACACATTCCTGCAGGAAGACAAACAATATTACTTTGGAATCCAGAATAGCATATTCAATGTTTTTTAGCAAAGCTAATGAACTGCTAGTAATATCATATAAGATAAATCTTTATTAATTAAGCAATAAACTTTTTTATCATGATGCAAATAAAGTAATAATTCATATTTCATTCATGGGATATATCCAAGCACTTATTTTATATTTTAGAGCCATTCATGAACGTATATAATTATTTAACTGATAATATTTATTTAGATTTACTTGAATTTGTTGGCAATATTCTATATATGGAAATTCCACACAAATGGGGAGTGCAATTAATAAAGTAAATTCATTCTCAATTTTATCCATTTTATAATTTCATTTCTCACAGTAATTGGGAAAAATAGATAAATATTAAGCAATACATTAAATTGCACATTTAGTCTTATTTTTTTTAATAGTCACAAATATAAATAATCAAGCAAATGTTCCAATAATAATGACAATAAAAATAAATGTTTCATATGCATCCTTCTCAACCTTCTTCTTTGATAACTAGCACAGATTTATTATTTAGAGTTCTTGATATGTTTAATAATAGTTCACACACTTTTCCAACATAATAAAAGTATACAGTTGCTCCATTAATACTATACTTAAATTTTAAGAAAAATAATTTTAAAAAATAAACAAACATTCTTCTTTCTTCTTTACAATTAGGTTTAAAGTTTAAATAAAGCAAACTTAAAATACTATTATGCATTTCCATTCTTTCCTCAGTTTTGGCAATTAAATTTAAATAATATATAGCACAGGCACACATATGAATCCTAAATAATATTCTAAGAATTTAAACAGCTGCAGAATAAAAATTAATGTACCTTGTATAGTTGTTTACTCTGTCATATTTGGAAACCAATAATATTTTTTTATACTTTCAACTTGAATATTGGAAGAATTGGCTTATTATGAACAAAATTGTACTATTAAACTCTGATTAAAAGTGGATTGGAGATGAATCAGTAGAAGGAAATTTGTCAGTGGTCCCCTATAAAATTGTAATTAACCCTTTTTATAGATTTTAAGACATTACCTAAGCATCTTTTTCTTCCAATAATCCAATGTTATTTGAAAGTCCAAAGGTCACCAGACAGAGAACTACTCCTCCCATTGCACTGAAGTTTTAATGATGAGATTTTTATGCAAGAAACTTTCTTGTCTTGAAAAAGAAAGAAAGAGGAGTAAAAATATTTTGTCTTTTAGATAAAATAAATAGTAAATTGAACTAAGAATTAAATATTTTGTATTTTTTTAAAGTAACAGAATAAAATTAATGACAATTGTTTTAACAAATGAAATATTTTAAGGTATAATTATATTTAATAATTCACCAGTCCAATAATTCATTAATTCACTTAAAATGTAATTAATCTGGTTTTTAACACTATTAGTTATGAAATTAAATATTTGAATATGAGATATGATACTTGATGGTTTAATGAAGCATACGAATGAAAAATGATGTTGAACAATGATACAGACATACATGAATATTTACCAATAATGTACTATAGACACTAAACTGATATGACTAAAATGAATATTTTAATGATGATGAGTTAAACATATTTCACTGTTTATACCATAAATTAAAATATCAAAAGCAAATGAACTAGAGAATCATCCAAAAAAATGTTAATACTGCTTTGTAAACAAATAAAAAAAATTAGAACTAAGTCAAACTAGACTGACTGCTTTTATGACAAGCCATCCCTCTATTCTATCATTAATTATACTCTAAAGTAAGATACTAAACATCTAATAATTTTTAAATTACATCTACCAGTACTTCTAATCATAGTTTTAAGTCATAAATAAAAAATTAAAAAAAATTCACATTATTTCATTTTTTTTTTAAATAAGATAATATTAGATGTTACTGATATAGTATTATACAATTCCAATTAATATTTCTGGTGCAAAACCAGAAGGTCACAATATATATATATATATATATATATATATATATATATATATATATATATATATATATATATATATGACCACATTTCAAGGGCACAGATCTTCTCGGCTACAGAATTCAACACTTATCCTTCAAAGCAAGTTTTTGTTTAGGAGTAAACTTCAGGCACCAGTTAGCTACAAGAACTAATGTTTTGAATGATGGCAAACTAATTTAACATCTAAGAGCTCCCCACTAGCTTAATCAAAACAGTAACAAAATACATTACTGCTTTAATTAGTGGTAAAAAATTGACTGACAAATCTTAAGTTTAAAGATAATTTATTTTAACAAAATGTTTATTATTGTAAATTTTAAACTACTTTTATAAAATCTTAATAATGATTTATAATAACCTCAGGCATACACATATTATGATGAAATATACAATAGTAAATATAATTCAGCATTCAAATAATTACAAGCATTCAAAACATGCACATCAATAGTTCATTTTATATGGTTAAAGAGTTCATTTGTTTTACTGACTTTGCTGGCTTTAATGATCACAATGGCTACATTAATATCAGAAATGGAAATAAAGAAAATGTTTATTTCTTACCTATAGGATTGTGGGCATTGATTTTTTGCTGTTTTCTGCTTCATGTGATGTTTTCCAAACAGTTGGATTTGAGGTATTTTTGGAGGTTCCTATCATTGCTATTCATAGTACTATTATTCAAGACAACTAGATATCTCAGGCAGTTTCACATTATTAGGCATGCATCAATTTTATAAAGCATGTTGCTGATTTTATTTACATAAGGCTGGAGTCTGGCTGTATGCCTCCAATAGCTGTTAACACTGCATTGTTTTGAAAACACTGACTCTGGATGCATGGAGAAACTGATTGTATAACTGATTGACTGGCTGGATCTGATTGTGAACTCAATTGCTTGAAAAACTGATTGATTGTTTTATTTATATGATGACCTGTTCTCACTTTGTTAATTAGTTTTTATAGCTGCCAGCTATATCTGTTGTTGAAATGCTTTCACTGTTTTGATTAAATTCTGATCGGATTTTAATTAATTAATCCATTTTATATATTTTTAATTAGTAGCCATTGTGAATTCCATTCTTTTATGGAGCTTTTGAGTATTTGCAATACTTGGGGGAATTTCTTTTAATTTATCAACTTTCATTTATGTTTATTGTTTACTTTCATATTTTATTTTAGCCTTAATGCTCACATATTTTACTATATTTTTATGTTTAGAATCATTCACTATTTATGCATGTACATATTTAAAATCAACATATTATTTAGTTTTTTAAGATTATCCTTTTTCTTTTCTTTAAATCAACTAAAAATAGAGTATCTTTAATTTTATGTAAAAGATTTATAGTTTAAACAGTTATACTTTTAATTTTTTAAGTTAATTTCCTCCCCCTTTCAATCAATCTTTAAACTTTTATTTTTAACATTTTTAAACCAAACTCTCTCCCCCTAATACTAATTAATTGTAACTTTTACTGATAAATGACATTTATACAAAAGTTCAAAACTCTTTAAACTTTTATAGATTATTTATTTTTTAATAAAGTGACTTTTGTTTAAACTAATAATAATAAAACTCTTTAGACTTTTATAAATTTATTTATTTCAAACAAAATATTTTTCTTTGTTTTTCCTTCACTTATTTACAGACAACTTATGGATTTTATTGCTTCTGCATTATTTTTAAAACCCATTTATTTTTTAATAATTGTAACTTACATGTAGCGCTGTCATAAGCTGTACAATATATATATAACAAAAGCCATCCAAATTATACAAAGCATTTATTAAATCAATTATTACTTACATTTAATAAATTTTATAGTAAGACATGAGTGTTCTTTATACTTTATATCTATTTTTATTATTATATATAAATAAAATGAAAGAACCGTTTCAGAATAATTGTTGTAATAAAAATAATAAAATACAATGGTAATAATGCTTTATAAATAATTATAATAAACATCATTAATTTCTTAATCCCTGAAAACAACATACATTTAAATTTAACAGGCTAAAGTATCATCGTGTTAAATCTCAAGATCTGTTAATTTTAACATTTGCCCACTATATATTAATTAATAAAAGTATGGAAGCAATTTTGGTAATTACAAAAAATATATTTAATTATTAGCAATTTGTTTTCTTTCCTGCTAAATTTAAATGTAAATTGTTTTCAGTTGAAGAGGGTTAAGAATTTAACTAAAATGCTTTTGTTTTACAATAGTTAGTTATAAAATGTTATCTCTTTTATACTTTATTATTTTTATTATATAAATACTATATTATTTTTTAGATTTATAAATATGTGAAATCCAATTGGATAAATAAAATGAAAAATGATTGGTTCATATCGATTTTGCACATATGTTCAGGTAATATCTTTTATATAATTAATATGTATGATTTTTTTGATTATGTAAAGCAATCAATATTTATTTTATTTCAATGCATATATTTTTATTTATTTTATTACATAACAAAAAAAACATCAAAAGAACTTTTATGTTTAGATATATGTCATTAAGCTTCAGTTTACCAATAAAGTATATAATTGATTGATAATAAATGTTCAGATATAAAATTGTCTAAAAATAAATAATATGCAATGCAGACAAATATTATTATTTTACTCTAGAAGCAGATTTTATTATTAGCATAAAAATATGTTTCTTTTATCAGCACGTTAACGAAATTAATATAGAAACAAGGAAAGAATGCAAGAACATTCAAAAACTAGAAATGTAGAATAATAAAGTGATATTTTATTTTATAAAGAGTAAAATAATATCTGCTTGTATAATGATGATGGAATTCTGTGTTCGAGTAGTAAACTTACTAATTCATTATTTATACTTGCATCAACTGAAACCAATGTTTCTCTAATTTTATGTAAGAATGTATAATTCTAATAATTTAATAAATATCTAAAACTGAATTTAGTAGTGTTAAATGACAGAGTTCTTCTCATCATATGATCCAAGTCAAAATCTGACAATCCTAAATTCAATAAAAATGATTAATTAATTTACTGTAATAAGTTTATTAAGAAGTTTATTCGTAAGCAACTTTATTTTAATTTCTGATTCAATTATCAACGTAAATAATCAGAGAAAAGATACTAAAAATCAGTATATTTTATAAAAGCAGATTAATCTTTTATGCACAAGGATGGAAAACTGTAGTTAAATTAGTTACATTAATATGTGTAAAAAGATATGTGATGGAAATGAAACTCGTTTTCTAAATATTAGCACATGAAGTAATAACAAAATTAATTTGACATTTATAATCAATAAAAATAACGGTCTGATCAAATAATACTAGATTTTTTAAAATCTTAATAGTAAATTATGGACTTTCATCCTTTTTTTTTGGTCTTTCTTTATTATAGTGACAATATTTACATGCTATTGATAAAAATGTACATCTCCATTTGATCTTTGTATAACTGCTTTTAAATATGTGAACTCGTTTAATTTTGTCAGTATATCTATTGAAATGAGTTGAATAACTCTATGTAAATTTAAATTAAGAAACTCAATTTCGAATAGGATACCCCAGACATATTCCAATTAAAATGTAATAGTCTTATATCAAATCATTCAAATTTTTATTTTATAAAACTGGATATACTAAGATAAATCATAAAAATAATATTTATATTGTTTTGATTAATAAGAAATAATAGATTATAAGAAATTCAAATAATTAGAGTGGGGTATCACTAAAACCACTATAAAATGTTATTTTTATGTCAATATATATATATATGTGTGTGTTAAGTTAATGTGTAGTTTATGCACTGATTTTATTTGTTTGTGATCAGGATTTCGCTAAGTTAATAGAAGCGTGATTTATTTGAATTTAGCTGTCTGTCCACACACGTTTTATACTATATTCCGTATAGCCACGAGTGCGACAAGTGCATTTTCACAGATTATTTCAAATTAAAGACAACGAAATTAAAACTATTTTTAGAAGAGAGAAACACTATCCCTGTTTATACATTTAAAAAACAAAAGCATTTGAAGCAATGCAAAGATAGCTTGATGATTGCGAAGTCGTATTGATGATTTCTTGTTTTATTTAGTGAGGATAATTTCCTTGTTTTCCCAATAAATTCTTATAAAAGTATAACTGACAATGCTTGGTAATAGAGGTATCTTTTTACATTGTAACCATTTACAAGTATAAACATCAAAATGACTACAAAATGGTATTCAAACACATTCTTTTTACATTGTTTCTTGTGTCGAGACATTACAATGAAATTTACATGAAGTAAACATGTCGCTGTAATGCAAACTAATAAATAGTCAATTATAACATTACAAACTGCAATACTTTTAAATTTCCCATGTATTATTTAGAAATAATAAGCGAAATAGTGCCTAAAGCTAATCTGGGATAATGATGTAATTAGATACCAACCAGTAACCACATAAACATGTAGTGAGGACAGAGTAATTTGAAAAAAGGTTTTCAGAAATCTCAAATACAGAATATTTTTATTATTTTTATTTAAACATATGGGATAATAAAATTACTCTCTAGAAGCAATATAATATGCATTACATTTAAAAAATAAATTCATTTCATTTGTCAACTCAGATCTTAAGTGAAAATGCAATTTGACCCTACTGATTTTAAATTAATTTTAATTATTATTATTCTCTTTTATCTATCAGCTGTTTACTTTATTTACTATATTCATCAGAGATTTTACAGAAAAAATATATAGGAATTCCACTATTCTCAACAATATCATTTCTTGAAATAGAAGAGGCTATCAGTAAAAAATAGGAAAAAAATGGATATCTTTTTCAAAGATTGAGTATTTATTCTTAATCTAAAGATTGAATAATTATTTCTAAACCAATAAAGACAGGGTGTTTTTTTTTATTTAATAATATGGAATTATTCATAATCTGAATGTAATTTACTGCAGTAATCGATATAAATACAATCGTTTCCTATACTATTTGAAAATAAAATTATTATTATATTCTAACTCATTTTCCACATTTATCTAAAGTTAAATCAAAAATTTCCTATTTAGCTGGTTAACTTTTTTCATTTTAATGCAAGAATTTTATGGACAATTTCCTTGACACTTGCATAAGCAGTGTTTCGAGAAAAAATTTCTACATTAAACTTTTGGATATTCACTTAAATGTGATCATGAGAAATCTTACCGGTGTTTGTAGTGGATCTCTATTATTTGAGCTATTTTTTTCCAGATATCAAAAAAAAATGTTTCTCACAGGAAAGACATAACAATTTTTAAATAGATAGAATTTGGCAATAACTCACAATATAACTTTGCCAAATTTTTTTTTTCAGTTTCAACAATAAAGCCAACTGGATTTCATATTCTGATACACAAAAGATTTCTAACAAACAGTGCTCACTACATATTATAAGTTGTACCTTAATTTTATCATTCACTGTATTCCAACACATTTAGACATATTTACTTTATAAATTAAATTTAACAGTTCTTCGTGTATAAAAATATAGACTAAAAAATATTTGACAAAAGTTATTCAACTCACTATTGATTCTATTCTCTAGTTGGAATCATTAAAAGATTCTTTTTTTAAAAAAGAAATTTTATTCTGTTGATATATTGAATGATACAAATACAAAAATGACATCAATAACATATCTAATTGAAGCAAAGTAGAACCAAACTTTTCCAAAATTGCCCTTGTGTTATAGATTTAAGCAATTAGTTGGTCTCTAATTCATGATTTTCATGACATTCTTAAATTTAGTTCTGTGAAGGTCTCTCATCCCTTCAATCATTACTGCAATCTAACACACCACAAAGCATAATTTATGAAAAATGCTAATCTTATGTCCATAAATAGACCCCGACCTATATAGTGTTGATTTATAGTTGCCAATTTGTATTGCTGTACCATTCATGAGTTATCAATCTGTAATTGCACATACTGGGACATATAAGAAAAATGTGGTCAATTGATATCTCCTCTCTCTCACATCCAGCACACATGATCAATCTTCTTGAAATTTTTCCTGTATGCCAAAAATGAGTTCATAGGGAAGGAGTCAATGTTAATTTTTATTAGGGAATCTTGAAATTTTGCTTCACTGAACCAGAATTTTGATTGCAAAATCAGTTGCTGATTGGTAATCCTGAGAGACTCTTTGTTTATGTTATTTTTTCCGTGTGCATTCCAGTATTTAATTTTTTGTATAATTGGGATTTTTATTCAAATCAATCATTTTATGAATATTATCAAATAACAAATTCCACCATCTATTACAAGTAGGTGATGGTCTATCTGTTGGTGTGACAACTTCTTGATATTAAGCCAATAAACATCATATGACCACCACTTCTTATGCTTGTGTATAACTATTGTTAAAACAGTCAGAACTCACTACACATATTGCCACACACAGTGAGCTAGAATAATTAATGGATGCCAGAAGGCTTGTGCATAAAATCCCCATCTAGTCCCTACTCATCCAATACCCCTAGACTAGTATCTGGCTTGTGGCCTCCATCAGTGAGGATCCTTCGATCTGAGAGCACTGCACTTAGATATTAGGATCTAATGCATCCTTCCAACAGCCACCATTTATCTCCACATAACTACAAAACTATAAGCCTCAAACTGAAAACACCTTAATGTTCTCAATCCAAGCCTGTCAGCTTATATAGTTATATGGATCTGAACTCAGTTCAGTACCCATACATTTTGGTGTCTTTGGTTTTTTAATAATCATAGCCACCACTATTCTATTTGGCAGGATTGGTTTTAAGTCAATAAACATCACATAACCATCACTTCTTATGGTTGTGTATAACTGTTGTTAAAACAGGCAAAACTCACTATATGTATTGCCACAGCAAGCAAGCTAGATTAATCAATGGATGCCAGAAGGTTTGTGCATAAAATCCCCATCTAGTGCCTACTCATCCAATATCCCCAGACTAGTTTTTGGCTTGCAGCTTTTGTCAGTGAGAAGCCTTGGATCTGAGAGCACTCTACTTAGATCTTAAGATATAATGCAACTCTCCAACAGCCACTTTTTATCTCCACTTAACTGCAAAACTTCCAGTCTTCAACTGAAAACTATATAACCTGATGGGCTAGGATTGATAACATTAAGGGGTTTTCAGTTTAAGACTCATAGTTTTGTAGTTAAGTATAGATAAAAGGTGGCTGCAGAAGTGTTGCATTAGATCTTAAGATTTAGGTGCAGTGTTCTCAGATCCAAGGATCTTCACTGACAAAGGCCACAAGCCAGAAACTAGTCTGGTGTTATTGCATGAGTATGCAGTAGATGGTAATTTTATGCACAAGCCTTCTAGCATTCATTGATTACTCTAGCTTGCTGTGTGTGGCAATACATATAGTGAGTTTTGCCTGTTTTAATAACTTCTTGATATGAAGTAACTGAGTATTTATTTTGGATCCAGAACAGTAGGCTATAGTTTCTCTAAAATATCATGGTTTTGATACAATGTAGTGAAAGGCTGTTTATCCTTCTAGGCATTTGGTGTTTTTGAAGGCTGATGGCAGCAACCTTTTGACCCCAGCATAGTTTTGCACACAGAAAGTTTATGTTTTGATAAATTTTTGGAGGGACAGATACCAGATAGGAAGTAATTAATTTTCAGGAATATCAATGAGTTTAAGAGTCTTACCTTACCATGAAGTAACACATATATCTTGGAAAGAAAGGCTTTTGCCTTGCAGATATCTGTTAAGAGCGATTCTTCAATTTCTCTCATCATAGCATTATTCAATTTTGAAAAATTAAGGTCTAGAAATTTTTGAGAATCAGCTGTAAAGTTGGAAGCAATTTTCCTCCCAGTTAGCAAGCTCAAGGAAGTTGATATTTTTTATTGAGTTTTGAGTTTGTATTTGTCTGAGTATCAAGCCAGTATCTTTTCTAGTTTAGTAATATATTTCTTGGATGGAAGACAGATGAATATGTCATCCATATGGCTGAGCTGTTTAATTTCCCTTCCCATGAGATTTATAAACACTCCAGGCAAAGATCTCTTAATCTACATCAATAGTGGGTTGACATAGCCTATAAAATATAGCACCCTAAGTGGAGATCCTTGAAAACTAGAGATGGAGAGCTCAAACCTAGGCACAATTTTTCATTCATTGAGATGTGGATGATTTTGTTGGCTAGTAGGTTTGCAATCATCTTCAGATAAACATTTGGCACCCCATATTTCCAGATACTGTCAATCACAATGTCTGGACTGATTGAGTCAATTACCACCAAGATGTCAAGTTGGATAGTGATCAGTTTTGACATCTTCCAGGCTCTGATAATATCAATAAGGAGTTTCATTTGGCCAATGGCATTAATTGATGACTCTCATTTTTGATAATATCAATAAGGAGTTTCATTTGGCCAATGGCATTAATTGATGACTCTCATTTTTGCATATTGGTTAGTAAAAATGTATTTGTAGATTTTCATTTGAATTTGATCTTTAATTGGTTGTTCTATGATTTTAATTAGAAAGGGAGTCATTGAGGTAGGTGTCAGATTATGATAGTAAGGTCTTCCATCTTTTTTTTAAGAAAAATATGAGAGATATTGGATACAAGATGTTAATCTCTCAACTTCCCTCTGTTAAGGGCTTTATCATGAATTTGATTATTGGCACATAATATTTCTGTAGATGTAGGACAAACATTGTTAATCCATGTATTCCTTGGTGAACTCTCTCTGGAAGGCATTTTAGCTTGATGTGGATCTTTTCCTCTGTAATATCATGGATTGGAATTTCATCTAAGCTGAATGGTTGTTGCTCTAAAATATTATCTAATTGCACAGATCATTTCCAGGCCCACAAGAATGTTATCTATTGTTAATGAGAGTGGAATGGATTTTTTGCTGTCTATACCCAGTACTCACCACACATAATCCTTGGACCAACATTGTTGATCTGGCAGGAATATCTTGGTCTGCTTGATTGACATATATTCTTTCAGAAATCTCTGCTTCTCCCTGTATTGTCATTTCAGGGCAAGAGCAAGATTTACAAATTGATTATCAAGTGGATTTTTTTCAGGTTTTGGTCAATAGCATCAAGATCACCTAATAAGTTATTAGGGCTTTCTTTTTTGAGGGAAACCTCATTTATTATAGATTGGAGAATGCCTATGAAGGTGAACCATGCTTCCACCACTGGTAGCTTTAGGATATCATTTTTTAAAATAATGGTGGGCCTCAGAAAACACCCATTCAGATGTGGTCTATTTAGCAACATTGGCATGGTGTTGTTATTTTTGTCTAATATCTGATGTCCAATGTTTATTTCAAGAGATATCTCTAGGGCAAAGTGGTCAGAAAATATCACCAGTCAGAGTTTTTCATTGATTTGGAAATGAATACTCAGGGAGTAGTAGACAAGATCAATCAGAGATCTGACATTTTTAGTGTAGAAGGAGAAAAAAGCCCTCTTCACTCTTCAGTATATGAAAAAAGAAGTGAATATATTTTTTGTCAAAATAACTATACATCACATTGAAGTCACCCATTAAAATGGTTGGAAATGGATTTGAGGCCATGACTGAAATTGATGTCAGTGATTACTTTCATGATTAGATTATAGTTATTTTTAATATAGAGGTAGAATATATTGATTTGAAAGTGGTTATATCATAGGTTAGCAATTAGGCAATTTGAGTCTAGGTGCAGAATTTTAAAGCTAGTAGAGGAGTGAGATGTTTCTTGTAATTGATAAAAATAACTACCCCTCTGGCTGCATCATTGAAATTGAGTACTTGAAAAAGCCTATATTTTTAGAGAATCTGATCAATTTTAGAACATAAATTTAGATGTAATTTGGTTTCTGCCATGCATACCACATTTGACTGGCATTTGACTATCCAATTTTAAATAGCAAATGTCCTATCAATTGAGTTCAGACCTCTAACATTAACTGCATAGAAATTTAGTTTAATATAATTTGTATGAGGGGATTTGTCCCTGATTGACACCACCATTACTAATTGGCTGATATCTGCCATACCATTATTTTATCTATTTCCAGCCAGACTACTTTGTTCCAGCACTTAGTTGAGTGCATGTTCATTTTCCACAGACTGATTGTCCATCTCAGGAGAACCCTAGTCTGAATCAGAGATTTCATTGTCACTAAGGCCTATGAAAGATGTAAGTAATAGTTTATCTTGACCATTACTGTCATATTGATTCATGCTCTGTTCCTCTACCTGGAAAGTTCTGGGTGAGTTCTTAATAGGGGATTGGATATTGGCTTTTCTTCTCTTGTTATTTTTATCCTGTCACTAATTTATCTCAATATCTTCATGGTATTGTTTATTTAGTTTCTCAGAAATTGTAATTTGAAATTTGATGAATTACCTTCATCTGAGCTGGTCCTGATTTGTTGTCTTGATTTCCTTTTTTTGTTATACTTTGATGATATTTCTATTTTGTTTTGTTCTTGTAAAGCTAAAGTCTTCATTGGCCTGTTTATTTTGGTCAATGACTGCCACATCAGAGTCTGTTTCACTCTCACCAATGACCAACCCAGGCCCATTTATCTCATTCTCAATCAGATTATTAGGTTGGTTTTGAGCTTTTTTAATAGTGAGGTGTTATATCTCGGTGGTATTTTAACTGATTGCCATATTTAGTGGGTTGTGATCCAACACTCTATATATGAGAGTGTGAACAGGGATTTCTTCTAAAGTTGTCAATGTTGGATCTGATTGAATGACTTCTTCATGATTTGTGTTTAATTGTATCAAATCAATTGGATTATCCACATCAATTATTTTTAAGAGACCAGTGTCATTTTTCCTGTCTTTTTATTGCATTTGTGAATCCTATTTTATTTCAAGCCACACACATTACAGATGCAAGCATTGAGTCTTTAATGAGATGATATCATTCTAAGCAAAAAAAAAACATTGTGGTGGACCTCCACGGAATGTTAAAATGATCGGCGAATCACTGGAGTAGACCACCATTAGTATGTCATTGGGATGCAACCCTTTCTTTCAAGGAAATAGTGAAAGTATCAGTAGTCATCAGGTTGTGATCATTAGTTTGATGATCATATGGATATATTAGTCCAGTTGTTTTCCCATATTTCCAAGTATGTTATTCATTTATCCTGAATCAAAATTTATTGAACATTTCTTGATGGCTCCATTTAGTGTGATTGCTCTATTTATATTGAAGCAGTCGGATCTAAATTTGATCCTAGCTTCATGATATCTCACCTTCAGCCCACTTCAAACCCTAGTACTAACCATGAATTTTTGATGCAATGGGACTTTCTATGTTCAATACACGCTAGTTTCATTAAAAAATAGTATTATACAAAAATATGTTAAAACCAACTAGTTTGATGTTTAAATTAATCAATGTCATTAATAAATTCATGATAAAATTATTTATGAATTTATATATATTATAAATGTGTGGATTGTGCGTAGTATATATTTATAAATATTTAAATATATATTCATAATAAAGTTTCATTGCATCTGGAATGTTTTACTTTACTTTTAAACAGTTTGTTCAAATGTTAGTGGTTAAAAGCTACATTCTTTTGATAAGATTTCAGGTTGACCTTTTCCAAAGACAATGGGGAAGGTTTTATTAATTAGCAAAAACAAAATAATTTAAAATGTAAGGACAGTTCCTAATTAAAATCCTTTTTTTTGTAGATTTATAAATTCATTTTCTAATCAGAAAATGAATTCAAAGTTAATGCTGTTTCATTTTACTATTTATTTGATGTTTTACAATGCTGTATTTAATTTCTTCAGCAGAAAGGCTTTTTTCATTCTGATATACTTCAGCACCATGTTTAATTGTAACTCTGTGTTATTCTACTCTGTCTTATCCTTACCATAAAAATAACTGGCACTGCCCCTTTTTAAATCCTTACATCATAGAGTGTTATATTTTTCTTCCATTTATTTGTAATTGTTCTTTTATGTTTCTTGAAAACATGGCAGGCATACTCAAATATTAGTTGATTTCCTATAGATATAATTATAATATTCTCAAGATAAATGATAAATTCATAGTATTATTTCCATAAACTCCTCTTTAGTAAAAATATAATAGCTAAATAGCTGACATTTTAGTACAATAATAAGTACTTTCCTCAGAGCTCCCAGAAATAACACTATGAATTCATATATATAAACTATCAATTGTATTTATTATTGACTGTAGAATTTTCTAGTTTTTGGATTTATTTAATCATATTAGAATTATTTGTACTTGTTTTAAACTCAAACTTTCGTGGTTCAGACAGGTCATAATCTTAAAAAAAAATATGAATTGTTAAAAAATTCTGGATTTACGGATCACCTATAAATATCAAAACAATTATCAACAAAATAATTATTGAAACAGATAGACAAATCCATTGGCTTATTGTGAATAATCTTTTTTTTATTTATTTTTAGATATTTTTATATCTTCACTTTTCAGTAGTTAAAGAAATCAGAGGTGAAAAGCAAGAATTAGATGAAGGAAATAGGACTAGAGTTTGTCGCAATGAAATTGGAATGCATCCTGTGGATGTATATTTACGAATAACGTGTGCAATGTGTTATTACTATACATTTAGGGATTACCCACTGTTTGCGTTTTGGGATAAATTAATATCAAGGGATAAAAACAGGACGATTTATACACCAAATGCAGAGAATTTGGATAACCCTGTTTATTTGACTTTCAAAAAACCTGATGATGGCGTTAAGTGGAGAAGTTGTTGTAAAGCCGCAAAGGAATGTTGCAATAAAATGTTAAATAATCAGCCAATAGAAGGTAATAAATATTATTTAAATTTAATATTTTGCAAATAATTCATTTTTTTTGTGTTATTCGATTGCAATTATATTTCTTATTATGTACATATATGTTATAAATCTGCTTTATTATTTCTCAAATCGTTTAGATGTTATCATATAAAAAGATAATCAGATAAATAAATATAATAAACAAAAATTGGTAAATAAAATCTACACTATTTATAATACCAACATATAAAAAGAAATAGTAATTATAACCAACTTATGGGTTGTCTGACAAATAATCTATAATCAATTATGAACATTCATAATTCAATATGATAAATTATTAAATATTGAAATTATATGATAATGAATTATTAAATAAATCATGTAATAGGAAAATATGTTATATACATTATATAAATTTACACGTAGGTAGTAGAATAAATTACTTAAGAGAATACATGGATTTCATTGTCATAAGCAATAATAAAGTGTGTAGCATAATTATATCGTTGGTTTTTCTTCACGTTAATGGTATATTAAGTATTGAACTAAATACAGGTAGATCAATTATTAATGGACAAAATAGTGCTGAAAAATCAACAAATGTAATATTATAAAAATAATGGTGTGGCGATGAGGGTCCAAATGCATTGCTTAGTTGAAATGTACATTGAAAAAGTTAAACAAGTTATAGTATATCTTTAATAAAATAAACACCCTTGCGTGATGATAGCAAGAAAATCATTCTCCATATGGTTGCTACAATACCAGAAGATGTCATGGCTTGTTTTCATTTCTAACAACTTCTTGATAAGAAGAATTTAAGTTTTGGATATGTTGGATTAAAAATCAAATGGCATCTCTGAAGCCAATAAGTAAAACTAGCAATCTTATATTAGGAAACAATCATTTTTGCAAATATTTTAATAAGGATTGCTAACGTGGAAGATTGGTTTCTATAATAGCTGTTATAAGCTGATGATATGTATAAAAGGCAGTGCATTCATAGATAAAAGATGCAAATGTTTCCTCTTCTATCATGCAAAAACAAATATTTTCAGTTGCCATTCTTCCAGCTAAGAAGACTTTGGTTGGAACATCTTTAAGAATGATTTTTTATTACAAAATACAAGTATTTAAATATTTCAGAATTTGAATTTGTTCTGTATTATAGTGTTATTAGAAATAGTAAAATAAATAGGAAATATTCTTAGAATTTATGTTAGTTGTTAGTTATGGGACTTGGGGCATGAGTATTTGGATATGAAAATGAATAAGTATTTGTGATTTTTTCCTCATAGCTGGTAATGTGTTTTTTGGTGAATCAGAAATATATAATTTTATATTATATAAAGTGCAAAGAGTTTGGTCAATCTGTTAATTTTCCTTTGACAGTAAAATGTAAATATACAATGTAAGGAAAAGCAATTTTCTACATTTTGTTTTCACATCTATCGCAACTGTTTTTTTTTTTTTTTGTATCTTCTTATGAGTCTGGTATATACGTTTATATTTTTGAAAAAAGAAGTGGTGAAGTTGATAATTGAAACATTGTAAATGATTTTAGATAATATTAGTATGATCATACAGAAACAATACTTTGTCCCATGTGATTATATGAACTTTTCAATTGAGATAGAATAATATTTTGTACTATTAACCTTAACAAATCCAGGGAAATGTATATTAGAAAATCTAAAAACATATGAGAAAGGGCACTGTAAATAGTAAGATATAGGTTTTCAGGCAAAATGCAGCTGCTGATAACTTTATTTTAAGGTAGTCATGACATATATAAAGAAGAGCATTTACTACAGAAATAATTAGTTAATTATATCAAAAATATTTAACATAACTATTCATATAATAGAAAAAATATATGCAGTGTAAGTATATAATAAAGTCTTACATTTCCCCTCTGATAATGATTGGATTAGTTTGCGCAATCAAGCATTCATCATAAACTATGTTTTATTTTACTTACACTAAAGGTATCAATATTTTTTCATTAAGTTACTTACTACCATTTATATTTCCTCTTTTTGTATCTATATTAAAGAAAAAATGAAATTATATCAAATACTCAAATGAATAAAGTTAGTGGCGTCAACATAAATTTAGTTGTAAGTTTATGAGGGAAAATGTACCCGGAAATCACTGCAATAATTCTTGTTAATCCATTTCAGATAACGATCATAAATTGTGATCTTTCTAGAAACTTCATTGAGTCCATTATCCTTTATAGTCTTGGAGTTTCTGTTTTGAAATAAAGAGTAAGAGGATTCATTAATTAAGAATTGACTTGATGTTTTGTAGCGCATATAATGTAATATTTGTGTTGTTGTTTGTTTGGTTTTTTATTTTGGTTATTGTCAATGTAATTATTTTATTTTGTTACAAATAATGCATAGGAATTTAATAGCTCTCAAAAAGAAGTATATACAGGTAAAGACAGTCAGTGAAGGAAAATATAATTATATTAAAAGTTTAAAGGTTTTTTTTTTTGTATTACCTGCTTGTTATCTTTTTGAAATATGTTTAGAAAATTTTTGAAGGCTTTGAAATATATATATATTAATTTTCAAATAATAGTTTTCAAGTATAAAAAAATATATCTTAAATTTTTTTTTAACTAAAAAAAAACTGATTTCTTTAGAAGGAATTTTAAACCTTTGAAATAGTTTAATTTACCAAAAAAAAACAATGACTGAAATTTGGAAGAAAAAATTTATAAAAAAGTTTCGTATAAAATTTATAATAAAATTATTTATATTAAATATAAAATTATATTATTATATAATCACTTTTAATAATTACCATCTACTACTGCTAGGCAAATATTTTTTCTGAAGTTTTTATATTTTCAGTAATTTTTTTTGCTATGCATTACACAATCAAACTTCTGTATTTCATTTATTTATCGTTCTCACAATCTCTTTGTAGATTTTTTAGTATATTTTGGGATCAAATTTAAGACTTTACTTGCTCAAATAATATTATGTCTTCTAATGTTATATTCATCGCGCCTAACTTTATTGCAACACTTCAATTGTTTTAGTTAATTTATTGATTATTATTGTTAATGGACATATTTTCATACTAAATATGAAGTTTTGCGTATTTGTATCATTTTAAAACTAATCTTCTTAATTTCAAATCGAAAATTAAATGCAGTTAAAACAAATTTAATTTCCATGAGTATGGGCGAATATTATATTAGCGTCAATCCATTTATATGGGCAAATGTCATATTAATATCAATTGTTTTACAAAAGAAATAACACTTTTACTGCAATACTCTTACACAGGATAGTGATTGGCTTCTACCTGCGTTTAAAATCTTGTGGAAAATTTTACATTCCATTACTCTATAATATAAGTTTCGATTTTTAGTTCAATTCTATTATAACCATCCAATAGACCAAAATTCAGACTATCTTTTTTTTCTGTGGATGCACTTTGAAACACCCACTTTCATTTTACAGCACGTTATAATTTAACTTCATATAAACACTTGTTTACATATAATTGTATTTAATTTTATGTGTATATTTTTAAACATATTTAATTCCAAAATACATTTCTGAAGCATTTAAACAAATACATGTGAAAAAGATAATGTTTCCCAAGATAACACATTTTGTGCTGAAACATCACTCATTAGTTGGCCCAATTTTAAATAAATACATATCTTCATCATGTGATCATTTTTACGTAAATAGCAAATGACTATAATATGATTACAAATGTCAAATTTTCTGTACGCATAACTTTTAGACAAATCACCTTATGTAAATATATAAATAATTATTACTAACGTCTAGCACTAATATCCTCTATATGTGTTACATAATGAATATATATCTGTAGTATTCCAGAGTGAAACTCCACTTAAGTTTCCTTGAACACATTGATGTTTTTGATAATGTTCACTACATCATCCTCATACCAGATAGGGATTGGTTTCTATCTACTTTAAACACAATGTGGAGAGATATAAAATCCATTGAATTTGTAACATATACTTTTAACTTTTTGTTATCATCAATGCACTTCTCATTTTAGCTAATATCAAAACCTTCAATAAGGCCAAAAATTACAACCATACACTTTTTTTTCAATTCAGCAAGACACACATAACACAAGTTATAATTTAGCATTTTAAACATTTTTAGATATATTTACATTTAAATTTATGTCTATATTATTAAATGTATTTTAAATTTCTATTCCATCAAACATTACTAAAACATATGATCAAAGTCTTGTAAAAATGATATGTAAACACCCATGATGTGAATTTTGTATTTTACATGTAATCATCAGTTAGCCTAAATACATAACCATTACAAATATCTTCATCATTTGTTAATACTATATAGATAGCAAATTGCTATAGTTTAATTTGAATTGTGACTACAGAAAAGAAATGGGTGTTAACTAAAAAAACCTTTTGATTTAACTTTGAAACACTAAAGGAACAAAAAGGACAAATCATTAAGGTCCATTCTTTGCATTCTTCTAATCTTTAGCCATTATTATTATATGATTATTTGTTTAGTATATTAACATGGATGGTTTGCTCACCAACATGCATCAGTTAACAACATGTTGAGTTTATTGGATTTCCTACCGAGTTTAAACATCAAAACACACAAATATTTTTTTTTATAGTTTCCTAATACATTTTAACTGAATTATCAATTGAATTTTTGAAGGCAAAATGAATATCAGCAAGAATGAATTATATATATATATATATATATATATATATATATATATATATATATATTGTACCCTTACTTCTCGATGTATAATATAATTTGAAATACGACTAGCTCAATTAAAATTATAATGCTTAATTAAAATTTGCATATCTATTTTTAATTACTTTTATATTATCATATTCTAATTAAATTTATTATCAATTATCAAAATCAATATAGTTCTATAGTATGTACTAATTAAATAAGTATTTATCAAAATCATGAGACTGTGAAGTAAAGTTACAAAGTAATAAGTAGATTTACATTGAGTCAATATCTTCCAAGACACTGTCTCAATGGCATAAGAATACTATTACCTCCTTATTAACTTAATACTACATCTATAGCACTCTTATGGCTTTTAAAATAAAATAAATTATCTTTAATAATAATAAAAAAATAAATCTTAACTTTTAATTTTTAAAAATATAATTAAATAATCTCAGGTTCTTCTAATTATCTTAAAGTAATGATAACTCATGTAAATAAGTATGATATGGGATTTTATATCAAACCTAAATACCCCTAACTTATACTAATAATAATAATACTCAATACTAATCCTAGGGTATAACTTAATCTTATTTATTTCGGTTATATCATCAATCATTAAATAAATAAATAATCATGTGTATATCTTTTATCTTCATATAGTATCTTAATCTTGGGAATAGATCAAAATCTTACAATTTATTAATCTGTGGCAATAAATAATATTGTACTTTTATAATGTGCATTATAATTACCCTATGACCATAATAATATTATATGTTAATGTCAATCAATTCTTATAAAATGATATCAGGAAAATATTATGTTTATTTCTAAATAATAATAATAAATTCATATTGTGCAAATATTATGTTTATCCAAATTATCTGCTGTCAAGTGCTGTGGTGTAAAATAATGAACTCAACACACTTTTAAAAAAACAAATTAAACAAGTTTATTTACATTAACTTCAACTAAAAATTTATTTACAATATTTACAGTTCAAAATTATGAAAACAAAGAAAATAAAATAAGAAAATAATAATACAATATGTTTACACTATTATTAACTCATACTCCTATAAGTAATTATACATTCTTTAAAATGCTGTATTAATAACATTAAAGTATGTTTTCAAAACTCAGACTTTAAATAAATATCAGTGAACTTCAATTATTACACAGAAAAATTTATGTAAATAATCTTTATGTAGCATATGTAAACAATTAAACTTTATTAATTAAATTGCTACATCACTTAAGTATTGCTATTATTCATTTTATAATGTACTAGTATGTGTTTACTTTATTATCAGCATTACTTTAATAGCATAATATAGAAACTAATGTATCCTTGTAATGTAATAACAAATAATTGATTATAATTTTATATTTCACTTAATGCAATTCATGCTACATGTTTTTATTAAATATGCATTACATATATGTACTGTTAAAATAATAATATTTAAATTATTCATCAATTTCAAATTCACGAAGCACTATATTAGATAAATTTTATGATTCTTTTCTGTGTGAAATAATTACTTTAATCCATGTGTTATATTACTCCTTCCTAATAAATTTCTATCTATAAAACATCCTTTAAAACCTATTTAAACTTTCCGGAAAAACAATCATCTACTTTACATAAATACTAATTATTCAAAACTATTTATACTTCATCATATTCAGTAAACCTTTAATTCAAACATAAACTTCTACATAAAACTTAACTTAATTTATCCAATAAAATATAATAAAATATAAACTTTGAAATCTCTTCCTAACTTTTAAATAAAATAATTACCGATATGAATAATAAATATAATTTTAATACTCCAACATAATAATAATAAAAAATAAAAAATCAAAATTTATTTACGAAAGAATCATATAATTATTTCTAAGCTTTTTATGTAATGTTGTATCATATTTATATCATAAATTCAAATTATGCATATTTAAATAAACTGTTACTGCCAATATAATGTGTGTGTATTTTTAAAATATTCATACATCCATTCAACACTAACATATCATTCGGTTGATCTAAAGAAAAACATATTAAATACATCAAAATTATTATTATATAATTTTACCATCAATAATGATTTAATGTACAGTCCATCTTCCAATATTCTTCAGAATTACAGCTTCATAGAATAAATCACATTTATACACACAATCATTCTTTAACATATTACGTTTTATATTAATTATAAGATAAACTTATGCAATTAATTATTATATTACTTTAGTTATTATTTAAAGATATGTACCTATCTTATTTTAATAAATTAATAATATTTAACTTTTATATTAGATAAATAAAACAGAGTTCATATTACGTGACTCCAGCGATGTTTTCTTTTCCACCATAAATTTCTTTAATCGTAGGCACATATTCACTAGAACACCATTTCCTGTTTCCGGTCCACCACGTGTTTTTTTAAAAGTTTATGGAAAACGAAAACGTTCTTTTAAAACCAAAACAAAAGTTAATAAAATTAAAATAGTTTATCTGATCCGGATGCAGTTCTTAAAGAATATTATTTAAAAGTTATTATTTTAAATTAGACTATAGTTTATGAAAAATTATCATTTAATTATTTTAAATTTAACTTGGACGTCCACGTATTACTTGCACATTTCTTAACAAAATATCCAGGTAAGAATAATCTTCTTTATCTATAAACGACCCGCGTTTAAATTATTTCAATATAATAATTCTGTTATATTAAGATTTTTAGCTAATTATATTTCAATTGACTTGCCTTTAAAATTATCAACATTCAGTCTTTAAAACATGAAGACTTAACAAGGCAAGTATTTATAAAACTACTTTTATTTCTAATATCTTTACCCAAGATATACATTTAAATTTATAGCTTGCAAAAATACTTTCTTTACACAAAAGTATTTATTCTTTAAAATATCTATTTTCTAATAAGCAATAATAATTAGCTTTTAAAATTATATACTGTCCAAAATACTACTTTTCTCCATCTTATAATTTTCCGAACTAATCCAGCATTTGACATATTTCTAAGGTAAAGTTTCCGATATATTTTCACTATATATGATGTTCCCATGACTATTTGCTTGCAAATTGAGCTTCAATTTAGAGACGATTGATAGGAAAATTTAAATTAACACTGCATGTCTATTATTTAAAACTTTTATAGATTATTTATAACGACACTCTTGTAATTTTTAAAAATGATTTTAGAGCATCTATAAATTTAATTAGCTATTTTTCTAATAGCACAATTAACTTGAAAATTCAATCACGAAGTCCCCTCCTAACAATTGAACTGAGCTTTTATACCGGAAGAAACTTCCCATTTGATTGGTACATTTAAACAATCAATTTGCTGGCTTATTTACATATTTGCCAACAACACAAAATTAAAAATAAATAATGACTTATTTAATATTTAATATTTATTACATTATTACATTTTTAAAATAATTCTTATCGTTTATTTAAATCCATTAAACATTTTTAAAAAATATATTATTTCACTTGATTTTAATTTTAACTTTTATAAGATTATTTTTGAATAAACTAAATATTTTTTATACATCATATTTTTAAAACAATATTTTAAAATCAGATTTAATATTCTACATTGATTTATCTTTATTTTATCTCGTGATAACTCACGTATTATTTATAAATTTATAACATGATTTTTTAAAATAGTTTTGCAACTCTATTAGATAACTTCCAAGCATGTGTGTGTATAACATCTGTTCTTTATAACACAAGAAACGCTTATCATCGTCTAAAAATAAACTAACAATTGCATTTTTTTTAAAATAAATATTTTTTAAATAAATAAGACATTATAAGAGATTTTAAAATAATTATCCAATATTATTAAAATCAAATATTAGTCTTTTATTTAAGTACTTACAATAATTAAAATATTTATATTCTTTTATAATATTATTTTATCAACAATAAACATATGTATTTAATTTTACTTGTCTTTTAAATACTTTTAGCTTTAAATACCTATTTATTAAATATATTCATGCAGTATTGATTATAGCCATTTTTCCAACTATATATTATAATCATCATCATTTTAAAATGTCTCTCTCAATATCAGCACAATTTCACATATCAAATACTCATAGATTGCTTTCATTAAATCTTTTGAAATATTACCATAAGCAAAATCAACATCACATATTCAAATATATCTTAAATTTAAAATTTTTAATAGATTAGCACAAAAATTAGATGGTGACCCATACAAAAGGGCACATATATATATATATATATATTGTGTGTGTATATATATATATATATATATATATATATATATATATATACACAAGACAGGAAACAAAATTATGGCGCTTATTTCCAAAAGTGTGTAAAGTTTGAAGCCAAGACACTGGTTTATGATAGAAGGTGGAAGGTAAATACCTGATTGTAGCGCAAGCTACCATTGGATAATAATCAAGATTGCAAACAAACTGTCTAATATTAAATAATATATTTGGACTTTGTGAGGTTAGAAGAAAAAGTGAAGAGACAATTGATTTTGAAGTGAACATGTATTTTTTTTATATGTCAAATGTGTTGAGTGGTAAGTGAACCGGGCTAGCTACTTGGAAGACAGCTATGCTAATGACTAGACCACTGATGCTTGAATGAACATGTATTATACTATAAACATTATATAGTGGAAATATAAGTGGAGTGGAATTTGATATAAATTAAAAAGTGAAAGAACAAACATAAGCATGTGATGGTCAAATAGAGTAGCTTGATTAGTTATTCAAATTAATGGACGCTGCTAAACAAATATTATTTATGTTTATGTAATAAGAAGTTCTTATTATAATGAAAAAATAAAACTTGTAATATGACTGTAAGCTACTGATCCGAACAAACATGTTAAAATTATTATCGGAGACTTTAATAGTATAATTGGAAAACGATTGATAAATAAAATATTTTGGGTAAATTCAATTATCATAGACTTGTGGTGTTCGAATAAAAAATAACTATATTATAAATTATGTCTCTGAAAAAAAAACTAAATGAAAGTGAATATCGATTAATGAAGTGTAATATAACTAGCTATTAATGCAAAATTAGAGTGACAAAAATATTATGAAAAATAGTATTTAAGATTTATATTCATAATTCCAAAACGTCATGCTGAATAGAAATTAGAATTTTCAAATCATTTAAAAATATTAAGAGATTTTAAAGATAGTTCATATATGGATGAAATCAATAGTAAGATAACAGGTACACAATTAAGAGCTGCACCAAAAATAATTTGGACAAAAAATGCAGAAATTTATCAGAAATGTTTTTACTATTACAAGAAAATTTTTGAAGAAAAAAAGGAACATAAATTATAAAAATGATCCACTAAAAAGAAATGAATATCTATAATTTTGTAAAATAATTTAAAAAAAGTTAATAATGATAAAATAAATATAACTGTGAATTAGCAAAGAGAGCTGTAAAATAGAAAAAAAGTGTAAGAAATGAAAAACAACAACTTGATATGGTAGAAATCTTACTTGTGTGCTAAAATGAAAAGATTGAATATTGCTAAAAAGTATGTTGGTGCCATGAAATAGTAAAGATTTATATAAAACATTTTATAGCAATAAACAATATCCTATATAATTATTGCATCTTCTGAATTGTATTGGATTTTAAATGAAAAAGTTACACATGGATTTAAGTCTAGGAAGAAGAGAAATCTCCAGATAATGATGTAATATAATTTATATTTTAAAAGAAGTAGATGAAGAAACAGAAAAATTGTTAATAATGTTATCTAACAAATATTAAAATGATTAAGTGTAAGAGATAATATTTAAAGAATTTAGTACACCTGGGTCTCATTTTATGTGATAGATAGGTTCCTTAGAAAACATGCGCAAACAAAATCGCACAAAAATAGACGTAACTTACATTGAAAAGGGGGGGTGCGGTCTGTGATTTTTCAAAATTTGCATAAAAGCAAAGCACCAACATAAAATCACTTTAAAATTCGCGCAAAAAAAAAAAATAAGGAAATAAAATGTGACTAACAAAAAATTTCAAATTTGAAAAAAATTGATACAAGACAAACTTTTTTTAACTATAATATTTATTTTTATTCAAAATAATATATTTTTATGCAAATTTACAGTACGGTAATTTACATTTTTTTATTCGCATTTTAATTATTATCACTATTTGCCAAAAAACACATTCGTTTCCAAACTGGTAAAAAATTAAATTCTCACAAGAGGAAATACAACTAGCACCAAGTTCACTCTCATGTTGTGTTAATGGTTTTCTGTTGACAAAGTAATTAGTAATTAATCTTTGAGATAATGATTTTATTAATTGTTTATGAACTTAGACTTATGATAATAAAAAGACATTTATTCATCACTGCTGGGAAAAATTTAATTAAAACTGACAACTAAAAATTAAATTCTTATTTTTGTCTTTAATTTTTTAATTTTCAATTCCGTTTAAAAATCAAATTTTCTTTAACATCACATTAATTTCAAGTCGCTGTAAGTAATTTTTAAATTGTTAATTACAATTAAAAATCAGATTTTATTTTTTAATTGTCAAATTTAATTCTGCCCACTGCTATTACTCACCTTTTAAAAATAAACTTGCGGACACTAAATGATTAATAATTGATTACATTCTTTTTTAAAAAGCAAAAACAGAATGTGATTTAAAATGCAAAATTAACATGCACAATGTTTGAACAAATTTACATTATAATCTTGTAAAATTTAATGTGTGTATACATAAAATGTGGAAATCATGATTTTAATTTCATTATTGCATAAAATCTTACTATTATAAAGCACTGAAAATATTCAAATTAGTAAGATGAAAGTCAAATTCCAATAATGTGTTATTACTTTCAATATAACATAAGTGCACGAAATTTATTATTTAACGTAATAGCACATTATCAAAGTTTGACTTCCAGTGAAACATGAATCACATAACTTCAAAATCATGTTAAATAAGCCCGCGTAAAAAGAGACCCAGGTATACTAATATTAATATTAAAAAAATGATAAAGAAGAGGTTAAAAATTACAGACATACCAGTCCTATATTAGTTCTATACAAAATTTTACTACTTATAACTCATCTACAGCAAACAAAGCACATCCATAAATTAAACAAGTTATAGAAAATACCAGTGAATATTTGTAGATATTTTGCTTTGGATTTGTAGATTGTGAGATGACATTTGTTCTATAAGAATTACTTTAGTAATTAAACATAGGTTTTTCAAAATATAATGTGAGACTATTGTCCTGATTTGAAGAATATTTATGAAATTGCATCACGAAAGCTTAGTAAAGTTAACATTAAGAGCGTATGCATCAAGGTGACTCAATATCACTAAAACTTTTTACAGCAGTTTGCAAGTATTTTGTGGATTAAAATTGGAAGTCAAAGATATAAAAGTAAATAAAAATTATTTGTGTCATCTAGGTTGTAAATGATGTAATTTTTTTTAAAAATATTGTACAAGACTTGAAAAAATGTTATGAGTCATTACATGTAAGTAAAACAGTAAATATAATAAAATTTAACAATTAGAAATACCTTAGTCAGATTATTAATAAATATAGGAACATAATCAATAAAAGTATTTATAAAATCAAACTTGGATATTTTTTTGGTAGAAACAGCTTAATATTAAAAAAATATATATGTCAATGTGTTTGAAAAAGAAGATTTTTAATAAATGATTTTACCAGTTTTTATTTATTGATATGAGTCTTGGATAGTTAAAATGAGAGCCACACAGTGTCTACAGATCACTTACTGAAGTATGAATATATATAGCTCTTTAATTGCACTATATATAAAATATAGTTGTACTTTTTTAAACTATACATTTTTAAATAGGATGCATTGTAATTTTAAATACATTTGGAAAATATCACCTTCAGTATTTTTGATCATAATGTAACATGTAATTATGTTTTTGATTTTGATTTTAATAAAGTTAATATTTTGTGTATTGAAAAAAATAATAATAAACTTAAAATTAAAGAAGCTATGTTAATAAAAAATGAAAAGCAACATTTGATAAATAGAGAGGCTGCCAATATAAAAATTAATGAATTGTGGGAAAATTGATGTATGATGTAATTCTTTTTGTGTACATTTGAAATGGCTTTTTTGTAATACAATTTGAATCTAGTTGATAATGACTACATAGATAGTTGAAAGTACTTCTATTAAATTATAGTATATATTTGTTTTTAAAATATTTTTACTGTATTAATTATTTATTGTTTTGAATATATATATATATATATATATATATATATATATATATATATATATATATATATATATATATATATATATATATATATGAGATGTAGTTTCAGAAAAAGCATTTTGTCCACAAACATGGGATGGCTGGCAGTGTTGGGATGGTACTTTGGCAGGAGAAAGTACAAGGCGTCAATGTCCTTTTTATATGAACCCAAATTCTCAACCAATAAATAGTTGTGAAGGTAGGTATCATTTTGTAAAATAAATAAATACCATTTTTAAATTGTTTTAAAGGTAAGTATGAAGCACTTTTAAATTATTTTATATAATATCTTAGTTCATTTAATGATAATTAACAATATCAATGATAATTTGAATATCAGTTATCTGAAATGAACTTACACAAATTATCACTTAATTTTTGAAAGCGTCATGTATCCATCATTATCATCATCATCATCATCATCATCATCATTATTAATATTGCATGACTAACAATGAAATTCATCTTGCTTGGAAAAGCACTTTGTATTTCTGTTTCCTCTTTTAAAAAAAATTCAGGCACTAATAATTATGATTTCAATAATAGAATATTTTTGTTTAATATTATATTATATTATTTATCTTATTGCTTGAATTTAAATTAATTGATAACGCAGTATCAAGAATTAGCCAGGCAGAATTCGAAAGTGTAAAAAAAAAACAGTTGCTATGTCATAAATTTTGAAGTAAAAAGTGCATTTTTAATTACCAAAAATGTACATTTTGATATATATATTTAAGGTTATGCAGAGAAGAAATGTGAAAAAAATGGCACATGGTTCCGAAATATCCAAGGAAATAGAGAATGGACAGACTATACTAAATGTTTAGATTTACAGGTATTAATCACGTTATAAAATTTGTAATATTGAAAAGGTTGAGTTATTTTTATATATAAAAGTGATTTTTTTTTTGTTTTAAGAAAATGTGAATTTTTGAAAATAAACATATATATATATATATATATATATAACAAGCTACCTATAAGAAATATATCTTACGCAACTTTTAAATTATAATTAAGGTAGATAATACACTATATATTTATTAATTAAGCAGAAGAACTTCGATTACTTTGTAATCATTATCAACTGAAGATGTTGATCTAGTGAAAACCTAGATATCACATGATTTTCCAAAAAACTATCTATATCGATCTGAATTTTTTCCCCCACGGTATTTCAGTTGATAATAATTACAATAGAAACAAAAGTATTTTAATATATTTACTTTTATTATATTCTAAAATGTAAATATATATTAAAATATTTTACAATATGTAGTTTGTCATTTATAATCATTTTTTTCCCCAAGATAAAATAAAAAGTATAACTGTCAGTGATAATGCAATCAAAAAGAATTCCTCTTTTGATCTAGCTCTTGGTCTAATATAAAGACAAAGCGCTATAGTTTATATACATAAGTGTAAAAAATCAAAATATCCCAAAAATTGTCAATTTTCATACTTTTTTTGTAATAAACCGCTCAATTGGTAAGTCAGGTATTATAATATATATTTTTAAATGTTTATATGAAAATATTTAACAAAGAAATTTCCATTTAAAGCTTTTGTTAATACTGTAACCAAATGCGGTTAATTTACCAAAGCAAAGATAAAAGGCAAAACTGTATACATTTATGTTGCAAATAAATTCAGCAATGATATTTAGATAACTTAATAATTGCATTAATTATGTTTTATAAACACATCACCTAAATAATATTATATTACATTATTTTATATTAATAAAATTAATTCTATTTTAAAGCATGGATGAGAAAAGAAGGGTTAAAATCGTTAGTGTTATAATTAAGTAGATAAATATTCACGACAATATTTTTCAATATTAATTGTTTTTTGCATAGTATGAAATGTAGGCTTGTTTATAGATGTTTAAAATATTCATAATAATTACAATAGCCACATAATTAGTCAAAATGAAAATATGTTTTGATAGATGTACAAGGACTTCATAACCATGATTCATAATTAACAACTGTCTGATTACACATTGAAAAGACCATCTAGAAATTTATTGGAAGAAATTTCTGGAGAAAGGGCCAGTTAAACAGGAATCATGAGAAACACAAATTAAATCAGAGATATTAAAAACATTTGTACTGATAAAAGACCTTACAAATGTAATAAGTAATATTTGAAGCTTCTAGAAGTCATTTGGGGATAAAAATAGTATTAAGGAATGATATAATTACATCAACTTTTCTGTCAGCAGATATTTCTGTTCTGAAGTGAAAATCACCATACTTAAAGCTACTCCAGAATGTCAACAATCAATATAAGATACTGCTATCAATTTTAAAATGGCTTAAATTAATTTTGATTCCTAATACTGTTTCTATTATAAAACCATCAAACTAGTTTGAGTTTTAGCTGGTTTAGTTTAAATTTTATATCCCTCCCTGCATTCTATTTTTGAAGAATCTAATATAATTTGTAATATGTGCCACTAAACATTTAAATGATTATGTGAAAAAAAGTATTTATTTCCTACTTTTTAAATGAAACACTATAATATCAGATAGGACCTATGTAGTTATAGAGAAATGATTTCAAGTTTTCACATATTGATATAAGTACAATAATGCTGTGTAATGTGCAGGGAAACTCTCAGACCCAAACACATGATAGAGACTTTATAAAAGTAAAAGCAGTCATCTAATCTTTAATTTAAATTCTTATTTATATAGACCAATCAGAAATATCTTGATTTTAGAGAAATGAAAAATGTTACTCGTGATATGTGAAAAGGTAGAAATTATTTTGCATTAACAAAGTTACCCAAATTCTTTTGCACTTCTATAAATACATTTGAGCATTACATAGTTTTTAATAATTCTTAAAATTGTCTCATGGTAAACTTTTATTCTCCAATCATACATTCAAAACATATTGCCATGAATCACAAATTTTGAATGTGTGACTGAATAAAGTTTAAAATTTATTTAAATATTTGTATATAAAATTAAGTTTGTGTCTCTAAAAATAATGTGTATATCAAGTAAAATTATATATGGCTTACTGGGAAAATCATATGTTCCATATGTATCTATAGTATGGGCATTTAGTCTGACTTCTGGGTTGGATGGATAAGTGTGATAGGATTGAAAAAAATGTGGAATGATTTACTGATAAAAACAGACTTTACAACTCATATTTTTATGTAATTGACACACTCCTCACACAAGGTTTTAAAAGTGAATAGTTACAAGTCATATATTTGAGTAATGAACATACGCCCCTCCCACAATACCTCTCTTGCATGAGATTGTTGTTGTGAGACTTCATATGCATAGGTTAAGTAAATACTAACAAACATCTTTAATAGAAGTTATATGACATACTATGGGTTGTAATTATGGTGGTATAAACTGTAATATAGCTAGTTGTGGAATACAAATAGTTGACACCAATTCCGGTTAAGCTTTAACTTTTTACCTAAACGATCTTGGAACCTTGTTTTTAAATCATTTTATTTTGCAACAATTTCCAGCATTAACAAAAAAGTAAACAATAATAAATAGCTTCCTACCTTATATTGAGGTTACATTAAAGAAAAATAGTTTTTATCACCTAAAGCCTGAAAATTAAATTACCTAAATCTTCTCTGTAAAGTTACTATTTGATTTTTCATTTATATATCCTGATTATGTTTTCTCTTAATTGTAAGATCTGAATTTATTCATAATTAATCGTATACATACATGGTATTTAATTTGATTCTTCAAACTTTATACATTTAATAGACAGAAGAAACTATTTCTATTCATTTTATAAATATAGACAAAAATAATAAATATCATGATGTGAAACATCCATATGTAATAATTGACTCAAATACTGAAGAAACATACATAATCAATTAACTTCTCAAACTATATCTA